>PISW01002455.1:212500-265488 GCA_004023785.1 Mungos mungo
AGTGATCAGCCTTTCACAAACTAGCTTTTACTAGTCAGATGCAGAGAGAGAGAGAGAAAGAAATTAGAATTGCACATTAGAAAATCTCTTGCAGGGAGGCTGTGATAGGAAGCCAACTTACAAAGGAGATGTTAGTTTGTGAACATGAATCAGAGGAGATGGAATTAGCAGCCTGATTCCATGGCCAGTAACTAAGTTCCTTGCCTCAAGCTTTCTTTTCCACTATGGTTGTCTAGGTGCTGTATGGAATTGATGGTAATTAGAGAATTCATCTACATGACCCCCAGGATAGAGCTAGATTTTGTTCTCCCTGCTTCTTACCTGGGAGACTTTATTAGCATAATTGGATTTATTTCCCATCATCTATTAAGTGTTTAATAGTTTATCTCTCAGAGTTTGTAAGTATATCAATAGTAACCTTATCCATCAAAATTAAGGAATTTGAGTATCTGCTAAAGAAGATACAACTTTTTCTTCTCCTTGGGGGAAAACAGCTCTCTTTCTACCCAACTAATTCTTCCATTTTTTGTGCCATATCTTATCAAGTCTGGTCTGCTCCAAAGCTACTTCCATCATTTACTTTTCTTTGGCTTATTTGTTTTCCTTTCTGTCTCTACTGGTTATTTCCTGTATATAAGTTAATTTAACTCTCTTAAACTTAAAAAAGAATTCTTCCTGGGCTCTGTATTTCCCTCGAGCCAGAATCCTCTCTTCATATCAAACCTGAAAGAAAATGTATGACTCCACTCAATCACCTCATAATCAGGTTTAATTTTAACACCACTCCTGGAAACCATTCTCTCTAAGGTCATCAATACTTTTTTAATAGCAAAATCCAATGGGGGGTTGTTCATTCTGTGGCTTTGTTCACCAGTGACCACTTTTTCCATTTCAAATTCTTGGCTTCCTTTGGCTTCACTGAAATGTACTGATTCTCCAGTTAACTCAGACCACTGCTAAGGGTGTTTCCTACTTGGTTTTACTTCCTCCGCTGCTCTTTAATTGTCACTATTCCTCCAAGTTTTATCTTTGTTCTTCTCTCACGCTACTCATTTTTTCTGAGCAATCTGATTTATTGCTATGATTTCTAATACCAGCCTTTCGCTCATGACCTGGTCAAACTGTTATCCCCAGCTCAGCTCTTAAGCTCCAAATCTATGTATTGACAGCCTATTTGTCATCCCACCAAGTAAGCAATTTATACTAACCATTACAGAAAGAAGCTTATATTTTCCTCCAAATTTCCTTATTGTGTTATATACATGCCCAGATTCAGAGAAATGTGCTGCTAGTTTTCCAATCATCCAAATGAAAGGAGTAAGTCACCATTGCAACTTTCCTCTCCTTTGCCTCCAGCATCCAGTCATGCCTGCACATCTCACTGATAAAGATATGGACATATCTTTAATTAGCTTCTTTTCTTTTCTTTTCTTTTCTTTTCTTTTCTTTTCTTTTCTTTTCTTTTCTTTTCTCTTTTCTTTTCTTTTCTTTTCTTTTCTTTTCTTTTCTTTTCTTTTCTTTTCTTTTCTTTTCTTTTCTTTTCTTTTGTCTATTTATTTACTTTGAGACAGAAAGACAACAGAAACAGGGGAGGGGCACAGAGAATCACAAATAGGCTGCTCGCAGCACAGAGCCTGCCTCGAGTCGAGGCTCAAACTCACAACTGTGAGATCAGAACCCCAGCTGAAATTGAGTCACTCAACTAACTGAGTCACCCGAGTGCCCCTCATTGGCAACTTTTCTCCACACCTGCTACACTTCTTTAATTCAGTCCTTAACACTCTCATCAGGACCATTTCAACACCTTAAGAGGTATTCTGCCATATATATGAGAAAACAATTCTACATAAGTGCTAAGGTGGGAAAAAAAAGCAATACATATTAAAATGCAAGTAGACAAAATCAATAAGTGTCATCTCAACATTTAAAACCTTTCAGAGTGCTCAGAAATCTAATTTGCACCATTCTAATTGTGGGAGCTTTTTACTGACATCGAAGAATAGAAATTAATTCTGAATTAAACCATTTACAGTGGCTCTTATGTACCCATTTGAGTAATAATTTAAGGCTTTTCTAGCATTGCCACTTGTCAGTACGAAGTATTAAGCACTAGACTCTGATAGCTTTTCTGAATCTTCTTAAGCTGCCATTAAAGGTTCAAAGCTTTACTCCTGTCAAACTTTCTTTTCTTTCATATCTTGCTAAACCATGTGTATTCTCTATTGTATTTTCACTGTAAACTGCAAGGTTAGCAATTCCTTTTCATCATCTGACATTTTAGAGCCCATTTGTCCACAAGATCCAATTTATTGTATCACTTGCTCTTCTCCAAGTCATTAGTTTGTAAAATATTGTGTTTTTCATCTGAGAAGTCTTATGTTTTAAGCATGTTTATATTATATGCCTTCATATCATTGATATGGAATAGGTGATAAAGGTTCAGGGATAGTTAGTCTCTTGGAAAATATTCTGACAAATGTGAAAGGAAGAATCACACATTTATAATCTAAGAAGTTACTCTTTTCTGAACTTGAAATTCTTCTAAAGGTGTGACCTCTCAAAACATTTTTGAAAAGTTTGTAAAGGTAAAACTGTAAAGGTAAGTCTTTAACCTATCTCGTCCTAGAAGCATTGTCCTTGGGGCAGATGACACCAAATCCCCAGGATTTGACCACAGCACAAATAAAATACTTCTCAGTCTAAGTGCAAGAAGCATGGAGGTGAGATCGACCGCCCCTCCGTTGGGTGGTGTTCTGCCTTTACAAGATTCACAAAGTCAATCTTCGCATTTGTAACAATTATTTCTCAGTTGGATCCTTGCCTATATGTGTAGGTTGATTTTTCTGCTGATTTAAAATATTTCCTAGAGCGTTAAAGCCAAGCAATCCTCTAAAGAAACTGAGATTAGCAGGTTGAGTTTATTTCATATTCTGTGCAAGAGCATTTATCATTCAACAAAAGCGCAAACAAATGAAAATGAGGCCCTGTTTCTAAGAGTTCATAAACAAATACAAATTGCCAGCAAAATGGAAAAATAGCTATTATACTTTCTAAATTTGTATATGTGTATGTGTGTATAAACACAGGCATGTATAATGTACTACAATTTCTGTCTAAAATTGCTTTAAATATTTAATGTCTTAAAAAATTTTTAATGGTTATTTTTTGAGAGAAAGAGACAGTGTGCAATTAGGGGAGGGGCAGAGAGAGAGGGAGACACAGAACCTAAAGCAGGCTCCAGGCTCATGACCTAAGCTGAAGTTGGATGCTCAACTAACTGAGCCACCCAGGCTCATTATTTAATCTCTTAAACTGTAATCTAAGTATTTAATCTCTTAAACTGTAATTCTAGCCATTGAAATAGGTCCTAAGGCACCTGCTAAAAGGTGACATGAAGCAAACACATCCTGGGCCTACCTTATACTTTCTACTTAATATTTTTTTTTAGTGTTTATTTATTTTTGAGAGAGAGAAAGAGCATGACCACACACATGTGCATAAGTTGGGGAAAGGCAGAGAGAGAGACAGAAGATCCAAAGCAGGTGCACAATAGCACAATAGCACAATAGCACAATAGCGGGGCTCAAACTCAGGAACTAGGAACCACAAGATTATGGCCAGAGCCAAACTCAGATGCTTAACTGACAAAGCCACCCAGGTGCCCCAGCCTCCTGGTTGATAGTTGATTTGCTCGGTACTGGACCCCCTAAAATATCCATGTCTGAAAAGTCCATCAAATTATACCCAGTACATAAAATAAAGCCCTAAAACTCTGGATTTAACTTTGAGTAATTTTTTGTCCTTAATAACACAGTTTTATCTTAGAATTTGTCATGTAATCTACCTGAATCTTTCTGTTGAAATATGAAAAAATATATAGGTGTGAATCATCTGTATCCCCAGCCAGAGCAGTTTGTTTTCTTGTTTTCCTGGCATTAATGCCATCCTGCCAGGGCTTAGCACTAAAATATCTCTTTTTTTCTCAACTACACACTGATTATTAACTTGAGAAACCTAAATACGTAAAACAAATATCTTCCATGAGTACTGTTTAGCAGTTTAATCATAAAAGGCTAAAAAAGTTTTTAACACTGGCAGATTCTTGTTCCAAATTTTCAAATCTAGTCATCTTCTCTCTTATTAAGCTAACGACTTCTAGAAGCAACATTTAATTATAGAAGGAGGGAAACTTTATTTGCTGAGTATCTGCTCTGTGCCAGGGACTTGCACATATCGCCTCAGTTAATCCTTGTAAGAGCTGTAAAAGGTAGGCATTTAATTCTGCTTTGTTTAGTAATTAAAGATGCAGAGTACGAAGTCCATGTTATACAATTAAGAAGCAAGGAAGCCGAGATGCCAATCTGGGTCTGTCCTGTGCCAAAGCCTGTGTTACTCCTACTTTCCCTGGGTGAAGTCTGCACAAAAGAGCTGCTGAGTTTACAGGATTATTTTCCTCAGGAGTCCAATGAGAAACATATCTGGATTGGGTGACCTCATTAGGATTATATGTGGGAAGTGACCTCTCTGCTGGGGAACATGGGTCTTAAATCACCTTCCTGAAGTGTGAGTGTCACACATGGGTCAGTGCAGACTGAGTTCCCGGAATGATGTGGAAAAGGGCCCTTATCTCTGGCCCTTCCATGTTTTCTGGTGAACCCTTCCATTTCTTTCTTGCCCTCATCTTTTTCTTGTCCTCCACAGCAGCTACTACAAACGTCCAAAACTATAATCTTCTTTTCTCTTCAACTTTACACAGA
Organism: Mungos mungo; assembly: GCA_004023785.1. Taxonomy (NCBI): domain Eukaryota; kingdom Metazoa; phylum Chordata; class Mammalia; order Carnivora; family Herpestidae; genus Mungos; species Mungos mungo. The sequence goes on from PISW01002455.1 coordinate 217,258, forward strand.
GAACATTAGACAAAAACTCCAGCTGCCTTCTTCTAAATCTCCAGCCTCCTTCATACAAACCTGTCATTTCCTCTTCTCTCCCACGACAACGTAAAGGTTGCCCACCTTGCATCTGCAGCTTTATTGCCCAACTCCTCCTGTCGTCCTGAGACCACTCTCTGTGATTAACTCACTTTGTAGCCTATGTTCTGAGCCACCATCCCCTGCACAGCATTTATATGTTTGGTTTTCTTTTAATAAAACAAACAACCAAAGGGGAGCCTGGGTGGCTCAGTTATTTAAGTGTCTGACTCTTGGTTTCAGCTCAGGTCATGATCTCACAGTTCTGTGAGTTGGATCCTCGCATCCAGAGCCTCACTGATGGTGTGAAGCCTGTTTGAGATTCTCTCTCTCTTTCTTTCTGCCTTCCACTCTCTCTCTCTCTCAAAATAAACACATAAAACTTAAAAAAAAACAACAACAAATAACCGAATCCTCATCTCCCTCTAGCTATTGTCCTAATTTTCTCTTCTATTTTGTCATCAGATTTTATGAAAGCATCATCTACACTCTCTTTCTCTACTTGTTCCTTCCAGTTGAGTCTTCAAGCTCTTGAAATCCAATTTCTGGCCACACTGTTTTATGGAAACTGTTCTGTTCAGGCCACTGACAAACTCATCATTGTTAATTCAAATAGTATGTCTCCATCAGCCATGACCTTCCGTGAGCTCTGCCTCTGTTGACCTCTCCCTCCTTCTGCCACATGCTCTTGCCTTGGCTTCTATGTCACTGCACACTCTGTGTCACCCTTCCAGCTCTCTGGTGGCTCCTCCTCCTCCTTTGCATTTATATTATGACCTTTCTCTACCTCCGCATAGCTACAAGACCCTGGGACAGATAGCTACAGAAAGTGGAAATTTATATAATGCTTATATTTGGCCTTAGATCTATGGAACTAACACACACACACACACACACACACACACACACACACACACACCCCAAGAAATTGAGTACTTTCATGAACAAATGTTCCTAGGCAAGAGGGGCTGGTGTAGCAGGAATAGAACTACAATATTTGTTAGGAAAGGGAATAGTTGATAGCTTGGCTACTGCACAGGTAAGAACACTTTAGCTATAAGAATATTAAAAGCCAACGCCTGCACTGGGGCTCTAATCTCATAGCAGCCCTCCTAGGCATAGCATGGCCCTCTCTACAGGTCACTCTTCCTCCAAAAAGCAAAGACTTTTGCTTACATCTGAATTTCCTCAGTGGCCCCCAAACTCACATTCCCATTTTATTGGTTCTGTACCTATTTTATAGCCCTAAGGGAACATCCCTGGGCTAAGTCATTTCATAATATGTCAATTACTTTTTTTTATTATTGCTTTGGTAACAAAGCATGCATGGGTTTGGGGAAGTCTTTCCCCAAGGCCTATTTCCCCATAAGCTCTGCTATTTTTAGTGTAAGACTTTTCAGAACACAAAGATTTTCAGGAGTGTGCCCTTACTGACATCCCAACTATGTGTTTATGTTTGACAAGAATTAAACGTAGAGTATTTCATACCTACTTATTTTTTCCATAATATTTTATTGTCAAATTGTTTTCCATACAACACCCAGTGCTCTTCCCCATAAGTGCCCTCCACCATCATCACCATCACCTCTTTCCCCCCCTCCCCCTTCCCCTTCAACTCTCAGTTCATTTTTTTCAGCATTCAATAGTCTCTCAAGTTTTGCATCCCTCTCTCTCCCCAACTCTCTCTTCCTCCTCCACTCTCCCTGGTTCTCCATTAGGTTTCTCCTGTTTTCCTGTTAGGTCTATGAGTGCAAACATATGGTTTCTGTCCTTCTCTGCCTGGCTTACTTCGCTCAGCATGACACCCTCAAGGTCCATCCACTTTCCTACAAAGGGCCATATGTCATTCTTTCTCATTGCCATGTAGTACTCCATCATGTATATATACCACATCTTCTTGATCCACTCATCAGGTGATGGACATTTAGGCTCTTTCCATGTTTTGGCTATTGTTGACAGTGCTGCTATGAACATTGGGGTACATGTGCTCCTATGCATCAGCATTTCTGTCTCTCTTGGGTAAATCCCCAGCAATGCTATTGCTGGGTCATAAGGGAGTTCTATCGATAGTTTTTTGAGGAACCTCCACACTGTTTTCCAGAATGGCTGCACCTCTTGGGACTTCATCAAGATAAAAAGCTTCTGTAAGCAAAGGAAACAATCAAGAAAACTAATAGGCAACCGACAGAATGGGGAAAGATAGTTGCAAATGACATATCAGATAAAGGGCTAATATCATACCTACTTATTAAGCATATGCCTTGATTCTATGTATGTGTTTATTTAAAATTTAGAAGGTGTCATATTTTGTATCTCAATACCAAGTTTCTTCAAACAAGGTCAAGCCCATATTCTTTATTACCTGTCTTCCAGGCCTGAAGCAAAAATGGAAAACTAGTTTTTAGTTATATGAGTTATATGGTATGAGTCTGATAAATCTCTTTCTTCCTATATTCAAAGATTGCAAAAATAGACGAGTAAATTTGAATCAAGAATGCAGAAAAGAATTCATTGTTGGCTGAATTTCAAGCCAAAGAAGCCTCACTCTCACATTTTTTTAAGTGATGGAACTAAAGGGAGAAAGCAGAAGGTTCAATGAAAATGCAAATTCAATTTTAGCCATACTTTTGTAACATAATTACTCTGAGCATAAAATGAGCACTCAGGTTTAACCTGTTGGTGTCCAACCATTAAGCACTGCGGCTGCTCATTTTATTAAAGGAGTTCTTCCCATTATCACCTGTCAAAGTTCATAAGCACTTGTCCTTCTTCTCTACTGTTCTTACCTAATATCATGTCTCCAGGTTTAGTCGGTCTTATAAATTCTGTTTAGACACCAGACATTATTAATTCAGATGCATTTGCTGATTTCCAGACTTTGTCTTATAAAATGTTGCCAACCAATGAAAAGAAACCTCTCTACTGTTGTTTTATTTCTTAATGTTTCATGTCCCACAACTCATGATCCTGAGCTATGAGAAAGAGAGGATCTCTGTTCCTTTCTTTCTCCCCCATGCATCACACTAACTTCTCAAAAGAGAGAGTAAATGGGATTTTTTTCACATTAAATATTATGTAAAGAAGTTAATCACATTATTTGGAAGAAAGAAGCTACCTTGCCGGAGTGAGAAGATTGCAGACCTAGAATGAGCTACAGAGGATAAACCTTAGTAGCGGCTGAAACAGGAAAAATGATGACACTTTCCAGGAAACAGGGAGGTAAAATGGTACAATTTGCATGGTCGTGGAGAGATGTGATTAAGTGAAGGTCAAACAAGTTAAATACTTAGGTGGTTTGAATGAGGTATACTTCATTAGAGAATTCTACTGATTCTCATAAGATTTTATGCCTGTGTTAATGAGATCAGAATATTTACAATAGATTTAAAAAGAAGTAAAAAGAGTATTCTAAGATTAGTGTGTTTTTAAACTATTTTTCGTGTTGTCATAAATAGTGCATTTTTATGTATGGCCAAGATAGTATTACTCACATTTTCTTAATTAAAGCTTGGGATGCATTGTCACAACTTCCACAAACAACAAATGAGAAAGAAGAAACAAAGAAAGAAGGAAATGGAGCGTATGTTGCATGAGAACAACAGGGCAGAACATGTAAAATAAGTGTGACCCACATAATCCCTCCTATATGTTTCACTTCCCAGAATTCTAACAGGAACCCAGAGTCTCAGCGATGTAATGAAAGTTGTAAACAAACAGGAATTAAATTAAATGAGTTTTATTTTTCACATAAATTTTTCACACATGCTGCCACAAACTTCAGTTCCTGTGTCCCATTGTAATGTTTTATTATATGGGGTTATTTAGTTTTATGCCTTTCATCCTTGACTTCTTTAAAGAATTTAAATAATCTTACTAATATTTTAACACATATTAGTACAAAATTAGCAGTTATGTCCTGTGAGTGCTTTATAATCTAAAGCATTCTGAATTTTGTCAACTATAGGTCTTTAGCGATGTTACTATCATTGAGCAGTAAGTGCGCTACCATTATCAGGTTATATAGACCTTAAGAAAGAAAAGAGACCAAGACCAAGAACTTCCAGCAAGATGGAGTACCAGGTGGCATGGGTGGCCCCTGCTGATTTCCAGTGAACATGCATAGACTTGCTTTGTTGATGCGTTGGCTGCTACTCTCAAATGTGCAAAATGAAAATGAGCATCAGTTATTCCAAAACTATTTGGAAAGCTTATCCAAACACATCTCAGCAACCTATCCCCAGCCAACCTGAGCCCTGTGGTCAGTTCTAAAATGTCATGAGCCAAAGGTGCTGATAAGGTGCATCTGTCTTCTGGCATAGCATAACAAAGGTCTGAAGACTGTAAAGTGTATGGCCTGTCAGAGGATAAAAATAATACACTACTGAAAATTACTTCTGAGATTGACCACTGGAAGAATTTAATTATCTGACAGTGATTTGTAAGGAAATTGTCCCCAGATCTGATATATGGCCTTTCTTTAAGCTAAACTAAAACCCATCATAATTTTCTTTAAAATGCTAAACTTCCTTAAATATACAAATGCTAAAATTAGGGTGTATATTTTTGAAAGAACATGACTATGATGCCAGGAGGGATGTGAGATTATGTGTGCAAGAGAACAATTGAAAGATGATAAAACACCTTCAATTCTCTGAGCAACCACACTAAGTGGGCTTTATGAAAATCTTTATTGCTTTTAAGATCTCTACTTACATGAATACTTTAGCTAATGTGGGCTCACTATTGCAATCTCATCACTAGATCACTAGTTTGGTGGGAAATTTCATTTTCCCAACTTTCACTGAAAGTCACTTCCCAAGGAAAGATGGCTTCCTCCATGAATGTCTGCCTGAGGGACAATAATGCTTCTTCATAATATCTTCATCTTTCCCTAAATAAAAATAGCTAGGTATGATTTCCTCTTAGTATGTAAAGTCCCTAGTTTATATATGTGGGAAGTAGTTTAAAAGACATTTGGATACTCAGAACTCTACTAGAATCATCAAATTATATTTAGGAGAATTGCTATAGAAATATTTAAAAAACTAAGTTTATTTCCAGAACAAGGCTGTTGAGTCCACATTACCAGAAGTATTTAGTATCAAAATATAAATATTGAAATATTTTTTAAAAGTCAAACTGAGGGGCACTTGGTTGGCTCAGTTGGGTAAGCATTCAACTTCAGCTCAGGCCATGATTTCACAGTTCGTGAGTTCAAGCCCCATGTCAAGCTTTATGCTGACATCTCAGAAACTGAAACCTGCTTCAGATTCTGTGTCTCCCTCTCTATCTGCTGCTCCTCCACTTTTTTTTCTGTCTCTCTCTCAAAAATAAATAAATAAATAAATAAATAAATAAATAAACCTGAACAAAAGTTCTACTAAATCTTGGTTTTCCACTAAACCAATATATTAATTTTTCTTCTTGTTATAAAAATGTTGTCTTGACATTTTCCAAACCCCTTGCTTAAATTAATAGAATGAACAGTTTTTATAAAATCCTAAAAGATTATAGCCAAACTATCTGGATTTCTTCTGCTTCTCCCCTGCCTACATTGCTCTGATCATTAAAGAATAGATTCCCACTCACTTTATTGGATATTGAGTACTGCTCTGCACAGATTTTTCAGAAATCCCAAGTGCTATTTATGAGGTGCTATTACCCAGAAACTCATTATTCAAATTTCTAATACCAAGGGTAAAATCATGATCCCAAAGGACAATTAGATGTCTCTCAAAGAGACATAACAATTCCAACTGGAAACATAGGTATGAGAACTAGTTTTTAATTCTATCCCCGTTTCTTCATGTGTAAAGTATGAATAGTGCCTAATAGTACTTAATTCACAGGATACTGTAGAGATGAAAATGAACTAATACATGGAAAGTGCTTGGAACACTGCTTGTCACATCCCAAGAATTTTATTAGTGCTCCTGATAACAACAGTGAAATGAGGATTAACAGATGAGAAACCTGACCTTAGGGAGATAAGAGTTTGGTCCAGGATGAAGTCATCAGCTGAGCCATGAGTCAAACCTCCCACTTCCTTACTTCACGTTCAATGTTCTTTAACTTGTGCCTCACTGAGAATCTTCAAGAAGGCAGGGGATGATGAGTATGGAGCTATTTGACATAACAGTCATGCATTGTACTCAGTAGCAGAGCTGGTCAGAGGGTAAAGTGAAAATTTAACTTGACCAATTTGATTACCTGTGTATTCAGTTACAGAATACATTAAAATACAAGTTGTCTGCTACCAGAAGTAGACAAGGTAGGGTCACCTGGATGGCTCAGTCGGTTAAGTGTCCAACTTTGATTCCAGTCATGATCTTGTGTTTCGTGAGTTTGATCCCTGCAGCAGGCTCCATGTTGAAAGCTTGGAGCTGTGTCCCCTTTAATGTTTAAAATAAACATTAAAAAGTTTTTTAAAGCAGATGAGTCAAGTAGAAAGTTACAGATAATAACCAGATATAAGGTAAAGAATGGTAAGAGAAAAAAAATAATGATGATACTCTAGAGCCACCTAATACTGGGGGACAAGCATACATTAACTTTTGGAATAGCCCAAAAGTTTAGAACAACACTGCTCTCCATTCTTTTCTAGATGCAGCATCTATAACTCAATAATGATGACTAACAGTCATTAGGGAAGAAATGAAGTACATTTAGTATATTCTGCATTAGAAGGCAAGTAGTTATTATGCTTTTCAAATATCCCTCAGTGCTCATACATTACTTTTATTATCAACCAAAAAATAATAAAAGGGAAGTCTCTAAGCCTCTGTCTGGTATTTTTCTGTTTTGTTTTGTTTTTGTCAACATCTCTGCTTTGATCCAACTCTATATAACTGAATCTATGGATATCACTCTCAGTCTCAATCTCTCACCATTTTTTGAATCAATATTTATCAAAATAGAGTAAAGATATCAATAATCCATGCTCCTCTCAACCATCTATCTCATGGGGCTTAAAATATTAACCTCTATTCATAGGTCAAGTAGACCTATCCCAGTTATGCCATTTTCTAGTCTGATACTCAGCAAATGTACTAGAGTAGCACTTCCCAATAGAATTCTCTTCACTGATGAAAATGTCCCTGGAGGTCTACAATATAGCAGTCAGTAGCCACAAGTATCACTGGACACTTAAAATGTGTCTAATGAACCCGAGCAACAGAATTTTTAACTGTATTTCATTTTAATTAATGTAATTTTAAATAGCCACATACAACTAGCAGTTGTCATACTAAATAGTGCAGCATAGAGACTTCCTGATCCTAGTGGATACTCCCAAAACTAACTGTCTACCTGCTCAATTGCATTGGCTGCCAGTGAGGTCTCTGTGCCTGTGTGTCACCTACCCAGTAGAAACTTCAAATCCACTATCCCTGAGTGATAATTAGGATGGACCAGACTTTCAGTTAATATATTGATGGTCATCTTGCTGGAAAATGCTGGAATACACAAAAAGAGCTTAATAAAATATAAGGTGTTTTTGAAATATTTTATTAGCCAAATTTGAAAGCAAAGATGAAAGAAGAAAAAGATCTCTTTTTTGAGTACCCTTAAAACTCAGTAACAGGAAAACATGATTAAAAATGAACTAAAGACCTTAATAAACAACTCACTAAAGATACACAGGTGGCAAATAAGCCTGTGAAGAGATGCTCCACATTATATGTGATCAGGGAAATTCAAATTAAATGATCAATGAGATACCATCATATACCTACTAAAATGGCCAAAATCTGTAACACCAACAACACCAAATACTGCTGGGGATGTAAAGCGACAAAAACTCCCATCCTTTGCCAGTCGGCATACAACAAAGTACAGCCACTTTGGAATATAATCTGGAGGCTTCTTACAAATCTAAACATATTTTTACTATATGGCCCACCAATTGTGCTCTTGGTATTTACCCAGAGTTGAATATTTATGTCCACACAAATAAGCTGCACACAGGTGACTATAGTAGCTTTATCCATAATTGCCAAAACTTAGAAGAGACCAATATGTCCTTCAGTGGGTGGGTAGATAAGCTGTGGTACATCCAGACAGTGGAAGATCATTCACTGCTAAAAAGAATTGAACTACAAGCCATGGAAAGACATGGAGGCAACTTAAGTGCATCTTACTAAGTGAAAGAAGCCAATCTGAAGAGATTACATATTGTTTAATTCACACTATTGTATATGATATTGTGGAAACGATAAAATTATGGAGACATTAAAGAGATCAATGATTGTCAGGAGGTAGAGGCGATGAGGAATGAATAGGTGGACAAGAGAAGACTTGTACAACATCAAGAGAGGGTAATATAAACTGTGGACTTTGGGTGATTATGATTGTTCAATGTAGGTATACCAGTCATAACAAATGTACCACTCTGGTGGAGTATGTTGATAATGTATGTATGTGTGGAGTCAGGGAGTATATGGGAAATTTTATACCTGGTCTTAATTTTACTGTAAACTAAAATTGTTCAAAAAACAAAAACAGAAACAAAAAAACCTGAGGGGCACCTGGGTGGCTCAGTCAGTAGAACATGAAACTTTTGATCTCTGGGTCATGAGTTCAAGCCCCTCACTTGGCATAGAGCCTAGATGATGATAGATAGATAGATAGATAGATAGATAGATAGATAGATAAAACCAGTCATATTTAAAAAACAAACAAAAACTCTGAAGATATTGAAATTCTCAAATACAGAATAAAAAATAAACACATTTAAGATATTCAATGAAATAAGAGTATTACTATGAAGAAAAAAAATAAGAATGATAAATGATACAAAATGACCTGACTTGAAAAAACAAATCTATGTTTCTGACTTGCCTCGAGAATAAAATAAATTAAATTAAATCTGAAAACACTGAAACCAGAGCACACATTGCAACCTAGGCTGTAGCAGGGATAAGTTGTGCCCCGTAGACAGAGATTCAGGTGTGGGCTCTTCCTGATACCCAAGACATGCATATGCATGTATGCTCTGAACACAATGGTGATGTTATAAACAGAGAAATCGATACAGGGGAACTGACATGGAGTAGTCTATGAGGCTATCTATGAAGTACAATAGTATTTCTTCAAAAATCTTATATTTGGGAATAGGAAATGGCTAACATAAGCAGTGGGTTAGGAGCTAGAGCAGTGTCTTTAAACCATCTACTTATATAATTTTTATAAAATTGAAGGCAAAAAATCTAAAAATGAGATCCAGCATTTTGTGCATTTACAATATCATTTGCAGAATCTCTTAAATTACTTCTTAGAAATATGTTGAGATTGTTCTTTTTAAAAAAAAATTTTTTTTAATGTTTATTTGATTTTGAGAGAGAAACAGAATGTGAGTGAGGGAGGAGCAGAGAGAGAGGGAGACACGGGATCTGAAGCAGGTTACACGCTCTGAGCTGGCAGCACAGAGCCTTACGCGAGGCCAAACCCACAAACCATGAGATCATGATCTGAGCTGAAGTGGAATACTTAACCAACTGAGCCACCAAGGTGCTCAGGATTCATTTACATAATTATTACTTGGTTAAAAGGGACACTTCTGTACAGCTTCTAAAGAATCATATAGCTCTCACACTGAGTTAGTTTTATTATATAGATATTTGTATTACCTGAATTAAAATAGTTGGCTCTTTAGAGATTAGGTATTTCCTTCCTTTTATAAGTAGAAACAGAGTCTTGGTTTCCTGTTTATGTTCTATTGGTTTGTAGTAGCTGCCTCTGCTATTTTCCTTCCTTAAGTTATAACATAAATTTTCTAGTCATTCACCCAGTTCTCCATAGCAGATGAGCGTTATATTAATGGTTCTTTACAACCATAAAACATACAGTCTCTTATATGCAAGAGATTCTTGGCAAATCAATCTGGTTTCTTTCCTCCAGAATCAAATCTTTATAGATCTGATGGGATAGTCTCTAAAATGTTGCATATCCAGATATTATCATCATCACAGGTAAACTATGTTGTCAGCAAATATGTATCTACACTTTTAAACTTAATTCACTTTCAAGCGACTGTCTTATATTTCTTTGTTTATGTTTCACCACTCACTTTAAAATCTTATGTATGATTGGGGTGCCTGGGTGACTTAGTTGGTTAAGTGCCCGACTCTTGGTTTCCACTCAGGTTCATGGGTTCAAGCCCCACGTTGGGATCCATGCTGACAGCATGGAGCCTGCTTGGGATTTTCTCTCTCTCCCTCTCTCTCTCTGCCCCTCTCCTGCTCATACTCTCTCTCAAAATAAACAGATAAACTTAAAAACATGTATTGGCATAATGTTTTTAGAGTCCCTCCTGTTTTGTTTCTTTTTTTAATTAAGTGATGGGTAAATGATGGTCTCTATAGCTTTTATTTGAAATCTCAAAGTCAAGTACGCATTCAAAATCCTAGATAAAGCTCTCTTCTAATATAATCCTGCAAGAGTTGTCATTTATCTCAAATAATTTTAATTCAGTTGGAATCTAAAAGGAACTTTTGGATGAAAAATGCTAAACTTAGTTTCAAAGTTGAGAGATGTGGAGGTGAAATTCAGCTGTAGCCTTAGTTAAAAGAAGACAGTTGGTTATTGTCTGAATAGTCTGAAATAACCGAGCAAACACCTCATCCTCCCTTAGAAGTGGTGGCATCATTAAAATGCATTTTAATGCATTTACAGGACAAATTTATCCCTTGATCTCTGAGATCCCAGTGAACTGATAATTTAACATTTAGGAGAAATAAAAATATAAATTTTGGATCAGAAAGAAATGAACTGGTACAAGCTTGTTAAAATCATATATATTAAGCATATTGAGATATTACTCTATCTCATACAAAAAAACTATGGATGCTCCCACTTTTTCTCTCCCACTTTTTATTCTATCTTTTTTTTCTACTTTTGATAGAGGCAAAAGTATATGAAAATCATTATTTAAGATAAAAAATAAAAATATAAAAGAAGGCTAAAACAGAAATATAACTGTTGTTGATCATATTTCTGAAAAGAAGAAATGGAGGTAAACCAGAGTAAAAAATTTTCAAAGGAGTAATAGAAAATGGTGCCAGGAACTGAAGAGAGACAGAAGTCTTTAAACTGAAAAGTTCTGCAAAATGCTGAGCAAGATACATTTTAAACATGAGCACATCATTATCCAAAACACATCATTATGAAATTTCAGAACACAAGAATAAGAAGATCCTAAAAGCTTATCAGGAATGGAAAAAAAACTTCCCAATAAAAGATGAAATGAGAATAACACATATCAAATTTATCAGCAAAAGAGAATGATAAAATGCCGCTGAGCAAGGGTTTAAAGTCCTGAGGAAAAATCAGTTATAACTTAGCTTTCCAGGGCTCCCTTGCTTCTGATAGTCTATTCTGCAGACAACAGAAGGAGTGAGTGTGAAAATGCAAGTCAGATTATGTCATTTTCTGTTTAAAATCCTCCTACTGGAGCTTCCTAGCTCACACAGAATAAAAACCCAACTTCTCCCATAGCACAGAAATTTCTTCACAATCTGGCCCTTGGCTACTTTTCTACAAAACCTCAAAGAATGCTTTCCTTCTCTACCCACACTGGCCCTCTCACTGCTCCTTATTCAAGCCTGGCGGTCATGCTCCTGATTCCGGTTGGTCGCACTTAGAGTTATCTTCTGCCCTAGAAGTCTTCTTCCAAATATCCAAATAAACAGCTTTCATATGTCCTTTCGTGTGTCTGCTCAACTGTTTCCATCTTTGCATGTCTTACCTATCTGCACTATGGAAGAGTCAGCACTTTGTCTCCTTCAGCCTGTTACCATATTTAAGTCTTCATCACACTTCTTACCACCTGCTTTATTACATATTTGTTTGTTCTCTTTCTCTTTCATTTCACTAGAATATAAAATCACATCAGCAAGAAATTTACAATTTTGATCACTGCTGTATTGCTAGCATCTAAATAATATCTACTACATGCTGTGTGTTCAATAAATCAATATCTGATGAATAATGGATAGGAGCTCTGTTTTATGTCTCCTCATCCTGAGATCTAGAATTTGGAGTCCCACCTGTCCCTGCACAGCAGGGGGAAAGAATAGAGCATATTGTCCACAGGCTTTTGGGGCCTTCCACTCAATATCATCGCCCAAAGCAAGTCATATGACCTTATACAATTTAAAGTTACTGCAATTCTATCATATAACAAGTAAAAACACTGAAATATTAAGAGTGTCTCTAATTTCTTCAATACAGGCCTAAAAAACAAGTTTAAAGTAAAATAGAAGGTAGTGGCTTCTAAGAAGAATGGCTGCAAAAAGGACATAACACTTCAAGAAATAAATAAAGTGAGTAAGAACCTGGATCATATTATGGATATAATGGAAAGAACATATGTCTTTTATCCCTGCAAAGAAAAAAAAACAAAGGCAACAGAAACTCTAGGGAAAAGTTTAGAAATTAAACCAAAAAAACCATAGTCAAATATGGATCAAATTAAATATGATTTTGAATAATTGGTGGAGCATAATTCAAAATATTACATTTTAACATAATGGTAGAAATAATGTCCCTTGAGTAATACCAAAATTGGCAGGATAACACATAAGAAAGAAATATAATCACAGCCCACTATTTACCATATACAAGTAAACCAAATTTACATGGTCACAATATGTAATAAATAAATAAATAAATAAATAAATAAATAAATAGTTTATAGTTTTCAATTTTTAAAGCAATTCTAGAGATAAAGGACATAAGATTAAGCTTAAATTAGAACTGAATAAAAATGCTCTCAACCCATCAATATAAAATTCAATGTAACTTGTATGGAAGATGAAAAAGAGAAGGTAGAAAGAAAGAGATGCCAAAGATAAAGGTGCCAAAGTCCATAATGTACAAAAAGAAAGTACATCAACAGTCCTTTCTGATGGAAAAGGAAATATTTTTTCAGTAATTATTTAAGCTTAGAAAAGTAACAATTGAATAACTATAATGATAAAATAACTAATAAATGAAATGGGAAAGGTGTTAGGGAAGAAGAATAAAAGGGGATAAGTAAACTAAATGTGCACTTATAAAAGAGAAAAGCAATAAATATTTCTGAATTTCATAAAAACACAGTAGCAAAAATGTATTTGAAAGATGTGGAAGTAACTGACGTGAAAATGGAATACTGATGTTTCCAAATGGTTGCCTTCCAAGGAAAGAACAGAAGTTCTCAGACAATTCTCGGTTTCATCATAAGTCATTCTGTAACATGTAATTTAACAGGTGTTTCTATTTTTTTCCAGAAGAAAAAACTTAAAAGACATAAAATGCATACATTAATTGGGTGTACAGCCCTTTTAGTCTTCACAAAGACTACATTACACAGACGAAGAGGAAGTTGATTAGCCAGTTAACCTAATGAGTCACAAGTCAGATAATTTCAAAGGATGACAACCGCAGTTCTAAGCATGGGGAGTAGGTGGGATGGTGTGCTGCCTCCGGGATGCACACCTAAGAAGTATAGTGAGGAAGGAGGAGACTAGTAGACCCAAGCTATAATTTTGTGTTGGGTAATCTTTAGTGAGATTAGTCAGGTGTTTTAAAAAGGCTGTTTGTGGGAAATATAGATTTACCAGTTAAATTATATCAAGTAATGGAGCTAATATTTAGAGGAATGAGTCTAAAATTCATTCAGAATGCTGAATGACTGTTTTTTGTTTTTAATCCAAGCAATGTTAACATATAGTGTTGTGTTTGTTTCAGGGGTACAATACAGTGATTCAACAACTCTACACATTACTCAGTACTCATTGTGATAAGTGTATGAATGACTGGTTTTGATCAGGGTGTGATCTGTTCTATCGTTTTACAAATCTTTGAATATTGATTAATCCAATGAATTAGGAATGAGAACAACAGATGAAGGTGACATTTTAGACAACTCTAAACAACTCTAAAATGATATTCTAAAAAAGAAGAAACCTATAAGATATAATTCTCTGGCTCTATCTGCCATTTTTAGAGCAATGCAATTCTCACTTTTAGTAGCAATGCAATTCTCTCATCCTTACCAACATCATTATTTGGGCCTAATATCTTGTAAAAGAAAGTATTCTTAAATGATGGAGAACAATTGTTAATTGCATAATACGACCATATTAAACAGTGCAATAGCAACTTTTGTGACTATAAGCAGCTATGTATGCTCAAAAATTAAAAGCTAATAATGAAAATTGCTTAGCTTAACACTGCCATTTGAATAGAAATAATCTCAAATCTTGAAAAGATTTATCAAATAAAATATTGCATAAAATTACGGTTGCTATAGAAATTATGATATGTTCTTAAAGTGATTGTCTCACCCATTACCATTCCTAGGTAATTCACCATGATTGAGAAGAATTGTCTGATGTATAAATAATAACATGGCATATGGGAAGTAGTATTTATATGAGTTTGAGAACTCGTCTCTGAAGTCTTTCAAGTTAGAGTATATGACTTATAAATCTGTTTCATCTAAATTGTGTTTTTTCCTGAAGACAAAACTTAGGATAATCTCTTCCGCATGTGTTTATAATTCTGTGTCCTACTTACAGCTAAGAGCTCCAGCACACGTAGAGCCCTTCCAATCTTTCATTGGTAAGGAATTCTCCAGAGAGTTATAGTTTCCACCAGCAACTAGCTGCTCAAGGAAGCCTCTGGTGTGTAATTGAAGGTAGTACAACACCTCCTATTAATACTGTATTCCTTTTTATAGCCACATTTTCTCTTGGGAATACCATTTTATTCAGCAGAGTTAATTGAATGCCTCATCTCATTGCAATGTAATAACCACGTGGGAGAGAGCAATAAAGGAAAACTGTGTCTTCGTGCTTACAGAGATTATAAGAAGGATCCATACAGGATACATGCCATATGATTTAGCCCAATGTCTTAAGAAGATGCCATAGAACTTTGAGTAGGAATGGGACTTCCAACATTTGAATTAGGAGGCTTATAAAAACGTTAAATTGGTTTTTGTCCCTTTGGGTCTACTGCCTCCAGACAAGCACTTCCCAGACTAAACTATTCATTAAAATCATATGTGGAGGATTTTAAATTTAAGGGTTCCCATGTCTCACCTCCAAAGATTTTTATGTGGTAGTTCCCCAGGTGATTCTGATAATTAGGTAGCCTGGGAACAACTGCTGTGGATAATTTGAACATTGATAGAAAAACTTGTTTGGCCAGAAATAGAGAGTAAGCCTACAAGGTCCAGTATCCTTGGTTCTATACAAAGAGGAATAAAAAACTTAGTTTTTATAGTTAAAAAATCTGTAAATGTCAAAATAGATAACAATCTCTGTATCTCTCTCATTAATAATTTGAAATTAGGTGGCTCTTATTTTGAAAACAAATTTCCCCACCTTTATTATCTTCTTACTTTCTGGACTTTTTTCATATCATATTACTATAGATTTATACAAAAACACCTCCCCAAGAATTTCCAAAGGACTAACTGGAAAATGTTAAACCATATAGTTATCTATATTTATAGACATACAAATGCGCAAATATTAGGTATGATATATATAGCAAGTGGCAATCTGTTCCAAATCCATTTACAGTTAATAATAAAACTTTAATCTCATAATTTTCTCACTCCCAACAACCTGGCACAGATGCAGAGAAGGAGGAAAGACACAGAAGGCAAGTATAGAAAAAGAGAATGGAAGAAGTGGTATTGTTAAAAAAGTAGTAAAACCAATTTATACACAAGAAAGGGGAGTACTCACTATATACTAAGTATCATTATCTCCTATTTTAAATGTATAAAATGAAGTTTTCTCCCCAATAACTTGTTCTATGGTATGCATGAGTGCCAAGATGGAGGGCTTCTGCAAAGATAGTTGTTTGGATCATTAAATACTGACCACTTTCTCAGACTCTCTAGTTTAACACTCATTTTTATCCCCAACACTGTCACACTTGCTCAGCAGACAGTCTGAGGAAGTAGATATGGTGCTGTTTAATACTTCTTCCAAAAGATCATGATGTGCT
The DNA here is from genome assembly GCA_004023785.1 of Mungos mungo. NCBI lineage: Eukaryota > Metazoa > Chordata > Mammalia > Carnivora > Herpestidae > Mungos > Mungos mungo. The sequence goes on from PISW01002455.1 coordinate 233,323, forward strand.
ACATTTCATCTGGGTTTCCTCACTGGCCTTTCTAGTAAGCATGCATATGTGCATAAATAATTGTGGAATATATTCAGAATAAAGCCTTCTTAGTTAGCAATATGCAAGGAGTCATGGAGAATTTTTAGAGACAGATAACTTTGTAAAATATAAAAATTAATATCTAAAAAATTAAATAACATTAGACACACAAAGCATAATCCCAAATTATTTATCATTTGATTCAACAAACCTAAAAAATTGCTCAAATTGCTACTGAAGTTTCTTATCATTTACTCTCAGTTTCTGTACCTGTCCTCTAATAGAGCAACTGGTGTACAAACCATGCTGAAAAGCACACATTTCATCTATTCTTTATCAACATGCCTACTGGGACCATCCTTGAAGGTTTACAAATTCAGGTCTCACATAAAACAATAATAGGATGAGCTATTCAACTTGGAATTGTGTTAAGTCACATGTAAACATTATGGATACTTTACCTCTCAATCCATACATATAAATAAATATGAAACCTCTCTCTCTTTCTTTCTCTCCCGCTGGGTTCCTTTACCATTAAATTCTGCTGCTTGTCTTCTTTCTCCTACACGGATCATTTCTCACATTCACTGGTCACATATTTGTCTTTTATTATTTGTAGATCTGATGCCCTTTATTATTTGCAGATAATTTTCTGCCATTAATAGTATAATGATTAGGATGGCTTTCAATTTTTAAATATGCTTCTATTGACTTCAGTGGACATCTCTCTTCTTAGCAAAATGCTGGTTGTCTGATATAACTATCCAATCCAAGAACAGCTTATGTAATCTATATCGTTGCTTTTTTTTTTTTCCCCATTTCCTGACATTACCCAACTTGCTTTAGGAAGCAAGAATTTACTCATGACTGAGATTCAAGCTGAAAACCCTTTCCCACCTGGCATTGAATTTGAATATAAATTTCTGTCTAACACTGCCTATCCCCATGAAGCCACACACTTACAAACTCAGGGAGTGTTCTAGTTTAATGACACAGAAAGTGTCAGAAAGCTAGAGCTAAATTCAGTGGAATGAGAAATTAGGAAGAAGAAATTATAGGGGCACTTTGCGGCTCGGCCAGTTACGCTTCTGACTCTTGATTTCAGCTCATGTCATGATCTCAGAGGTCATGAGATCAAGCCCCCAGTAGATCTCTGCTTGGGATTCTCTGCCCTTCCCCCATGAGTTCTTGCTCTCAAAATAAATAAACTTGTAAAAAAGACTGAAGAAATTCTAACTAAGAGGACATATACTAAAAATATTTGAAAGACGATTGCATGAAGATATTTTGAAGGTGAAATCTCATATTCATATATTTAATGAGGTCGGAAAAAACAAAGTCATTCTCTCCTGCGTTGCCTTATGTATTTATGTGTGCCCTGCCCCGTGAGACTTTTCAAAACTCTTATTTTCTAAGGCACTTTATTCTTGCAATACCTGATTAAAATCTAATCATTATTAAGCACAGAGCATACTTCTAGAAAAGCATTTGTCTTTCTTCCATCTGTTAGCTTACAGACGCGAACCCCTCTTGAAGCCTGAATATGACGGTCTGCGTTCTCACAACTGCAGAGCAAGGCTCTGCACAGAAACCAGCCTTCTGTAATGACATTGACTCTCGGTAGTTGCTTTCCTAGTCCCAGTCGGGCCTCTGCAAAGGGAGGGTGTGATTACAGTAGGAAGAGTCACATGGGTGTAATTCAATCAGAATTTGGCATGTCCCCATCCCCTGCTGGCAATCAGCTCATGGACTCTCTGTCAGCCTTCTGGATCCCTTACTCCACTAAGGCCAAGAGTGTTTATAGTCACTCTTGAGATACACTTGGCAGCTGCAGACCCAAGCTCCAAGCTGTGAAATGTGTGAAGCCAGCAGCAACTGCGCCTGTCTGTCTTTGAGAGCAGACATTTTCCCCTCGGGTTTTTCCCTCCATTATTAGTGTCTTTATCTTATTTTGTGTATCGGACAGAGAAAGATAGATTAGACAGAAGGGAACAAGAGAGGTGTTCCATCTGCCACAAACTCGTGAGGTCAGAGGTAGCATTGTATGAAGATGTAGTCATTCTCCATTAATTATGTTGGGTCATAATATTTTTCATATTCCTTTAAAACCACTTCCCTGACCTCCCTTGGCTCTTTCTTTGTTCTGTTCCTCAGTTATATGATTTTGTTTGTTCATCTGTTTGTTTGTTTGTTTGTTTGTTTTGCTCATTTTTGCCTTTGGTGTTTGGCAGGCTTCACACATATAGTCACCCTAATGCCTCCAGATTTAAACAGTAAGAAAAAAATATCTTACCAGTTTTTAAAGACATATTGTCTACTACTTATTTAAATAACACTGTTGAGTTGTAGCCTATTCATTTTATTGGTATTTCCAGAAGTCTGTCCCCCTCTAGGAAATGGTTGGAGCACCACAAGACAGGAGGGAAAAATCAGGCAAGGAAATCCTCCACCTCTATCTCACTTCCCCCAACCGCTCATGTCTGTGCACTTCTAACCCTAACCGCTCACATCTCCATATTGTCTTCTGGCGTGCTAATTCTTGCTTCCAAACTGCTGCTAATATAGTTGACTTGCCTAATTCAAATAAATTCTCAAAGTACAAAAAGCCAAGTCCTTACTATTACCTTTGCCCTTTACCATATCCATCTGTAAGAGCCTGCTCATGCTCAGTGCCAGCTCATGGACTGGTAGTCTGATGAAATCTTTCCTGAGCTCTCTTCATCATACAACATGCATCATTCCTACGCATTGGATTATTGATTTATTATCTAGAGATCCAAAAACATTTTTAACTTTAATATTGATCAGAGGCAGGAAAGAATTGGGCTCTGGGGTCAGTTATTCTAGCTCTATTTAGTAAGGTACAAATCGTGGTATAAGTCTCTTATCTGCTCTCAAACTCTTTTTACTCAGCTATAAAAGACAGCCCTACTTCTCAGAATATTGAAGACAAAAATATTTCGGTGGAGGTTGTAAATTCTACCAAATTCCATGTATTATTTATTACTCATAGTTATTCCAATTGTATCATCTTAACTATTGGTGTGGGCCGGATTGCTTTGTGAGGCTGCCCGTAGACAATCCAACAATCAAGAGCAGACTCTTGAACTTGCATTTATGCCCATACATCTGTGCACCTGTGTATACTTTCATCCCACTACTATTTGTGCCGTAACCGAGTCTGGTCTTGCTTTTCCTTTTCTTCCAACCAAGGTCTTGCCCAATACATAGAAGAGAAGCTAAAAGAAGTGCAATTACAGTGAAGGAAGCATCCTGCTGTGTGAGCATAAATTAGGACCTCTTCAACAGACCTACAATGCCGAAATGATAATACACTCCCAGAGAGAGATCCTCCTTAAAGCAATTTAGTTTCTATGTCAAAGCAATCCTGATTAAAATAGGCCCAAATAAATCAAGTTGACAGCACCTTTAGATTTGGCCTTTTGAAATAAAGCATTTGCATGTTACATGGAAAAGTGACATTTTATGCTATCAAAAAACCCCACAACATTCCTCTATTATTCAGCATAAGAAGATAGACTGATACTGTGTCTTGGATATAATAAAGTCATTCTTGAAAAACTGCTTCAAATATAAAAGACTGAGCACTTGTAATTATACATATAATTTTTTATGATCAGCATACTGAATTAATAAATAATAAAATTCTTTGAAGAAAGTTTAGCATTATAATTAATATTTATTAAGCATTTCTTATGTGTTAAGTCCTAAGTCTTTTGCATGCGTTAAATAATTAAATCTCTATTTGAGGACACTGAGACACAGAAAAGTTAATTTACCCAAAATAACACAATTAATAAATAAGAGACCTTGCTTTTGAATCCGAAGTTCCAGCCCCAGAGTCCATGCTGCTCTATGCTATATTTATGTGAAATCATAAAAACTTAAACTGTAATCCTTGTGCTGAAACTTACAAATTATATCTCCTTAAACAAGCTACTTAAGCTTTGGGTGCAGCAGTTTCTTCAGCTCTAGAAGGGATGATAACAGCGATAGTGCCTATTTCCAGAACTTGCTCTGTGAATTGAAGTGGCAAAATGTACGAAAAATCTCCCAAACGTTGCCGTTTAGATGAACTTAATACATTATAAACTCTGCCTATTATTGTATTACAAAAATCCTCTGAGACAAGAAGAAGCAAACTGAAAAGAAACAGATACAGAGTCCTTAAGTTACTCGTTTGAAAATCTTTCTAGGTTCCAAGAAGTATAGATAAGCAATTTCCTCCAAGGCTGACCTTAAAGATGTAGCTGGTGGTAGCCAAACTCTCCCATGCCAAGCATCTGCAAACTGTCTCTCAGAAGCCCTGCCCTCTGAATGACCGGGCATCGAACGTGAACAACTCTGCCTTAAGGAAAATTATCTGCAGATATTGCACTGCTGGTGATCATGATTCCCTCCTTCAACATGTTTCTGATTCTGTACAGTTAAAGGATGAGAGAAAATGATGTTTATTGAGGAGAAATGAATTTCCCTAAAAGAAAAAAATAAGAAAAGAAAAAAATTCTCTGGAGAGTTTAATGATACCATGTTGGCCATGTTTTTTCATATCATTTATTTCTGAAATGAAATTGTTTTTGCTAGTGCTATAGAAAGAGGTAATGATAATGTCATTGACTTTGACATTTTGAGAGGCCACAATCTATTCTTTGTTTAATAAAGGCATCTTTATCCTCAAAAACAAGTTAAGAGAACTTGTCTGTTTTCTACACAACATATCATCATATGTTATCACCTTCTTATGCTTTTGTCAAAAGCAAACTTTTCATTACTGCAAATGCCCTGACATTCTATAATAAAACTATTCCTTCAAAAACAGCTTTGTCTCTTAACAGAATGTAGCACTACCTCATAAGTCATTATTAGCCCCACTCGACAAAAGTACATAACTTATAAACAGTGAGTAGACAGCTTATAAACAGAATATGTTTAACAGAATAAAGAAAAGCAAGTTTGAGATAGAGCTGGTGATCCACATACCAAATAATTACCAGATTATATGGGAATATATGTTGTGAGAACTATACAAATGAAGTATATGAAAGAATTAAACTACTAATTCGTGTAAGATTTGTTTGCTTGTTTTTTGTTTTTTTAATCAGGAGGTTGTGGTGTAACAGGAATAAAAAAAAATCAATGGCACTAAGACAAACAGAGAAATGACTTCCGTGTGGAAGGGGAGTGCGTTTGCCTTGAATATATAACTGGTGAAAAGTAAAACCAAAAGTGACTGAAACGAAGGTACAGATGACAGCTAAGATGGTATAAGAAAGTTTGGAGATTTACATGACAGGGGCCCCCCAAAGCTAACTGATGCTTGAAAAATCTAGAACACAAGAGTGGTAGTTTAAAGATGGTTTAGAAAGATCTATAACCAAAATGGCAGCTGGGGATGTAAGATCACTGATGCCGACATGGCTCAGCCTATTTCCAGCACCTGCTGAAGCACTGCATGGCCCAAACCTCAGGGTCTGCATTCTTTTCCTTGATTATGTGTTGGCCTTTGTTAAAAACTGCCTTATAAATAAAAGAGGAAAAGTATCTTTTTCCTTAAAATTTTATAAGAAACACATTTTTCCCTTCCACTGCCTATGATATTTTAAAAAGACTACGTAATACAGATTGTAGGCTGTGTTATGTGTGTCAGAATCCCCTAATGCTGATGCTTCGCTTGCTTATGAATTCTCACGGGTGAAAAAAAATCTAACGGAAACTTCCAAAATTGGACACATTGTGCCTTGGTAAATTTGTCCACAGATATGCCATCCAGGTGGAAAGTACTCTTTGTAAATATAGAGAATATCTCACGAGGTATAAGTTGATCAATCTACGTAAGACTTAATGTAAAAACTTTCAAATGAAAAAATAAACAACCATAAATGACTGCACAAGATCAAAAAAATCAGTAGAAAAGAAAGTATTAGTATAGTATATAGTATAGTATAATATAGTATTAGTGCCTATATGTCAAAGTTGAAAGTCTATTTCTTAGCTCCTTGGATTTCATTTTCTTTACTTTTCTGGCAATCAGAATCATAATCATTATCAATATAAACATTTTTCTCTCTATGGTTTCCTAGTGGCTCAGAACAACTGAAATAGATATATTCTTATATTCTTAAATATATATATATATAAAGAATCCTCATATAGGTTTCTTTCCCTAAATCTTTTCTATTTATTCCTAGTATAAAAACAGGCCCTAAAATAATTACATCTGAACAGATTTAGAAGCATAAGAATGTCAGAACTTCTCAGGCATTTTGTCTAAGAATTTGATATATAATAATGTCAAAAACTAATGGACAATGAATTCTTAAAGCAAGAAAACTGAAAATTTAGGGCAAAAACAAGCCACTAAAGAAGATTCAAAGATGAAAATAAAGAGGATTATTCCATTTAATATCCCTTAGGCCTTTTTTTATAATGTAGACTTTCCTTGAAAATCAAGTGTAGATGTTTTTTTTGTAACACATTGTAGAAATTCTTTATTATCAACTGTTCATATCCAATGGGTCATTTTTCCCACTTGAGGGGAGATAATTTCCATATGCTGGAGAGAAATGTATGTATATAGGGCTGTGTTTGTCCCAGTGTGGGATAAAAAAAAAGCGTAAGAAAAGCTGGCTTCACCAGCGCCCCACTCAACACCTCGAGGACTATCCTGTTAGTTATTATCTGGAAGGTATTCTCTGGCCCCACGTGGTCAAAACTTGCTACACTTAGGATTGTTTTGGCCTATAAAATATATACAACATTTTTAGAATGTGTAATACTATCAATACAATTGTTACTAGTTACAATAATTATCTAACAGAAATCTGCTACAGCTTCAAATGATAGGCTCAAGGTATGTTTATATTTTAGGTAGCAGTGATGATAGAACAAATACACCCAGAAAGAACGTTTTTTAAAAATCCACTGAAGACATTTTTAAAGGACTCGTTAAGAGGTGCAATTTTACTCTGTAGTGAAAGTCATGGATTTTACGCAAAGCACTGCCTGTGTGGGGACCCAAGAAGGAGCAGACTCCTAATTCATTAGGCAGTACCTAGGATTAGATATGGCTTTCCAGATGAAACCCAAACCCTTCACAAAACATTCTTGGTTTCAAATATCACCAGAAACCACCACACTGTAGCAAGGGTCACTGAAAGGTTTCCTGAGGTTCACAGACCTTTAAGCAAACTCAAGATGATTTTTTTCCAAGGACAAATGCCAAGTTTTTAGTTAGCCTTAGTTAAGTTTCATGTGAACTTTACTGGCATGCCAAACCTGGACTAATTAATAATTCTGAAGAGACACTGGACCAAAAAAACTTAGTGGTTTCAACTAAAGTCCTGCTATTTTTCAGACCTCCAGTTGTAAACATTATACAGATGACGCAAAGTTTATTATAGTCACCAGAAACTGTAATAAGAAGCTTGCATTTTTTTTCATTTTATGTGTAGTCAGTGATATCTTTGTCAATATTTTCAAAAGATTATTAAATATCATCTTTCCAAAAATGTGTTGGCATATAAACCAATAAAATATTGTGCATTTCCATTTACTGTTCCAAAACCTGTTTCTCCCCTTTTATGATATTCATAGAACTTCTCGAAGAACAGGAGGAGCCCCAGCAGGTTTCAGGCAGTCTCCGCAAATCCAGACACTTCTCTAGGATGCAATTCACTAGGCAGGCAGAAGTTCTGGAGCTGTCCGTTTACCCACAAACCCTTTGCCTTCAAAAAGCTAAGGACCTCCATTACTGGAAGCAATTATCAGGTGTTATAAGTATTGAAATTCTTGATAAAGAAAATAAATATTGATATCTCTACACTAAAAGATACTACTATATATATTTTTTAATAACCCACAGAGAACAAATTTCCAAACCAAATGGTTTTCATGATGCTATTTGGATGACCAATCCACTTCATAAATATTTTCACAAATACCACAAATGTGGTATTTAATACTTCCCAAGTTCTCTTATACTTAGAATAAAATTTAATGTGTTATAATTAAAAGAATATTAAGAATAAAAAATTAACCTTTCAGAAGTCCATTGCTGTAACTCAATTACTTGGTGGATTTCTACTTTCTCTTTCCATTAAACACTTATATATTTATCATGTATTTTCATACATGTAATCATAAGGTTTGTATAATTTTGTGTGAGTGCAGATTATGTTTTCAAAAATAGTTTTTTTGTTTTAAAAATTATTTCTTACTTTCTAAATATTATTCCAAACCTAATAAAAATATGCTTTCCACTCACCACAGGTATAATGATTATTTGGACCTGTTTAAATTGGATTCACTTTTATTTAGATATAGGGTCATACAAATGTCAGATTATAAAATGTATTATAGTATATTAGAGCCCAAGGGCTTCTGAAATAAAAAAGTTATATTTGAACCACTTTTAGAGATGAGAAAATAGAAGATGTTTTGTGCTTACTTGAGTTGAAGTCTCCTAAATCTTAGTATAAAACTTTCTACCACACCAAATCAACTATATTTATTCCTTATAAACAGCTAAATGCAAAGGGCACCAATTACATCATGCATATGACTCAGGGGCTAACTTTTAATGTGAATGCTTTTATGTCATTATATATACATATATACATGTGTAATATACACATAGATTCCTATATATAAGAGTATCTACTTGCCTGCTTATATTAATTATAAATTTTATATGTATTTGTCTATTTTACCTTTCACATTTCCATAAAAGACAGGCATGTCTTTTCCCTGGTAAAATAAAACAAAATTATATTCTAAATATAGATCCAAAAAATTATATTCTAAATATAGATCCAATCAGACATCCAATGTCTGATGAACAACCCCTACACTTTATTTTAATTTCTAGACTTAAGTTTCTGTAAGTGGTTTGGTAGGGACCAAACCAAATCTTTCTTACTCTAAATATTCTACTCTGTTTAAGAGACAGCATGGTATGCTGTAATAGCCACATACCATGTCTGACCAATGGCCACTGGGTTAAATACTCTGACCTTGCACTTGCAGCACAACAATCACAGAAGAGTACAAGAAATGCTCTAGTAATTGCAGTGAAGATCACCAAGGGACAAGCCCTGTTCTAAGACACTGATACTGATTGCCTGAGTGCTCCGACAGAGGTAAAGTTTCAGCTAAAATGGGTATCAGCAGGAATGTTTCTCCAAACCATAGAGAAATACCCAGCCCTAGGGTCTCTGTGCCCCAGTGAGATCACCAAGGGCCTTCATTAAACAGTTTATTTAGAAAAAAAATATGTGTGTTTTACTTTAAGGCAAGCCATTTCAACTTATTTCAATTTTTTTTGTTATTGCAAATTCTTTTCTTTTTAATTTAATTTTTATTTTTTTCTAGAAGATTTTTTAAAATTTATTTATTTATTTTTCAATAATAGTTTATTGTCAAATTGGTTTCCATATAACACCCAGTGCTCTTCCCCACAAGTGCCCCCCCTCCATGACGGTCATCCCCTTCCCCTCTCCCCCTCCCCCTTTAGCCCTCAGTTCAGTTCGTGTTCAGTATTCAATAGTCTCTCATGATCAGTGTCCCTCTCTCTCCCCAGCACTCTTTCCCCCTTCCCCTCCCTTTGGTCCTCCCTGTTAGGTTTCTCCTGTTAGACCTATGAAGGCAAACATATAGTATCTGTCTTTCTCCACAACTCTTTTTAAAAAGTTGATTTATTTGATTTATTGAACACTAGTTTTGCTCACTTCACTTTATCAAGCAGACATTGGGTAGGATATATAAAATTGTCCTCATAATTTGCCTATCCAAAATAATCAATATGGGATTATCAGCATGGAATTAAGCCTTTCCATAGGACATTTCTTTGACATGATTTACCCTCTCCAAAAGGAGACATGTGAGTATAAGATGGGTGGTAATTAGTATTCAAAGAGAAAGAATTAGCAATGGTTGTATAATAGGAAAATAAATTGGCATCTGTGCTCTTTGTGCCCATTCTTTTGGAAGATTCAGTGGAAGAAATCTTCACTATTGCAACCTACTTACCCACAGGGCCCAGGGAAGCATGTGTTTCCATTGACCCATTTAGAGATTGTGAAAGGCCTTTGGCCCTCCCACATGCCTAACCCAGTAGGCTGCAAGAAGGCTTCATGAAGTCTTCGCTTTATAAATTAGTCTTTATTAACTGGCCTAATCCTTCATTACTTCATTGAAATGCAAATTACCTTAGAAAAATAAAAACATTAAACCTTATCAATTATTTGGAAGTTAGGGCGCATGACCCTGTTAAGCTCACCCAGGAGCCAGATGGTGAAGCGTCCCTTCAGTGTGACAATCAGTGATACCTCACTTGTATCCTTGTTAGGGGGACATAATTCAAGACCCATCCGTGATCATTTGATATAAACTAGCTTTTTGCTCAGTGAACAGGAAGTGGGGAGCATCCACATACATTTAGATTTATCCCTAGAAGAAGGCCTGGTTATGATCCTTACACTGAAGCTGTGTCACCAGCCTCTGAGATGAATTTCTTTGAGCAAATGTCACTCTATGGATTAAGATTTAGTAAGTAGCTAAATACAGACAACTTCTAACAATTGTGAGCTAATTTCTAAATATTTCCACAATACAGACTTTACAATAGTATCCTAAGAAAGATGAAGTGCAAAAAGCAAAATATATTACTCCCCCAGTGGGCTCCTGTATTTCTTTTTGTATAAACTCCTATAGGTATCATTTGCCCATTTTCTGAGGACGGGTCAAATTACATAAGATTTTTTTAACAGAGATAATCTGAATCCTGGTGTTCTCATTAGTGTTCCAATGTTGTCTCAGTTTAATTTTTTTTTTTAGAGAAAGAGAGAGAGAGGGAGAGCAATCAGGGAGAGGGGCAGAGGGAGAGAGAGCTGAGTGTGGAGCCCACACGGGGCTCGATCCCACTGGCCTGGTTTCATGACCTGAGCCAAAATCAAGAGTTGCACATTCAGTCGACTGAGCTACCCAGGAGCCCTCTCAGTTTAACTTTTTAAAGAAGTATTCTTAGGGTCTTCATTCTTTGTGTGTTGTTAAATGTTTGCTATGTAAATTTTAGTTGTCCTCAACTTATTTTTATAAATGTAGAAAAAAATGAATATTCAACACTATTTCCTGAGTACTTCATTACATCCCATTGTACTCATCCACCACATTCTTGGAATGTGGACATTTGCAGATTCATTGTGATATTTGCCAAATTTTTTGTAATTTTTCTACTAGAATTTAAATTTTGAGGATTTCTAGAGCTCCAAAACATTCTTATTTTCTCTCTTTTTTTCTCTGAGGTTTTTTTTTTTATTTTTACCAGTTTTCTAGATAGTTTCTGCACCTACTATGGCCTGTCTTCATTTACTTTTATAATTTCAGTTTTGAAACAGCTCTGTAATTAGGGCCAGCCAAGACTGACCTTGCTCTGAATTCTTGCTCTTCCACAGAACTAGCAAAATGAACTGGGAAAATTACAAAATACTACCTACACTTAATTGCTTCATCTCTGAAACTGACATATTTCATGTATCTCAAAGATTTATAAAAATCAAACGATGTGCTATAGGCCTGAGCACATATTAGAGGATCAACGGATATTAGTGTCTCTTTCCATTTACCCAGTTTTTTCCTCTCTTTACTGATGCTCACTCTGCTCTTTGTTCCTAACTGACTCTATGTGATGAAGAAAGGCTGCTCTTTAATATTTTCAGGGATCAGGACTAGAATAGAAATGCAGGCCCACACACCATACATGTAAATATACTTTTTAGGAACACATTTTTTAAAATAGGCACAAAGGTATGTTTTTTGTGTGATTGAGGTTGACAACATATTGAGTAGTGTGAAATCAGTTTTATTGTGCATGTCTGTTTTCTGTTGTCGGGTCTGAAATGGTTTTGTAAGTAAAATAACGGAGACTAATATAATTTGAATTACTATGTATTTATCCCACAAAATCTTTTCTCACCTTCATTTTAGTAAAATCACCAATTATATTATTAGCAAGTTTTTTTTTTTAACACAATCTGTATCTTATTAGCAGCAATGCCAAATCAGACATGTATTGGGTGATAAGTAGGTAGCTTTTTTTATTAATTTCACATTCTAAAAAAGACTTGTTCTGTTAAGGCAGCAGTTGGAAATATCAGTAAAAAATTCTTAAATAGTATTTTAAGTCAGGAATGAGCCTTGATTTACACAGATCATGTAAATAGTGTCCCAGAGGATAACTTTTCATTTTCCCACATAATTTGAAAAATACTTTAATCTTACCATATAAATCGCTATCATTTAATTTCACCAGTTTTACAGTCTCTTACAGTAGTATCTGGATACATACAATATTTCTTAAGTTCCTTTCCCAGAGTTTTAAAAAGCTAGATAAAATAAGAAAACAAGGGACACCTGATGGCTCAGTCAGTTAAGTGTTCAACCTCGCCTCAGGTCATGATCTCATGGTTTGTGGGTTTGAGTCCCCCAGAGGGCTTTGTGCTAACAGTTCGGAGCCTGGAGCCTGGTTCAGATTTTGTCTCCACCATCTCTGCCCCCTCCCACACTCACACTGTTTCTCTCTGTATCAAAAATAAATACTGATATTTTTTAAATAAGAAAACAAAAACAGCAGTATGCTGCTCAATCACAAATATTCCTGGAGCTATACTGGTTACAAGATAATTTCTAGAAAACCATTTCGACATTACTTGCATGTAAATATCTTTCTCTGTGGCTGCGCAAATCTTTTTTGCTTCCTTTGTTCTAAGTTTGTTATATTTACATGGAATGTTGTCTTTGCTACATATTTTGCATGCCATGTATTTTGATTTGGGAGCCAAGAAAAACAAACGTAATCTAAAACATTTAAAATATTTATTCCCTTTAAAACTAAAGTAGCCATGTTTAAATCTCTAAGTTTTCCATAAGCTTGTTTTTTTTAATGTTTTTATTTATTATTGAGACAGAGCATAAGTGGGGGAGGGGCAGAGAGAGAGGGAGCCACAGAATCTGAAGCAGAATCTGCTCCAGGGTCTGAGCTAGCTGTCAGCACAGAGCCTGATGTGAGGCTCGAACCAACAAGCCGTGCGATCATGACCTGAGTCAAAGCCAGACACTTAACCCACTGACCCACCCAGGCGCCTCATCCATAAACTTTTATTAAACTAATAATTGTAAGAGTTCATACGAATGCACACTAAAAAATAATTTTTCAGTGAAAAACTAACTTTAGTTGAACATCTGTTGTTTCACCTGTTTTTGTGCATCTTGGATCTCGTCTGATATAATAACATTTAGATGGCATTTCAACCATAAATTCAAAGATTACATTTTACGTCGGCTTCCTTAAGAGTTTTATCTTTGAACAAATCCTGAAAATTTAGGCCATAATATTTTAACTATTTTGAAAATATTATCAATCCTGGCACAGCTGAAGACATGTTTTCTAGCAAAAATTCTCACCACACTCTACGTTGCACAAAGAATGTTCCAGCCCTTTGGCCAAATTTTTGGCTTCTATTTGTCTTTTTTAACCATGCTAGCTACCATCATTATCGTAAGTTTGCTATCAATGACCTTTTAATAAAAAGCTGAGCATTTTATTTAAAAAATGAATCAATATTACTAAAAGTTTCATTAAGATAAAGATATTCTCAATTCTAACATTTAATATTTACTTGGCTGTCGATATATGGAATTGGTATCACACTTTATATTTTACATCATCCATTTGCAAATTTGGAAGAAATATGAAATGCTTACCAATGCAAAATGTACCTCACTTGCCCAGTTGTGGTGTTTTTTACTTCTTCTTTTTTTAAAATAGTTTATTGTCAAATTGGTTTCAATATAACACCCAGTGCTCTTCCCCACAAGTGCCCTCCATCACCACCACTTCTTTTCCCCCTTCCCCTCCCCCTCCAACCCTTGGTTTATTTTCATATCCAATAGTCTCTCAGGTTTTGCGTCCTTCTCTCTCCCCAACTCTCTTTCCCTCATCCCCTCCCCCTGGTCCTCCATTAGGTTTCTCCTGTTCTCCTGTTAGACCTATGACTGCAAAAATATGATATATGTTCTTCTCCGCCTGACTTATTTCGCTTCGCATGACACCCTCGAGGTCCATCCACTTTCCTACAAATGGCCAGATTTCATTCTTTCTCATTGCCGTGTAATACTCCATTGCATATATATATATATATATATATATATATATATATATATATATATACCACATCTTCTTGATCCATTCATCGGGTGATGGGCATTTAGGTTCTTTCCATATTTTGGCTATTTTAACAGTGCAGCTATGAACATTGGGGTACATGTGCCCCTGTGCATCAGCACTTCTGTATCCCTTGGGTAAATCCCTAGCAGTGCTCTTGCTGGGTCATAGGGGAGTTCTATGGATAGATTTTTGTGGAACCTCCACACTGTTTCCCAGAGCAGCTGCACCAGTTTACATTCCCACCAACAGTGTAGGAGGGTGCCCATCTCTCCACACCCTCGCCAACAACTGTAGTCTCTTGATTTGTTCATTTTAGCCACTCAGACTGGCGTGAGGTGGTATCTCAGTGTGGTTTTGATTTGTTTCCCTGAGGATGAGTGATGTTGAGCATCATTTCATGTGCCTGTAGGCCATCTGGATGTCCTCTTTGGAGAAGTGTCTGTTCATGTCTTCTGCCCATTTCTTCACTGGGTTATTTGTTTTTTGGGTGTGGAGTTTGGTGAGTTCCTTGTAGATTTTGGATACTAGCCCTTTATCTGATATGTCATTTGCCACAATCTTTTCCCATTCTGTCAGTTGCCTATTAGTTTTCTTGATTGTTTCCTCTGCAGTGCAGAAGCTTTTTATCTTGATGAGGTCTCAATATTTTATTTTTGTTCTTGATTCCCTTGCCTTTGGGGGTTTGTCAAGCAGGAAATTGCTGCAGTTGAGGTCAAGGAGGTTGTTTCCTACTTTCTCCTTGAGGGTTTTGATGGTTTCCTGTCTCACATTCAGGTCCTTCAGCCATTTTGAGTTTATTTTTGTGTATGGTGTAAGAAAGTGGTCTAGTTTCATTCTTCTGCATGTTGCTGTCCAGTTCTCCCAGCACCACCTGCTAAAGAGGCAGTCTTTTTTCCATCGATAGTCTTTCCTGTTTTGTCAAAAATTAGTTGGCCGTACATTTGTGGGCCCAGTTCTGGGTTCTCTATTCTATTCCACTGGTCTATGTGTCTGTTTTTGTGCCAATACCATACTGTCTTGATGATTACAGCTTTGTAGTAGAGGCTAAAGTCTGGGACTGTGATGCCTCCTGTTTTGGTTTTCTTCTTATATTATCTTGGCTATTCGGGGTCTTTTGTGGTTCCATACGAATGTGAGGATAGCTTGTTCTAGCTTTGAGAAGAACGTTGGTGCAATTTTGATGGGGATTGCATTGAATGTGTAGATTGCTTTGGGTAGTAATGACATTTTCACAATGTTTATTCTCCCCATCCATGAACAAGGAATGTTTTTCCATTTCTTGGTGTTTCTTCAATCTCTTTCATAAGTTTTCTATAGTTTTCATCATATAGGTCTTTTACATCCTTGGTTAGGTTTACTCCTAGGTATTTGATGATTTTTCGTGCAATCGTGAATGGGATCAGTTTCTTAATTTCTCTTTCTGTTGCTATATTATTGGTGTATAGGAATGCAACCGATTTCTGTACATTGATTTTGTACCCTGCAACTTTACTGAATTCATTGATCAGTTCTAGAAGGCTTCTGGTGGAGTCTGCCAGGTTTTCTATGTAGAGTTTCATGTTATCTTTGACAAGCGAAAGTTTGACTTCTTTGCCAATTCTGATGTCTTTTATTTCCTTTTGTTGTCTGATTGCTGATGCTAGGACTTCCAGCACTGTCGTGTTCCTGATCTCAGGGAAAAAGCTATTAGTTTTTCCCCATTGAGGATGATATTAGCTGTGGGCTTTTCATAAACTGCTTTTTATAATGTTTAGGTAAGTTCCTTCTATTCCGACTTTCTCAAGGGTTTTTTTAAGAAACGGTGCTGTATTTTGTCAAATGCTTTTTCTGCATCTATCGACAGGATCATATGGTTTTTATCTTTTCTTTTGTTAATATGATGGATCACATTGATGGATTTGCGATTATTAAACCAGCCCTGTAACCCACAAATGAATCCCACTTGATCATGGTGGATAATTCCTTTCATATGCTGTTGAATTTGATTCGCTAGTATCTCGTTGAGTATTTTTGCATCTGTATTCATTAAGGATATTGGTCTGTAGTTCTCTTTTTTTCGCTGGGTCTCTGTCTGATTTGGGTATCAAGGTGATGCTGGCTTCGTAGAATGAGTTTGGAAGTTTTCCTTCTATTTCTATTTTTTGGAATAGTTTGAGAAGAACGGTCTGAGCCCTGCTTTAAATGTCTGGTAGAATTCCCCTGGGAAGCCATCTCGCCCTGGGCTCTTATTCATTGGGAGATTTTTGATAACGGATTCGATTTCTTCACTGGTTATTGGTCTATTCATGCTTTCTATCTCTTCCTGTTTGAATTTTGGCAGTGCATGTGCATTTAGGAATTTGTCCATTTCTTCTGTGTTGTCCAGTTTGTTGGCATATAATTTTTCATTGTAATCTCTGATGATTACTTGTATTTTTAAGGGATTGGTTGTAATAGATCCTTTTTCATTCATGCGTTTGTCTCTCTGGGTGCTCTCTCTTTTCTTTCTGAGGAGCCTGGGTAGAGGTTTATCAATTTTGTTTATTTTTTCAAAAAACCAACTCTTGGTTTCGTTGATCTGCTTGACTACTTTTTTGGATTCTATATTGTTTATTTCTGCCTTGATCTCTATTATTTATTTTCTTCTGCTGGGTTTGGGGTGCTCTTGCTGCTCCCCTTCTAGTACCAGTAGGTGCTCTGTTAGATTTTGAATTTGCAAGTTTTCTAGTTTGTTGAAATAGGCCTGGATTACAATATACTTTCCTCTTAGGACTGTCTTTGCTGTGTCCCAGAGATTTTGGATTGTTGTGTTTTCATTTTTATTTGCTTCCATATATTTTTTAATATCTTCTCTAATTGTCTGATTAGCCCAATCTTTTTTTAGTAGGGTGGTTTTTAACCTCCACATTTTTGGAGGTTTTCCAGACTCTTTCCTGTGGTTAATTTCAAGTTTCATAGCATTGTGATCTGAAAGTGTGCATGGAATCATCTCTATTCATTTATACTTATGGAGGACTGCTTTATGCCCCAGTATGTGATCTATCTTGGAGAATGAGCTATGTGCACTCAAAAAGAAGGTGAATTACTAACTTCAGGATGTAGAGTTCTAAATATATCTATTAATTCCATCTATTCCAACGTGTCGTTCAGGTCCATTGTTTCTTTAGTGATTTTCTGTCTGGTTGATCTATCCGTTGCTGTCAGTGGAGTATTAAAATCCCCTGCAATTAGCACATTCTTATCAATAGGATTGTTTCTGTCTGTGATTAATTGTTTTATGTATTTGGGCGCTCCAGAATTTGGCACATAGATGTTTATAATTTTTAGCTCTTCCTGATGGAGAGTCTTATTATTATATTATTATATATTATATTATTATTATACATTATATTATACTATTATATATAATATTATATTACTATTATTATATTATTATATAATGTCCTTCTTCATCTCTTGTTACTGCCTTTACTTTAAAGTCCAGTTTGTCCGATATAAGTATGGCTACTCCAACTTTCTTTTGGCTTCCAGTTGCATGATAGATATTCTCCATTCCTTTACTTTCAACCTGAAGGTATCTTCAGGTCTAAAATGAGTCTCTTGTAGACAGCAAATAGATGGATTTTGTTTTTTTGTCCATTCTGCTACCCTGTGTCGTTTGGTTGGAGC
Source organism: Mungos mungo (assembly GCA_004023785.1). Classification (NCBI taxonomy): domain Eukaryota; kingdom Metazoa; phylum Chordata; class Mammalia; order Carnivora; family Herpestidae; genus Mungos; species Mungos mungo. Next base: position 251,234 of record PISW01002455.1, read on the forward strand.
ATTCAGTCCATTTACATTCAGTGTTATTATTGAGAAATGTGGGTTTAGAGTCATTGTGTTCTCCCTAGAATTCATGTTTATAATGGTGTCTCTGGCACCTTGTATACTTTGCAACATTTCCCCAGTTGTGTTTTCAATGACACACAAATTTGCAAGGGTCTCCAGAACCATTATTTAGAATATGATGAGAAGTAAAAAACAGATATTCAGCAACATTGAGAAAAATATATCTTAATATAAACATATATGTGTATGTAGTTCGATAGGCTAGATTTGACAAATCGATTGATTTATATCTGTTCTTAGTTAAGTTATTTTGGTTCCACTGCTCAAATGATCTGGTCTCCTTCAAAGTAGGATCCTCAGAACTGTCGCTGGTGCAATCTGAAACTCTTCATGGCATTCTGACAAGATCACATTTTGTTTTAAGAATGTAAGAGATTCATAGAGGTGTTACCATGGGGTTCACAGGGTTTCACCCTACCTGCACTAAACATAGTAGTGCATCTAAGAACTACTAATTTTCTGGAAACCTTGACGTATAGGCACCACACAGGGCTAGAACGAGAAGGAGAGACAGCACCTATATGGGACCTCCACATATACAACTCATTTGCTAATTCTTTCGAGTGCAAGAGAGGATGGAAAATAGAGTTTTCAACAGTACACACTTCCATCTTGGGAAAGAAATGTCATTCCATTTATAATAAAGGATAATAAGAATGAATGTGGATTAGCCAGTTAACAGGATCTGCTTCCCCATCATTCTGTAAGAAGAAACACAAACATTTTCCCAGATTATTCCAGTATTTCCCTATCAAATTATTCTTTGTCACTTACACATCAAGAGCTATTAGAATTTTTTTCCTCTTTGATTTTGCCATTGTTTGAATTCTAATTAAAACAGCTTAATTTAGGCATTTTTATAAGAAAATTAGAAAATTCAAAGTAAAAAGAAGGAAATTTAAAACATCTAAATATGTACTTACCACACTGTTATTTTTACTAGACATAGGAATAGAAATTCATGTCTGTACCGAAAAATATAATATTCAGCAAAAATCCAGGGAAATGTTCCCATATTAAGTAGATAAAAATAATATCTCTGATGTATTTAATTACTTAAATAATCAATGTGACTTGAGAAGGTATAAAATATCCCCCAATTAATAACATAAAACTCCAGAGAATAAAAATAAAATAAATAAGTTAAGTAGCTTTTCCTTATCATCTCTTTGTATATATGCTTCTCCCTGAAAAATAAATAGCTTTATGATTTTTAATAACATAAAAAGTATATGTTACTATAAAATATTTATATTTTATACTAAATCTAAATGAGGTATAAAGAAGGTTTAAAGACAAGTTAAAATTTGTCAACAATTCCATCACTTAGCAACAATCACAGACAAAGACAATAGATACAGCATTTACTAAGCCAAACTTTTGCCAAGGAATGGTTATTAAAATTAAGAAATCATAAGAATTTGATAAATTTATAATAAAAAACTGCAGCACATACTATAACCATGATTTTCCTAATTAATTAAAATAAAAAATGCTTTGTAAAATCATACATGAGCCCTACTTTCTCACTGAGGCAGTAATAAATTGTTTCATACACTCAAACTCCTCAGACTCTCTTCGGTATCATTTTGGTAGATAAGAAGCTTTTCTTGAAAGCACTTAGTAGCAAATGCTAATTGTCCTTTTTCATAAGTGAATATTACTCATTTTAATGCATCTTATCACCACGTCTCCTTAAATCTCTGACAAAAGCCAGAATACCTGTAATTTCCAGCCTCTTTCACTCTCTAAAAATAATGTGATCACATAGTTTAGTTTCTATCAAGTTTCTCTTATTGGAATTATATGATCAGTGAATTCTCATATTATTGTGTATAGGCACATATATTGTGTATAGATGTATACTTTAATATTTGAATAAGAAACCAATCAGCCCCCTCCTCCAAATTCTCTTTTTTGTCCAATTATCTCAGAAACATATTTTGACTTTTCAGGTTTTGGGGATAGCAGAAGAAGTAAATTCTCACTTATTTTTGTGCCTCCATTACCCTCCTTTCAAAGAAGATCATGAATCACTAGGTCCTTCATTAATCAGAAAAAATGATTCAGATTTTCCCACTGAGTGTTTAGCAAAATGTTATTAATTCCCTAAGGAATCAGAGGTATATCATTCCAAAAGCAGTAGAGACCTTGAGAGATGATTATTGTTGGTGTGTAGATTGCATAAAAGTCTTGTAAGGAATGTTTTATTCAGGATGTAGGAAGGCAAAGAAAATTAGCATAACTGATTAAAAGGAAAGGTTTCTTGAAGTCTATGTCCATAGCAATATGCTAACATGCATTCAATCTCAGTTTTCTAAGTAGACTTGATGTACAACTAAAACTAACTGGAATTTCAAGAAAAAAATGAAAAAATAAAAAAGTAATTAAAAATAATAGAACTCAAATTCACTGTAAAGAATTCCTGCAGATACTATATTTCTAACTCTGAAAGTCTATTCCCTCCCTCCTTTGTAACAAATGCTTCTTAGAAATACTGCTGCTATTTTGTTTTTATTGTCGTTCAGTTTTATTGTTGTTGTCTGCACTTCAATTATTTGGTTTTTAATTTTCAGCAAATTCTTAGCACTCGTGTGTGTGTGTGTGTGTGTGTGTGTGTGTGAGATTTATATACGTGCTTAAATCTCTTTGAATCAGCTACTTAGAGTGTTGTTTAATTTCATTTATTTCTAAAACTGTTTAGTTTTCTTATTGGACCACCGACTAACTCCCCAGAAAACGGTTCTCTGACCCCTGTGACCTGTACAAACATAACAAAAAAGAGCTGACAGTTGCAGCTATCTCTGAACCAAAATTCAGGACATGAGGCTTGAAAAATTGTTTACTTAATCATGCAACTTATGATATACTATGAATCTTAGAATAATCAAATTGTTAAGGGTACAGGGTTTGCAGTCAGACATGTCTTAGTTCATATCCCAAACTCCCACCTTACTCATCCCATGGTTTTTCCTCATCTAAGCCTCAGTTTCCTCCTGCTAAAATGGAGTTAACAGTAACTTTTGTACAGACTGTTAGTAAAATCAAATGACATAGTTTGCATAAAGCAATTATATAGTTATAGTTACAACAAAATTTGTGGTAATGATTATTATAATTATTTCTATTATTTTTAAATGGTCATTGTCTGGGGCGCCTGGGTGGCTCAGTGGGTTAAGCAGCCGACTTCAGCTCAGGTCACGATCTCATGGTTCATGGGTTGAAGCCCCACATCTGGCTAAGTGCTGACAGCTCAGAACCTGGAGCCTGTTTGGATTCTGTGTCTCCCTCTCTCTCTGACCCTCCCCCATTCATGCTCTGTTTCTCTGTCTCAATAAGAAACAAAACATTTTAAAAATTAAAAAAGAAATTTAAAGTGGTCATTGTCTGAAATAAGCTGTTCTGGGCATATTTGAAATAAGTAAGTACCTGACCTCTCTCGGCAATTTACATTTCCTTCCCCATTTGAAAGCTCAGCTGAGCTTTATTCTATGAGAGCTTCCTCATAAAATAAAAAAATGCCTTCTAAAATAAAATTCTGAATATGTATTTATTTTCTAGAGTGACCATAATAAAATAACACAGAGTAAATGAAGCAACAAATTTTATTTTCTTGGAGGCTGGAAGTTCAAGATCAAGGAGCCAGCAGGGCTGGTTTCTCAGAGGTCGCTCTCATTGACAGATGGCCACCCGTCTCGCTGCCTTTTCACATGGTCATCCCTCTGTGCAGGAACACCCCTGGGATCTCTTCTTTTAGGACATCAGTCATATGAGGTTAGGGCCCACCCAAATGGCCTCATTTTAACTCAGTCAACTCTTTATAGACCTTATCTCCAAATATAATCACAACATTCAGTGAAACTATGGGTTGAGACTTTAACATTTGAAAACACAAAATTTGGAGGCAGGGTATAATTTAAACCATACCAAGTAACTTTTTTAATTTTATTAATCTTCCAATTGAAATTTTATTTGAATCATTTTATTGTACTTGAAAAAAATATGTGACACATCCTGATGGCTTAGTTAATAACAATAACCAATAACATCCTATGAGACTCCCTTTATGCTAGGCCCATACCCAGTGATTTACATGCACATTTTTCATTATCCCTCATTAACAATCTCTCAGATAGAAACTTAATGTTCCACTTATGTAAATTAAGAAAATGGAGGCTTAGAGAATTTAAGTATGTTACCAAAATTGCCTAGATATGAAATGGCACAGTTGTATGTGTCTCCAGTTCTATGTTATGCAAGCCTCAGTGAGCCCTTGTGCCTTCCAGCACTAGTAATTTGTTAATTATTTAAGTGTTTTTTTCTTTATTATCTGTGCCTGTTTAGTAATAATCCATTAATTGGCAAAATTGCCTACTTTACGCTCTAAGTCCATTGTCCCTTATAAAAAGTTGAACTGTCAAATAAATTTTCTTAGATGTAACCTGGAGGATTTTAGCCAAAGGGAAGTGAAATTTTATTAAATAAGAAGATATAACACTAATGTAGCATTTAACACCTTATAACAAAGTTATTTTATTTACACTGTTTCATTTAAAAACCTTGGATTGCGAGTTACTTGTTCTGCGAGTGTCCACAAGACAGTAAACATTTCTAATAAGTTTTAACTTAATAAACGAGTGACGTCTTGCAATACGAGTAGTACATGATGCTGAGAATCTGATGATCACAACTGAGCCAATGGTTCTTGAAATTCGCTTTCATGTACAAGTGCTTTGGATTACAAGCATGTTTCCAGAGCAAATCCTGCTCGCAAAGCAAGGTTTTAGTCTATATTTTATATTTCTTCTAAGACATAAGAAGACTCAGAATCCAAGGATAAGTGATTTTCCCTGTGTCATACATCTCATAGAAGCCAGACATGTGTTCTAATCCCTACCTGCACAGCTACTACAAAGAATACCTATAGTGATAAATTTCCTTTTATACATCAGGACATAACAATCTTTTTTTTTTTAACATTTATTTATTTTTGGGAGACAGAAAGACAGAGTGCAAGTAGGGGAGGGGCAGAGAGAGAGGGAGACACAGAATCTGAAGCAGGCTCCAGGCTCTGAGTTAGCTGTCAGCACAGAGCCTGACACGGGGCTCAAACTCACAAAGTGTGGGATCATGACCTGGGCTGAAGTCAGACTGTTAACCAACTGAGCTACCCAAGTGTCCCAGGACATAACAACCTTTAATGAAAATAATTCTGAACAGACTAGAAGATTGACATAGAGTTGGGGACATCCCCCCTTAATGCAAAAAAAAAAAAGTTATTAATCTAGTACTATGTGGCAGAGTGGGGAATGGAGATGACAGATACATTTCATCATGTTCAAAAAAATTTAGAAGAGCTTGTCTTTAAAGACATTAATTCCCAGCAAAAAAAATCAGTATATCATACCCTCTTATAAATGAGTAACATTAGTAAGGCCAAGGTCTGGCCAAGTTTTTATTGGCTGAACTTCCTTGTTAGTCTTTATTTACTTGACTCACACCCTAATGCTCACATGAATTCTAATCTGAAATGTTGGCAAATGAGCTTGCACCTGTTCCTAATGAAAAAAGGCCCATGCTAATTGAATTGGCCTTAACATCTGCCATTAAGTGCCAGGAATATGAGATCCAATTGTATCACAGGAAATGTTACTTTTATTTATTTATTTATTTTTGCAATTCAGGCTTACACATTTTATTTTATTTTTTATTTTGTTTAGGTTTACACATTTTATTTTTAAGTTATTTTTAAGTGTGTATGCATGGGGGAGGGGCAAAGAAAGAGGGGGACAGAGGATCCAAAGCAGACTCTGTGCTGACAGCAGACAGCCTAATGTGGGGCTAGAGCTCACGAACCCTGAGATCATTGTTCCAAAGTCAGAAGCTTAATCAAGTGAGTCACCCAGGCATTCCTAGATTTACACATTTTAGATCTCATTTTGAAAACCAGGACATACTGTAAAGTAGCCTTAGTAAATAATACATTTTGTTCATAAATGCAACCACTCTAGTGTACCTGTCATAATCCCGTAAATCATGAAGGCTGTAATGTGTTAGTAAAATACTCTGTATTCCAGTAGTTAAAAATATCTATCATAAAAATAATATTAGTATATAGTAATTTACTTTTCTAATAATTTGTTTATGGAAAACTGATAAAGATTGATGACTGACCAGGTAGATTTCTGAAAGGAAAATACCAAAGAATTCTATTCCTGGTGATGTCAAAATAATGTATGTCATACTAACTGAGAACAATTATGAACTTTGAATAAAATATAAAAACATGTATCTGAAGGCACAAGAGAGCAAAGCAACTAAGTAGAAATAGAGCAAATCTATCTTTTTTTTCAGTTTCTGGTTTTTTCCTAGTTTTATTGAGAAATAATTGGCATATATCACTGTATAAGTTTAAGGTGTCTGGCATGATGTTTTGATTTACATATTGTGAAACAATTACCACAGTAGGTTTAGTTAACGTGTGTCTGTATCATAGAGATACAGTAAAAAGAAAAGGAAAACAGTTCTTGTAGTGATGAGAACTTTTAGGGCTAATTCATCTTTTGAAATAGTAAGCATATTGATAAAATCAACACTTATGAGTTTTTCCCTGAGAGCACAGCACTGTCTACACATTTCGAAAGGAATAGAACTCAAACCAAAAACAGATGTCTCACTAGGCTGATGATTCAGAGATCAAGGTTTGAGATAGTAAGTTTTTCTGGAAATGGATGGGGGGGGGCGGGGGACATTGAATAGTCTCAAGTCTGCATACAATTTTCCTCATATCATTGATTTCCATTTAGCTGGACATGTGTGTGAAAAGAATCTAAAGAGTCCATTAGAAGAAGCAGGAAGAAGTTTGAAGGACTAAGAAGAGAGTCCAAAAATTGCCCATTGCCGGGGAGGGAACATTGAAGGTTCAAGCTCTGCCAAGTAAGAAGATAGTAAACAAAATAGGATTTCCATTAAAACCCAAGAATAACTATGCCTAAGGAATAAAGCCCAAGAACAATTAAAGGAAAAATCAAAATGCACACACGGTTACACAACCTAAAATCAAGACTCCACAAGGGCGCCTGGGTGGCTCAGTCAGTTAAGCGTCCGACTTTGGCTCAGGTCATGATCTCACAGCCTGCTGCAGATTCTGTGTCTCCCTCTCTCTCTGTCCCTCCCCGACTCATGCTCTGTTTCTCTGTCTCAATAATATATAAACATAAACTTTTTAAAATAAATAAATGTTAAAAAATTTTTTTTAAATCAAGACTCCACAGGCTCATCATAACCCATAGCAATTTATTCCCTAGATAAACCAAATTCAATACTCTTCAGAAAAGATAAACAGAATTCCAAGTCATTATGATGTATCACGCAAATATTCACTACTTAATAGAAAACCAATAGATGTGAGAAGGAACAGGAAAATGACTCATACTTAAAAGAAAATATGATCAAAGGAAAAACTCTCTGATATAACATATTTTGAAATTAACAGTAATGGACTTGATGTGTGCAAAATTTTTAAAAGGAATTATTTGAAACAATTATAACCATATGAAAGACCTATAAAAGATCTAAAAAGTCTTTAGATTACATAACCACAAATGTGGAAATTAAAAGAAAGGATCAGTGAATTTAAAAACAGGTCACAGAAACTGAAGCATGGTGGTGGGAATAGAGGAATATTTTTTAAAAATATGTTTTATATAAGCAGCAGCCAAGAATTCTTTGCCAACAGATATAACCACCCTACAAAAAATCTGAAGGAAGTTCTTCAAGCAGAAGATAAATAGTTGCAAATGGATATTCAGGTCGACAGGAGAAAACAAAGAGCACTAAAAATTGTAAATATTTAGGTAAATAAGACATTAACTTTTTCTTTTATTAAATTATTTAAAATCAAACACAAGAAACATACAAAAATAACAATATATCATGGAGTTCATTACATTTGTGGAAGTAAAATGTATGATGAAAATAACATACAGGATATTACAAATTTCTAACATTATACAGCATTAAAGCATTAAAGGTAGACTGTGATAAATTAAAGATGCTTATTATTAATTGCTAGAGAAAACCTCAATTATATACTGTTCACAGGAGATGACCATTAAATATAAAGACAGAGACCTGTCAAAAGTAAAAGAAGGAAAAGAAGTATGAACTGACACTAGGCATAAAAATAGTGGTATTGTCTTAATTAATATGAGACAAAGTCAATTTCAGGACAGAGTATTAGCAGAGATAAAGAGAGACATTTCACAATGCTAAAAGAGTCAATTCATTAAGTACATATAGTAATCCTAAACGTATACGCAGACCTAAAATACGTCAGAAAAGATACTTGATATCACTAAAGGAAAAAATAAATAAATCCACAATTCTAACCCAGGATTTTTATCATTCGCTTTCTCAATAATTGATAGAAAAATTAGACAAAAATTTGAAAGTGTGTGGAAGACTTAAGCAATGCTATCACCATGATTGAGCATACGTAGAACACTGCACTCAGTCACGACAGAATATACATTTTTTTAAGTGCACCTGCCGTGTTCACCGCGATAGGCTGTATGGTGAGCTAGAATAGGAACTGATTTGCTTCATAGCCGTGGTCATTAGCAGAAATGCCAGCAGATGTTCCTCATTGTTTTCTGAACGTCTCCTAAATTGACAGATTTCTGAACCTTCCTTATAGTTTTCTGAACCTCCCTATAAATATACACTTACATAAAAGTGTAATTTTTAAACACAGTGGAAAAACTTCTATCACTGCAACCAAAATATCTGAAATCTTTATTTCTTGTTTTCTTTTTCCCATCTTACTTAGGAGAGTGGAAAAAATACATTCAGTATTCACAAAATTTATGAGTCTGAGGTTTGTAGAGAAAGATCGTTATTTTCAGTAATCATGCTGCCATGTGATAAAGGGAGAAAGACCACCAGTGAGTTCTAAGAATCAGAGAAGATGAAATATAGGCATAATTGCACCTTAATGAGGTTACATGAACACAGCATAGCAAGGGTATTTTTGTTATTTTTACCACTGACTAAAGCTGGCAAATTCCATTTAAAGAAATTTTTGTTCCATTTTTTTATAGGAAAAACTAATTTATATTCTCCAAAGAAATGTATAAAGAATGCAGAACTAAGGATCAACTTCATAAAAAATTCATTAAAAACTCCTACTGTAAATTAGACTATTCCAGTCGTTTCCTGATTCTATTCATTTTATCCACAATAGTTTTGATTTTTTTTTTAATGGATTCTCCATGTGTTGAGACCATTAAGGCTATCAGGTAGCAAGCAAAAAAGAAATCACTTACCTAATGATTCAAGGTTTTTTTCTTTATAAGATTCCTCATAAAATGTCTCTGGCTTTGTCCACATCATAAAATAAAACTGTAAACTTGAGGAAATAAAGCCAGCTAAATCACATAGGGGAAGAAGAGAAACTGGCAGGTGGATGGATTTAAAGACTCAGAGAAGAACACTACAGTGATCGGAAAGGATAGTAGGCCACACGAAACTCACGAGTCTCATGACCATTCAACAACAGGAAAAAGACATTCAAGAGGAAAAAACATTCAAAGTCATAAACATGAAAGATGGGAAATGTATCTAAAGTCACTTAATGTCTGTATGTGACAACTATTATAACTGCATATACAGCTGCTCTGTCTTTCTTATCCCCCATCCAAATTTTAGGTCTTTTGAGAGCATTTGTTTTCCTCAGAAAGCTGCTCTAAGGCAAGGACCGAGAAAAATTTATATACATATAAATTTTATAATAAATATATAAAATAACAGAATTCCAAGTCATTACCACTCAAATATCCACTACTTACTAGAAAATCAATAGATATGAGAAGGAACATACTTAAAACAAAATATAATCAAAGGAAAACTCTCTGATATAACATATATTGAAATTAATAGTAATGAACTTGATGTGTGCAAAAATTTTAAAACAAATGGTTTGTAACCATATGAAGCACCTATACGAGATCTAAAAATACTTTGGATTATATACATATATATCTCACTGTGAAAAGTAATGAAGCATTGCCATAACTAGAGATTCTTGCTTTTAAAGCATTTCTAATAATAATTAAATTCATTTTCTTGGTATTCAAAACACAATACCCTAGTTGTCAAACCATTAGATCTGCAAGTCATCACATGCCCAGATTCACATTAAATCCACTCATTCTCATAGTTCCTCCCATGAGAAACTTCTTAGTATATCTGAGGAGCCCTCAAATGAATTCTTTCAGGTGGGTGATTCTTTCTCCCACTGCCATTGTTTCAATAGAATATAAGCTCCAGAAGAGTGGGGATGTTTTCTGTCTTATTCGTTGTCGCATCCCTCAATTCAAATGGTAACTGGCACTAAAGAGCACAAATAAGGATACTGAATGAATGAGAAAAATGAACCAATGACACTCTGTGGCTGCTAAACTCTCCAGATCACTTAGCATATCTGTGTGGCCTATAGAAAGTTATCTAATCTCTCTTTCCCTTTGTTTCTCTAGCTGTAAAAAAGAGATAGTAAAATCACCTCCCTAGAATTATTGACACGATACAATGAGTTGTCCTTGTTGTTAAACTCAATTACTCACCAACGTTTACTCTGTGTGTCGACAGCATTATAGCCCTTAACACTTCAAAGCAAAGATGAAGGCAGACTATATGCATTCTTTTTATTTACAGACTATCTGGGGTATAGAGGGTAACAGAAATAAAGTTCATGTGTCAGGTATGTGATCAGTAGCACAAGTTACCCCTAGGGCTCACAGGAACCTGACCTAAAATCTCAGGATCCCTACCCAGTTCTTGAAAGTTGCCATCAAGCATCTCCAGAAAATGAAAACATGAAATCCAACAACTCCTTAGTTTTCAACTACAAAGCAAGAAGAAACTGTCTTCTCTATAGTCTAAGGTGTGCTCAATGAAGAATGGTAGGAACATTCACTTTCTTCAGGAAATATTTCTGTTTTCCAAATTTCCCCTTCCAACCCAATCCCTAGAAGATGGTCTGATCTCCACAGCCTACTGAAGGAAATGCAAAGAACAATTATTTCCACCAAATTTGGCTTATTAAATCTTAAATAACACCCAGTGTAGAACCCCCAATAATTCAGTAAAATTCAATTATTGGTGGGGGGGGGGAACTTAACTGATAACTTGGTAGATTTGAAAGCTCTGGTGGGCAGATTGCCATGAGAATACTACACCACACCCATTCAACAAATGGTTCTGACAATAATTATTCACCAGAAGATAAACAAAACAAAAAATAAAACAGTCTAACTGATTAATTGCCCAACTTGGATAGTTAAATGAACACTTAAAATTTTAGTCTAAAAATCTTCGTTCAAATGTGTAAATTATTTTATGGTTTTCTGTAAGAACACTAAATGACCGTGATGACCACTTACTTTACTTTTGTAAACCTAGCAGACCCAGCCTGGTAAATTTCCTAAAACAAAAGGTGTATATAACAAAAGTAAACAAACTCTGCACCTCCAGGAAATGAAAACTGATTGCAACCCTCTAAGAAAATTTCCTCACAGAAATAATAATAATGATGATGATAGTGAACTATTATCCTTCAACACTGGGTACTTGGAACATTTATAGCAATTTTTCCTTCCTATGTTCTGTTTTTTAAGGTGTGTTTATTTACTTTGAGAGAGACAGAGGAGGTGCAAATGGGGGAGGGGCATAGAGGGAGCGAGAGAATCTCAAGCAGACTCCATGCTGCCAGTGCAGAGCCCGATGTGGGGTTCAAACTCATGAACCATGAAATCATGACCTAAGCTGAAACCAAGAGTCAAGTGCTTAACTGACTGAGCCTTCCTTCCCTATGTTCTTATTTAAAAGCATATTTAAGCACATACAGACTTTAGGAGCTATTGAAAACCCATCTTGGCTGGAATGGGTAGCCACTGTGATTAACACTTCTCACTAAGAATCAACTAATTCTTTTCCACTAGGAGTCTAATGAGGAAACGATAACATAAGTGGGGAATCTTGTTAGTCCACAGAAAACTGATACAAATGTTGTTGGGGAAAGGAAAGATTTTTCCTTATTTTGGAGAAGTGGAAAACGACCTCAGATTGGGCTAAGGTCTCAGCTGATATGTGTGAATACAATAGGTTCTCTTTTTACTTCTATACTTAGAAGCAGATGTCTAAACCTGAAAGGGAAGAAAAATTAAGACTTGAGAGGGAGAGTTCCTTTGTAGTAAGTAAGTTGAACATGAAATAGCCTCCAGTTAGAAATTCCTGCTATAAATTTAATTTCTAGTGCTGTTGGAAAAATCATAAGCCACACGTAGATCTGGTAAAAACACATCAGTGATTCCTCATGGAATATACACCACAAGATTCTCAGACACCGTGATATTCTGTAAATACACTAGTGTTGACAAATTGACATCAATGGTGAAAGTAATCTTTTCTAATACCGTTTAACTACATGGACAAAATGATACCATAATGAGTGGGTATGACTGCTGTGTGGCCAGGAGCATTAGTCAGACAAGCACCAGTGAAAATCAGGCCCTGACTGAAACACTCAAAGAATTTAGTATCCTGACAGGTGGACAAGTCGAGTCAGGGAAGGGTACAGTTCCATTCAATGGCGGCCCAGTGCTACAAGTGCCTGCAGGTTTCCAAGAAATTCTAGGGAGTGAGGCATCTTTCCCTTGAGTTTTCTGAAATGTTAAACAAACTGGTGTGAAAGTTTTATTTTCTTCAGTAAAGTGCCTAAAGCTCTTGCATTTAAAATGGGCCTCCATCACATTTGAACGTAACTGATGTAAATAGAAAAAGGAAACATGTCATGTCAATAAAAGGCTAATGCCAGGGACACCACCTCAAACTTTGTGCTAATGATTCACAGCGGATTTTCCTAAGGAAGTTTGCACCTTTATAACACGGAGCAAAAATCCTGTGGGATTTTAGGTACTGCAACTTATTACTTGAAGGATGTGTAACAGCTTTGAATGTTAATAAAGCGCATTGTCACTACTGTATGCTTACACACCACTAAGATGGTGGCAGGCCAGTGAACAGCACAGTGGAAAGATTTTTCTTAGTGTTCTGGGCAGCAGCCAAAGCCAAGAGAAATTTGACACCCTATAAAGTAACCTGGGCCTCTGTGCTTGGAACACTCTGGCAAAAGGGGATTCCTAAGTCATATTTCTAATTATAAATCGAAAGCTTTTGTCCCCTGTTAAAGGAATGTCCTAAGTTAGTGAACAGGTGTGGCAAGCAGATTTTGGAATGGGGCAAGGAAGGGGGAGGAGTCGGGGCCTCTGAAATCCTACCACTCAGCAGCTGCCTGCCCCACCTAAATAGAAACCCAGCCCTTTGTGGACACTGAAAACATACTTGAGACTTACTGAGGCATGAAGTAATTTTCAGCATTAGTAAAAAACATTCTAGGAAAGTAATAATATTGTCAAAATAATTAGTATGGATTTTAATAGTAACCAAGAGCAGTAGTGACCAGCATGCTATTCTGAACAATAGAACCCTTACCACTCCGGGGCAAAGACAAAGTGTAGCTCACATATGAGTATAGGGGTGTGGGTCAGAAGTTGGGGCCTTGAGGTCAGCAACTGGCTCCTAGGAATTGGGAAGTCCAGTCATTCTCTCTCAAGTTTAGCTCGTATCCTTGGGAATACAAGGAGCTACTGCCTTACTGCCTGAGAACCAACTAATTTTCTTTCCTCCTTTTTTTCTTTCTTTCTTTTTCTTTCTTTTTTTCTTTCCATTGTATTGCAAATCTATTCATTCACCTGATACACAGAATCAAGATAGACATAAATTTACTTATATTTACTCTTTAAGTCTAAATTATCTTTACTCTGCTCAATGTTAGAGCTCACTTAGCCCATCTATAATGTCCTTGTAAAGAATCAACAGGTATTAAGCAGGCTGTGTTTTAGCTTATGGGCAAGTAATAAATTGTATCATGTATCTTGAATGTATCATAGATAAGCTGCTATATAATGATTGCCACTTCAGATAGCTGTGAAATTAGGTGATTAACTAGTTGTTACTTAACCTTCTAATTTCTGTATAAGTCTAATTACATGAAATAGAAGTTGGGGTTCTGATTTTTTACTTTGCTTATCCATTTGGAGTGTCATTGTAACTACTGTATTGTAAATGAT
>PISW01002456.1:0-126131 GCA_004023785.1 Mungos mungo
TAAAAATGTACACGATCTTTTTTAAGAATACATTAAAAATAGGATCTTAAAAGAATTTGTATATTTGGTATATATGGCCAATAAATATGCTTATAAGATGAAAATACCAGTATTCACTAACTATAATAAAGAAATATTCATAAATATATCTTTAAGAAGAATTGGTAAATCTGAAAGGCATAATAGCTACCTAGTCATTTGGTGAATCAGTTCTTCACCGTGAAATTTTTTGTAAGTGGATTATTAGGTAGAGTCACTCAACAAATTGGCTTTTAGCAAACTATTTTGAGTACACTGGCCTAGAGTCCTGGTGCATAGCCTAGCTCTCACTCCCAGGAACCCAAAGTGCTTCTGTACTGTCTTGTTTTTTATTGAAGGATGGCTAACATGCAATATCTGGTTGGTTTTGGGTGTACATGATAGCAATTCAGTATTTCTATGCATTTGAAATGATCCCCCTCCTAAGTCGTTACTACCTGACACCGTACAAAGTTATTACAGTATTACTGACGACCTTCCCCGTGCTGTGCATGTCAGCCCCATGATCTATTTAGTTCATAAGTGGGAGTCTGTCCCTCTTAATCCCCTTCACCTATTTCATCTGCCGGCCACTAGCAACCACCTCTAGCAACCACCAGTTTGTTCTCTGGATCCACAACTGTGTTTGTTTTGTTTGCTCATTTTTGTTTTTTAGATCCCACATATAAGTGAAATCATATGGTATTTGTCTTTCTCTACTTAGCATAATGCCCTCTAGGTCCATCTGAGCTGCTGCCAATGGCAGGATGTCTTTTTTTTGTGTGGCTGCGTAATATTCCATTGTCTACACAGAGCACTTCCTTATCCATTCGTGAGTCAGCGGACACTTAGGTTGCTTCCATATCTTGGCTATCGTAAGCAACACACAGGGGACTCAGGGTGGATATATCTCTTCAAATTGGCATTTTTTGTTTTGTTTGGATTCAAAGAGTTTACTTTGAAATGCCCCGAAGAGTTGCCTGTCCTCAAGAGGTAGATGATACAACCCATGGAAGAAAATTGCTGACTCAGAAACTCAGGGCCTAAAAAAATGTTGTTCAATGACAGGGAAACATGTGTTATCAAGACTTTGCCTCCCCGTACTCTTGGTTACTCAGGAACTGAGTAATGTATTTGTTTCTTTAACACGTACAAAGTGCCAAGAACTGTTCTAAAAACTTTATAAATATTGCATCATCTTTTTCAAGATGATCTTGTCTGGCTTCGCCGGGCCACAGGACTCTCTCCATTTTGTTCCTGCCATTTGAACTCCTGCTTTTTTAGCAGAGGGAAACGAGGGGGTGAGTTGGTCCAACGGCATGGCGAATCTCTAGTGGATAAGGGGGTTAAAATACCAAAGTAAGGTTTAAATTTCATCTGTGAATGGAAGCGGTCTAGACCTTCGCCATCTGAGTGTCAGTAGGAACTGTTGACTTGATTTGCAGGCAACCCTCTCCTCTTTTCAAAACCTGTGAATTACCTGCTTTACAGGCAAACTTTGCAGACCCCCAGTGTTGAAATGGAGAACATGGAAGAGATGCCAATGACTGGGGGAGCCAACAGCAGAGAGGAGGATGCAGAAAACTCCCCACACAGCTGAGGAATCTCCAGGGGAAAGCGGAGGACAGCCGAGGCTGAAACCAGGGCACCGCCTCTGCCCACGCCAGAGAGGACTGAGGAATGACTCAGGTGTTGGGGGCCAGCAGAGAGCCCAACAGGATGGTAAAAGAAACACGTTGGCATCATTTTATCGACTGTGGCCAGCCAAGACCCCTCTGGTATTTGTAGGCTTTCCATACTCAGGATGCCTGGTCTCAGGAGTAGGGCGGGCCCTTGAAGCTTTCCTGGGATGGGAGAACACCTCGCCTTCCTTTTATTTCACGACGACATTCATCCAAGAGAGCTCATCAGCTTGACGATTCCACCCACATCCTGACTTGCCGTTCACAAAGAAATAAATACACCTGTGGCTGGAAGAGAATTATGATGCTCCTCCTGGCTTAGAGATGTCTGAGAGGATGACCATGTTGTTGTGGCTCCGAAACGCTGTCTCTCCGGTTCGGGGCTCTGCGTGCACTGAAAAGGACCAGAGGTACTGTGCCCAGTGAATCCTCTTAAGGATTCAGAAAGAAGCAAACTGAACTCTGTGACATTTTCCATGTATGCATATTTCTATTTATACTCCTTGTCTAGCATAGCTACATATTTTGTTATTTTGAAATTGTGCCTTATATAAACAAAATGTCTATTTTCAATACAAAAAATAATGCACTGAAAGAATCATGGAGGAGAAATGTACCGCAAAGAGAGAAAAAAAAAAAAGGAGAAAGTGGGGGAATACAGAGCCCCAAATGGTAGAGCTTGGCCTTTCTTTCTAAAAGGAGGGGGAAAAGATCTTGCCTAGAGCTGGATCTGATCTCAGTTCTGGAGAATCTCTGGTAAGATTTCCATGTGAGAAGCAACAGGTCATGGCCCAGGTATGCCAGAGGCACACACTGTCTCGTCCCCGGCATTGGTCTCTTTCTTTCCTTTAGAACATTATAAAATCATGGGCCTAATGTCACTTCCTCATTTTATCAATGAGAAAACTGAGGTCTAAAGAAGTTGACTTGCTCAAAGTCACATGGCTCGGCTGATGCCAGCTCGAATGAAGTTTAGTAAGGGCAGTGGGGTGGGGACAGAGCTGTCCCCACTACAAATGGACCATCAGCGGCCTCACGCACAGCCAGAGGCAGCCAGGCAGACGTCGCCAGCATCCGGGAGGTGGGCCATGGGCTGGAAGCCAGCATCCGCACGCAGCCAGGAGCTCTCAAAGTGCCCTTTCCTTACCAACTTCTTCCCGACCCCATTTTAGATGCTTTCATCAAAAGTAAAGGAAGCATAGGAATTTCAAATGGCCAGTGTTGGGATTTTAGAGCCACACCATTTTCCACTTGCTGTGATTCCCCTTTCGAACAAGAGGAAAACTCATGGTCACACGTGAGCTGAACCATGCTCATTGCTCTTGGCCTTCATACTTGATTATCCTGAACCTGCCTAACTGTTTCAACTTTTTGCTTCTCTCTTCAGCCCTACATTCCTAGAGTTTACTATTAACTGGATCCATTTTGTTCTTTATAAGAAGTCTTAAGAGTTTGACCCTTGTTGTTTTAGAAACCAATTTGACAGAAGACACAACTTACACACAAATGGGCAGAAGGTCAGTAGAACTAGAATTTTGAAAGGTTTCTGTGGGTGCACAAGGGGTAAGTCACATGGCTACTTCATGGGTCTGTGGTTCCACTGCACCCTCATCTTTAGGAAACTAATACGATGACCTCTAAGGGCCCGCTTCTAAGTTGTAGAATCACCCGGCTCAGGTCCATCACAGAATAAGTCTGTCATTCATCAGGTACCAACTAAGTTCAAGCTGGGGAAATGACATGACAAAATAGACCTAGAAAAGTAGATCTGGGGAACCTGAATGGCACAGTTGGTTAAGCATCCAACTTCGGCTCAGGTCATGACCTCACAATCCGTGGGTTTAAGCTCCACGTCAGGCTCTGTGCTGACAGCTCAGAGCCTGGAGCCTGCTTCCGATTCTGTGTCTCCCTCTCTCTCTGCCCCTCCCCTGCTCACTCTCTGTCTCTCTCTCAAAATAAAGACATCGAAAAAAATTTTTTAAAAGATGGAAGGAAGGAAGGAAAAAAAAAAGAAAGGAAGGAAGGAAGGAAAAAAAAAAGGAAGGAAGGAAGGAAGGACGGAAGGAAGGACGGAAGGAAGAAAAAGTAGATCTAGACTCAGAAGCAACCAGGGTTGGGTGGAGCTGAGGTCTAGAAGGACCGAGGCCAGTGGGGTGGGGGTGAATAAATATATCAAGTGCTTTTTTTTTTTTTTTTGTAAGTGAAGAGATCAAATGAATTCTCTCACTTGGTGGTGCGGTCCTCCTCGAGACATGTTCAAGTAAGCTTCACGAGGCCAAAGCATACCACGGCCCCAGAATTTACCCACTGAGCAGTGTGATCATCTTGAAATTAAGAACTGTTTTCATCTTTGAATTTTCAGGGACTGATGCAGTGCTCTGAAGGTGATTAACAGATGCTGGATCAATAAATTAAAACGTTCTTAACCAAAGTATGGCAGAATTTTCTGACGCAGGGTAGCATGTTCTCAGGCACAGCTCTAAAGGAGGTGATGTTTGGGGACACTGCGCCTCTTATCTTTCTGCATCCAGTCTCCTCATCCTGCCTTGACAGTGCCGAGCACTGCCTCAGAGTTCTATCCCCATTTCACACATAAGTAGAACTTGACTGAGACCCCGAGGGTTGGGTTTGGGAGTACAGGTGGGACCTGGAAGTGAGCAGGAGTGCCTGGAAAGTAATGAAACCCACGGAAGAGGAGGCAGGCAAGTAAGTGGTACGTGGTCGGGGTCTGAGGGGTGCCTATTCTCTTGGATCAGGGCCCCTTCCTAATCCCTCCCACCTCCCCCTACCAGTAGGCTGCACGCTAGAGTTCTCCAGAATTGCCACTTTCTCCTATGCTACCAGAAAGCTGCAGATTCCTTCCACCCAGACGGGTCCTGCCAATTGACCTGGCATGATGCCACCTGCTCCACTTCTCTGTTGCTGCAAATCAAACCGTGGAAAACACCAGCTTTCAACTACCACTATCTATTATCGTGGGGGCCACCTGGGCTCAGCCAGTGCTCTTGTGGCATTACCTAGGCACACTCACTGGGCAGCCTTTGTCGTGGCTGGGCTGGGCTGGAAAGTCTAGGAAGGCTTTGCTGGCTCACCGCGTGCCCCAGCAGTCCTCTGAGCTAGCCTGGGCCTCCCTGCAGCATGGTGGCCGTGGGGTGGTCGGACTGTTACATGGTGCCTGAAAGTATAAACTGCCAGACACCTTAAAGGCTAGGTAGGGTAGGGATTGCCACATATCACTTCTGTTGCATTTTATTGGCCAAAGCAAGTCACCAGGCAGCCAGATTCAAGGGGTTGGGGAGAGTGGACAACAAAAGGAATCGATGGAAGCCATCTTTGGAGACTATCTACTACAATACCTCCCAGAGCCATTGGAGAGGTGCAATTTGTCTTTCCATCTTTGGCACTCAGTAAATGTCAGTAAGTGTCAGATGCAAGAATTAACAAAATAATCCAGGGTTACCTGCAAGGTACTAAGAAGAGTCCAACTTTATGGGGAAAGCACATAGGACTCAAAAGGATTTGAAAGGTCTACAAATGCTAAGCCTTTAGTCCGGACAACATTTGTCAGTTGGCTGCAAATCTGCATCATTCACATTGTTTTCTCCTCTCTCATTTCCTGTCTTCCGCAACACTTGCCATTGAGGAAAACTGATTGCCCTTCATCTTTTTGTTTGTCTTGCTTTTCCTTGATGGATAAGATTTTTACGCTCTTCTTTTTAAACCTTCTTCTAGACATTAGGAAGTAAGAGACCAAGGACCAAAAGGGCACATCTCTCCATGTCTCTAACTGCCTAATCCGTTTTCTTCACCAAGGAACGACCTTTTACTATAGCTGAGGCTGCCACATCTTGGCCTCAAAGTATCAAGAATGTTACAGAGAATCTTGAGTTTCCTTGTTTTCCCACAAGCCTGTTCTCCTTGAAGACCAGATCAGCTGGATTCAATATGTCACGCTGCCTGGGCTGTATCAGGAATTCAACGTGTGACTGTTTTCCCAGAATTTATGAATGTACAACACTGTACATATGTGGAAGTCTGGTTCACGCTTGTCCCCCTTGGGGCCCGTCTGTAAACCCACCCATTCTACTTTTATTGTTTTTAGCTACCTGGGATGTAACACTCCTTCTTCTCCAATTTTGGGGGCCCACCGTGTGTTGGAGTGCCTTGCTGCCCACTAACTTAGGCTGATATCCTCTCTCCTGTTCCTACCGGGGTGTGGGCTCCTGACCCAGGCCCCCTGGACACCCCCACCTAGCCAGCACTCAGACACTGCTGAATACGGAGTGAATGCACACAACAGAGCTTACAAAGCAGCACCCGGCGATGCTTCGAGACCGTCAGCTGGTTGCATGCCGCTTCCTGGCTCGGCAGGTTTTGGCTGTCGTCCCGATCCACTTTCCAAACCTGATCCTCCGGCTTCCCATGGTTCTAGAGCCCCCGATGTTCGTTCTCTTTCTCCCTGAGAACAGAGTCCATTTTCATGACCTGCCATGGGAAAGTTCCTAACTGGTAGGGAAGTCGGCTCCCAGAGGAGTAGGGGGATGAGGGCCGTCTGTGACTGGTTCTCTCTGCCTTAGGGAAGGTAGGAAGTACCGGAAGTCCTGCTGATCTTCCGAGACGGGAACCTAGCAGCCCAGGGCATTCCGAGGATGAGTTCCCCGGAAGTCGCCTGGAATGGCACGCCCATGGGAGGCCCAGCGCTGGAGACAGCCTTGCTGCCATCCTAAAAGGTTAGGGTAAAGAAACCCACGGCCGCGATGGGTGGCCGCCATCAGAGGGCAGTGAACAATTTAGAAAAGAGAGTAACTAGCTCAAAGCTTCAAAGTCTCAATTCAAGCCATAGACTGAAACCTAGAGACTTCTAGAACCAGGCTGAATGTCACCCTTCAGAGATCAAGGCCAAGAGGGTTAGAGACCCAGCCTAAGATTCTGAGTCCTCAACAGCAGCTGAGCTTACAGCCCCGCCGTATTTCCCAGCTGAAAGGCCGAGCACTGAATGAGTAGCACTGGAATGAAGATATGGGGAAAATTCAAAGGGCTCACTGTACCCCACTCCCCATTTTCCCCACCCTGTCCTCAGAAGCAGCCCCCGGTTCTGTCTGGTAATGGTGCTCCTCACTTGCTTTAAGGCAGCACTACTTTCTTGGCTGAGGAGTCCTCTTGCAAGAGGACCCTTATTCTCCTGGTGACCCACCCCCCGCTCCTGGTCTGCAGAGAGGAGACTCTGCTCCCACAAGGGCCGCCCAGAGCCCTGTTCCATGCCTCCTCCCTCGCCGCCCTTCCCAGGGCTTCCCGGGAACCGTCCTACTGTGTCCTCACAGGCCGGGCACATTGCTCACAGTCTCAACTCGTCTGTCAGTCATTTGCCATCCTCTCTACATCCAACCTACTGTTCAAGAGGCAGCTCGATTTCTACCTTCGCCAGGGACCCTTCGAATGTACAAGATCACCTACCTCTGAGCTCCTGTGACATTATGTGCCCTATAAATGTGGCATTTGCCTCATACTACCTTTGTGCAGCAGAAGGAGCACGGGCCTTAGAAATCCCGAGGGCCAAGCCGTCCTCCTACCATTCGCTGGCCACGTCACCTTGGAAGAACCCCTTAGGTTACACAGACTGACATTTTGCCTTTGAAGTGGAGACAACACCTGTATTGTCCTTCTTACGAAGGTGATGATCAGAAGGGATATTCGTAAGTGCTTTGTAAAGGGCATGTGTCTCTCCTCTCTCTAGACCCGAGAGACGCTGAAATTGAAGATCTGATACTTATTCTTGAGGTATTTACAGCCTGGCCAAAATAAAAAAGATCTATCAAAACTCAGCAAAACGGGGGCGCCTGGGGGGCTCGGTAGGTTAAGCATCTGACTTCAGCTCAGGCCATTCCCTCAAGGTCCATGAGTTCGAGCCCGCGTCAGGCTCTGCACCAACAGCTCAGAGCCTGGAGCCTGCTTCAGACTCTGTGGTTCCCTCTCTCTCTGCCCCTCCCTTGCCAGTGTGTGCCCGCTCTCTCTCACAAATAAACAAACATATAAAAACAACAACAAAACCTCCCACAAGTTCGGTTGCTATAATGCCACGTGAGTCATGAACACAGTAACGCTGCAGGAGTCCAGGGAAAGGAGAAAGCACCAGAAGGCTGGGTGTTTGAGAAGCATTTCAGATGTCGTGGGACTTATGATGAAGGATGGGTGAGGTTTAAATAAATAGAAACAAAAACAGGGAGGGTCCTAAACAGGGAGGGTCCGGACACCGACGCAGACAGACAGGAAGCCAGGGACACGCTGAGGGAGGGAGGGTGAGGCGGCCGGGGGATGGCTAGCTGCGGGGCTGACAGGAGAGTCAGACTCCGGGCTGGGGCTCCGGGAAGACTGCTCAGCAGCTGCGGCTCCACAAACTGAAACTAAAGGAGCCTTTCAGAGCAAAGGTCCCGCAGGGCTGAATGGGGTCAGAGCCCTGGGGCCGTCCCCCGCGTCGCTGGCTCTGCCCAACAGCTCCTTTCTGGTAGACACCATCACCACCAACGCAGATGGTTACCTTTCCAGGGCTGTTTCTTCAATTCTCTGGGCAGAGAGCCAGAAGCACGAAGTACAAAGTACGTGCACTCTTCAAAATCCCCTTTGAGGAGGGGTGACCGAGAAGGCAGCAGGCTGCTCCACGTCCCAGGGGCCGAGGGCCGCTGTGGTCTCAGCGTGTGCCGAGAAGGCCTAGGTCCCAGAAGCACCGCGGGCGCTCCCGGCGGAGGGAGGGAGCTCAGAAAACATTCCAGTTGCCACTCTGAGTCCCGTCTAATTATAGATGCTCGCTCTTCTAACGAGGAGTCAAGTTTGAAGAATGCCATGGCTAAGAGCATCCGGAAGGCTTCTACGCACTTGGATTTTAAGAAATGTAGTTGTTGTTTTTGTTTTGTCTTTTTGAAGAGCTGCCCTCCCAACTGTTCCCACGGCGGTAGCGGAAATACCATGGTTTGGACGCGGCACCAGAGATTGAGCCCGAGTTCTCACCTACGTGCCACCGCGCGCCGCGGCCTGCGCCCGCCGCTCCAGAGTCAGTTCCGCCACCTGGCCCTCCAGCTTCGTTGTGGGGACCTCACGGAATAAGGTACGTGAGAGCTGCCTCCCCCTCCCCCTCTCCTTCCTTCTCAAGCGTGTAGGTCTGGAGTCTCTTCTACACAGCCGTGTGCATCGGAGGAAGCTCCAGGGAAGGAACCGGGAGTTACGTTAAGCCCTCGCCCTCGCTAGGGACTGGTTTAGGAACGGGCAGGTGACCCAGTTGTGACCGTTGAGGTGTGAGGTCGGCCAGGAAAGCTTCTGGGAAAGGCTTCCCCGATCCTGAGAGGCACAGAGGACACAGGCTTCCCTCTCACTGCCACTTCTGCGTCTGGATGCACTGCCCCAAACTTCTGCAGACAGCAGAGAAGTCGGCTGGGGAAATGCGGACACGAAGACCCGCAGAGGCAAAGGACCCGGTCCTCCTCTACTCCCAGGGAAAATCATACCATTTTTTGTTCAATGCCTTTTAGACTCTTTGTTTTGGGTCACGGCCCAAAAGGTGACACAAACTCCAGTACCGAATTCAGTAATAGAAAGTGGGGATATTCTAACAGACCTTAAAACGGAGAACCAGCTGAGCAGGGGAGTAGAACAGAGGGTAGGGAGAAAGGTCCCCGTGACTCCAGCCTAGGAAGCCGGCATCCCTGTTACGTAGTTATAACTGTTTAAAATGTTAGTTACTGTTTTACCGCGGGTCCAGATTAGGAAAAGGTACCAATAGGGAAATGATCTCTTAAAAAGATCCACAACCATCGAACCAGATGTTTAAAAAAGGAAAACAAAAACCAAGGTGTTGATATTGTGTTGGCTACTTCTGGGGCCGTCGGGAAGGCCCGTGACAGATGAGCCAGGTCAAGGTGGACCAGGACACAGGGCTTTGCCAAGAGCTCTTCTCTGCCTGGAGCGCAAGTCAGACCGACATTCTGGCTGCAGCAAGAAGCCCCTGGAGGGCTTTAAGCAGGACAGTGACACAATTCGCCTTCATTGTAAGACACTGTGTCCTTCCAAATGGAGAGAAGAGATGAGCCGGGGCGAAGGCGCCGAGCCACGGGTGGATGTGGCCACGGGCCGGCCGAGACGAGAGTGCGTGCTCGCAGAAGAGCGGGGATAATGGAGAGAGATGGTGGACTCAAGACATATCAGAGGTAGGGTCAAAAGGATCTGGGTGGTGGTGCCTTGGCCGATGTGGGGAAGGCTGAGGGGAGGAACCGGCTGGGGGAGGGGGGGGGAGGAAACTGAGAGCTGCCATCATGAACGTTGGAGAAGTTGCTGAAACAGCCAGTGGAAGCAGCAAGCAAAGGCACCTGAGGTTGAGACTCCTCTCTCACATCTATTCTACCTCTTTGTCCAAACCACTAGGAACGGAAACCACGTAAGATCACCGGTGGTGAGGACATGAGGGAGGGCTGGGCTCTCTTGGAGATTCCGTAACCGCACAGCCCAGGGAGGAAGGGAGGCCCCCTCCCAACGCTCTGAACGCCTCACAGCCCAAGGCCAAGGCCTTTCTGAAAGAGACCTCATCCAGGGGCACGTGTGGGGCCTCCATCTGTCTGGGGGCAGAGTCCGGAGAGACTCCCGGCTGCCCCGTCTTGGGCCAGCTTTCCCACACCCGTTCCCTGGCCGTCCAGTGACAGACAGTCGGCTTCCGGTCCCTTGGTGGACACATCCCTCAAACCCGGAGGTGCAGGGGACCAGGGAGGGCTTGTGCCAGAGACTAGGCTGGAGGAAAAGCATTAAACCACGAGCAGTCTGACCTTGAGAGGAGTCAAGTCCCGTTTTAGTCCAGGTGGCCGCCCCCGAGGCAGAGCCGGCGGTGCCATGCTTGGGGACACGCGGTCACACGGGGCTCCCGGGCCGTGCTATCTCCCACCCGGGCCCTTGCACTTCTGTGCTCAGAACTTAGTAAACTGTGTGTGAGTCTAACCAGCTGCCTTCTTGCGGCCGCACCAAAGCAGCTGGAGGGAAGAGCACGCGGCCACTGAGAGCATGGCGGTGACATCGAGCGGCTCACGCCACCCAGCGAGCCTGTGCTGTCTGCTTCGAGGCGTGTCCTCTACAGCAGCCTCAAACTCCCACTCTCCGGGTGACCTGACTGTGCCTTCACTGCAAATACCCTGAAATTAATGAGTGACAGCTAACTGAACTTCCTCCTTAACCTTTATATGCGCTTCCCTGTACAATTCACCTCCCAGCCCTTGCCCTAACCATTCACCCAGCCCTCGCCCACACCCTCCATCAGGCCCCTCTGCTAGTGCCGCTCGGGCAGGACGCGTGCTCACACGTCTTACACTTTAAAAACCAACTCCCCTCCCTGAAGCTCCATCATCCCCCTCCCACCGACTTACCTCTTCCCCACCTCACATGAGGCTCATCTCCATGGACCGTGTCCATTATTCACCCATATTCTAAAGGCCTGCTGTACAGGCAGGAGCCAAGCCAACAGTGATATAAGACACTTTACCGGAAAAGCACCCTGCCTCTCTACCTCTCCCTCCCAAAAGGAAATCGTTTAAAGATCTTTTAGCTGGGGGCACCTGGGTGACAACAATCAGTTAAGCATCTGATTCTTGATTTCAGCTCAGGTCATGATCTCACAATTCGTGGGTTCGAGCTCCACGCCGGGCTCTGTGCTGACAGCATGGAGCCTGCTTGGGATTCCCTCCCTCCCTCTCTCTGCCCATCCCTTGCTCATACTTTCTCAAAAATAAATAAACTTTAAAAAAATCTTCTGGCTAATTGTTTTAGTATGCATGTCTGCATCTCTAAGCTCCCACTGACTTCTACTTCCATTTTTCAGTTCCAGACATTGTGGCTGACCTCCTACTGTGGAAGATGAGGACTGAACACGCCCCTGTCCGTCACACGGCCGTGCGTTTCCTGCCTCAGCACACACGTGGACATCAGCAAGCCTACCGAAGCAGTTATGTGCGGCCGAGTGAGTTCACGGTTTTTCCTCCTCTATACAACCTGTTGCTTTAATTATTAAAGAATTCACGATCTGCTTGTTGCCCCGCTCCATTTCCTTAGTTTTTTGGGTGTCTATCATGACCTCAAGCCTGAACACTCTCCGTTATGTAAATATCCTCCCAAGGGGGTGAGGAAGACTTGGTATGCCCTCCACTTACTGCGCATTGGAGATCTTGTTTCTTAGAGGAACATCCTCCTCCTCCTTGCTTTGCTCTTGATGTCACTGTAACTCAACCCTCCGGCAGCTTCTTGGTCGATAAAATTTTTGTGTGAAAGTGCCTTTATTCTCCGGTTAGGTGTAGAATTCTAAGTTGGAAATCCTTTCCTCCCAGTTTTTTTTTTTTTTTTTTTTTTAGTGTTTAGTTATTATTGAGAGATAGACAGAGCGTGAGCAAGAGAAGGGCAGAGAGAGAAGGAGACACAGAATCTGAAGCAGCTCCAGGCTCTGAGCTGTCAGCACAGAGCCCTATGCGGGGCTCGAACTCAAGAACCGTGAGATCATGACCCGAGCTGAAGTAGGCTGCTCAACAGACTGAACCACCCAGGCACCCCTCCCCCGTTTTGAAGGTACAGCTCCACGGTGCTGTCACTGTGCAATCTGAAGACATGTTGATTTGTAGATGCTTCTTTCTGGGAGCTTGTAACATCTTTGTCTCTGGTGTTTCTAAAATTTCACCATAATTGTCTCACTGTAGGTCTATTTTAATCCATTTCGCTGAGCATTTGAATCTGGAAGCTCATATATTCGGTTGTGGGTATTTTCATGATTTTTAAAAAAAATTTTTCCAGCCTTCATCTTTCTCTTCCTAAAACTTTTACAGATGCTCTACTGCTTATATTGGCTCTGACTACTTATTTCTTTTTTTTTAATCTTTGTTTTTGCTCTACTTTCCAGATTATTTCCTCAATATATCCTTCTGACAATTCTACTGGCTTTTTCTATTTGTTTCATACTTTTGTCTCCAAATATTCATATATATGTGTGAGTGGGTGTGTGTATCAATCCTGTTATTTCCTGGATATACTATCTTCTCTTAGTCTCTGAATATGTTTAAGAAATGTAGCTGTTTTCTTCTCCCCACATAGGCTATTTCCTCCAAGTTGACTGTTTTGATGTCCAATCTTCATCCTGGATATTCTTTTCAGATGCCCGACAATCCTTGGTTTATTGCCACTTTTTAAGAGTGGAGCACTAAAAATGTGCTTGGAAATCGGAGCACTTGGGTGGGGTGTGGAGACGGCTGGCTCTTGGCACGAAGTGACTTGGTTGGCCAGTTTCCTCACGAATCCCTAATGCGGCTGTGTTTCTGTTAACGCTGGTTGCACAGCCCACCCAGGAGCGGGCAGTCGCCCACCTGTGGGGCGTGTGCCACCACGGGCACGTTTCTGTGTGTGTCGAGATTCTAACCCCCAGGGGGGATATTAGGAGGTGGGTCCTTTGGGAGGTCATCAGGTCACAATGGCGGAGCCCTCACGAATGGGATTAGTGTCATAAGAGAGACCCCCAGAGAGCTCCCTTAGGCCCCCCACCATGTGAGGACACAGCAAGGTGTCGGTCTCACCAGACACCGGATCTGCAGACACCCTGACCTTGGAATCGCAGCCTCCAGAGCTGGGAGGAACGCACATCCACTGTTCACAGGCCCCCCAGTCTCTGGCGTTCTGCTCCAGCAGCCTGGGCTCGTGGCGACAACTGCCTTGTTTTCACTATGGCCCTGTTTTTACTAAGAGCCATGTCCAGTCTCTTATGTGACACGGTCCTCTCCACAGATTTAACCTCTGGCCTCTGCTATGGTTGAGGATGAAAAGCTGCCCAGTGACACAGAATAGGACAAGAAATCTGAGGACTGAAATGGTTTTTGAATAAACTTTCTACCCATCTCCCTGGGTTTTGCTCCACCTTTACACTCTCCTTCCAGAAGAACCCACTGCCATCAATTCCCACATCTTTTGAGAGTTCTTGGGCTTAAGACTCAGTTTACTCAGATGGGCCGAGTCAGTTACCACTCCCTTACCTGCTTTCCAACTTGCAAAATTTTGTAACTGTTATCACCTTTTTGTTTTCTTTGCTCTTGTAGGTTTATGCCATTTCTGTATGGTTTGAGAAGACACGTTTAGTCCACCAAAGTCCCTGGAGCCCCCCATCCACAGCGCGCTGCCCCCCAGCTTCTAGTCTCACTGAAACTGACCGTGCTAACGCGGCCACTGACTTCACAGTGTCAGTCAGACACCGTTCCACCTTCGCTTGACTTTGTCTAAGCTCCTTCCTCCCTTAAATTCTCTCCTAGAATCAGTTATCACTCTCTTCACAAAATCCTCTTCCTCTCTTTACCCCAAGCCTGGTGTTCCTCCAACTCCTTAGACCCCTGCTCTTTTCATTCTTGACATTCTGCTGGAATAAACACAGGATCCTTAAACTGAACTGCCTTAACTACCACTTACACACTGACAGCCTTAAAATCTCTGGTTGCAGCCCAAGGCCATCTGCTGAGGGACACACCATTTCGCCAACAACCTCCTAGACAACTCTCCTGGGATTTCTCGAAGCACCCCAAATTCAGCATGTCCAAAACTGAAATCGTCATTGTATTTACAAATCTATTACACCTCCCACGTTCTATCATAATGGAGGGTGATCTCATCTACCCTGCAGAAAGCCAGAGGACTGGGAGTCCCCACGGGATCCCGAGGCTGACAAGCCAGACTGCCGGAAGTCCCCACGAGATCCCCTGGCTGACAAGCCCGACGACCGGAAGTCCCCATGGGATCCTGTCACAGTCCATCCCATTTAAACATTCTCAGCGTCCTGCTGGTTTTACCTTCTTAATATCTAAAATAGGCGTTTTCAAAATTCTGCGCGCAACAGTGTTGCAGAGCCCGCTGAGCCTCAATGTGACAGTTTCTTATCCAGACCAAGAATCTGTATTTCCAACAGTTCCCAGTGGATGCGGACGCTGTTCATGTGGGGACCACACGTGGAGAACGGTGACCCAGTAAGCAGCACCCCTCACCTGTCCGCTTCATCCCTCACCGCACAGCCCTGCGCTAAGAGGATAACGTCTGAATTTAGCTGGCCTTCGTCAAACGTCCTCCAGTCTACAACTGGAACATCAGTCCTAAAAACAAACAAAACCAACATGCTGCGGTCTTGAAGTTTTCAGTGATTCCTCATAATTTTTCCAAATAACACAAAGACCCCCGGCCTGCTGTTCAGGGCCCTCGGTGACCTGCCCCCCCCCACCCCGCCCCCCGCCCGGGTAGCCGGCTCCTACTGCGTACACCCTCTCCTCTCCCACACACGCACCTCTTACTGACTCCCGCGCCCCCCACGGCTTCACACCACCGGTGCCCACACTCGCAGCTGCTGGTGTTTTGTGAGATTTTATGGTGTCTGCCAAGGAACATTTTAGATTGTCCTAATACCAATCATCTCTGTCTTCTTAGAAATCTAAAATCTGAGGGCGCCTGAATGGCTGTGTCTAATCGGCTCAGTTCATCATCCTGTGGTTTATGGGTTCGAACCCCACACTGGGCTCTGTGCTGACAGAGCCTGGAGCCTGCTTCTGATTCTGTGTCTCCCTCTCTCTCCACCCTTCCCCTGCTTGTGCTCTCTCTCAAAAATAAATTTTTAAAAATTGTCTAATAAAAAAAAGAAATCTAAAATCTGATACATGTCTTAAGAATAATCGCATGAAACAACAAACCAATGCATAGGTCTACGATACACCGTGATATTTTAACACATTTTAAATACGTTCTAAATGCAAAGCATTCATTTTTACAAGGTAACCGCAGCAGATTCTCTACATACATGATAAAATCAAAGATGGAGACAAATCAGAAATGCTTTCTTTGAAATGAGCCAGCTATCAATAGATTGAAGACTCAAAACAATTCAAAAGGTCTCCTCTATGTTATCAAATAAGAGAAATCAATAAAAAATTAATGAACTGAAGAAAAATATTTGAACTGGCTTTTAACTATTTTCCTTATTTTTTCCCAGTTAATCTGGTTTAAAAAAAAACCTAGAACCTTGCACAGAAAACCATACCCAGCTAAATAAAATCGTGAAAGCCTCTTATTTTAAAGACTCTACTTTTAAAAAGTTTTAACAGATTTTCACTCTCATGTAATGTTTATGTTTTTGAGTAATGGGTTTATTTCTCTCATCTCGTCACATATTAAAATGACAATGGGGGACACCTGAGTGGCTCAGGCGGCTCAGG
Source organism: Mungos mungo (assembly GCA_004023785.1). NCBI lineage: Eukaryota > Metazoa > Chordata > Mammalia > Carnivora > Herpestidae > Mungos > Mungos mungo. The sequence goes on from PISW01002456.1 coordinate 15,944, forward strand.
TCATGGCTCAGGTCATGATCTCATGGTTCATGAGTTCAAGCCCTGCATAGGGCTCTATGCTGACAGCTCAGAGCCTGGAGCCTGCTTTGGATTCTGTGTCCCCCTCTCTCTCTGGCCCTACCGCACTCACACATGTTCTCATTCTCTCAAAAATAAAAAATGTACATTAAAAAAAATTTAATAAAAATGACAATGGATATTTAATACTTTTATATTTTTGCTGGGCATGTAAAAATTATCTATTTTGAAACACTAAATATTTAGTTTTATTAATTTTTAAAATTCATAACACTTGAAAAATTAAGTACCAGTACTAACAATCCTAGCTTCTGTTACCTTTCAGAACTAGTCCCGAAATACACTGCTCCACCTGCGCCATTACCACACATCCTTTTGTCCTTCCTGCTGCTCTGTCTGCCTGGAAAAGTCTTCATTCTTTAAAAGCTACCTGTCCCATTAGCTGGGCAGCCATCCGACCTCACCTCTGGTAAGGACGTGGGCCGGTCCCCACGCACCTGTGCAGCCCTCCCTCCTAGGCCGGTCCACCCCAAACGAAGACCACCCTTGGTGTCGCAGTCTCTGGGAGTCAGGGACCTCATGTGAATCCGTCACCCACTAGCAGGGCGCCGGCCATGCAGCAGGTGCTCAGGGAAGGTTAATTACTGCTCGACAGATAAGCTGCTTCCTCTCTGGCCGCACACCCTGATTTCTAGGAAACCCGGTCATGAACCTTTGCTTACTACCACCCCCAAACCCCTCCTTTGAAAGACAGCCAAAACTGCGACCCATCCAAGTTCAAATTCAAGTCATCCATGGGGCATTGATTAAAGCGAGGCCGGGGATGCTGGGAGCCCATGAAGCAGCCCCTCGCCCCTCCCCTGAAAGTCTCCCGCCTCTGTGCTCAGGTCCCCACAAGTCCTGCTCCGCGATGCCCCTCAGTCCGCAAACGCTCGCCTGGCGGCCACCCTTCCTACACACCCGGGGCCCGATCCGACAGCACGCGCGCTCTACTCACCGCCCGCACTCCGAGCGCCACCAGGCTGACGGAGGAGGCCACGGGGAGGCCGTGCCACGTGACGATACGAGGCCCGCTCCGCGACGCCGCTCAGTGGGCGCAGACTAGGAGTGGCGAGCTCTCTGGGCCATGCCGCGCCAGCTCCCCACCTGCCATCTGCATCCCTGACGTGCTGTGTGGCAAAAATGTAAAACACCAGATCCGTGTAGTCCAGATGGTGGGTCACTGGTTTCTGTAAGAACAGCGTCCTTACAACATCCACCCAGCAGCCCCCAGGCCGTGAACCCAGCACCCTGACCCCACAGTGGCCACACGGCACTCCACTTCTCTCCCAAGCTTTCCTGTCCTCAGCTCCACCCGTGGGAGCCGCGAGCCTGGCTACTGTCACTTGGTACTGGTCTCTCTGTGCACCGCGCGCGGTCTCCCTGTTTACACCGTGAACCCTGTGCGGTGACAAAGGCACACGCCGTGTCTTACACCTACATGCGTCCCCATGGCACAAAAACCTCTCTTTTGATCTGTCAGTTGCCACCTTGGTGTCCCATGGGAGCAGTGACAGGGGTGTGGGAAAGAGTAAGCAGGAAGAGAAAGGTGGAGAAAGTTCAAAACCAACAGGGCTGAGGCCACGGTGTCACACAGTGGTACGCCAGTGCTACAATGCCTGTTTAATTGAAATCTTGTAATAAAAGTTTAAATACATAAAATGTTTTGTTTTTTATCAAAAGAATACCCCCAGCCCCCGCCCCCAGCCGGATGCGCCTGGAGGAGGGCAGCGGCAACCGGCTGCCTACAAGGAATGGAGAAATGGCAGGTCCAACTCTCGTTGGCTTTGTATTCCTCAAAAACTGCTCTGTGAGCGAACTCAGAGTCTCAGGTGAGCTGAGAGCCCCACCCCACACTGGCTTTCTTCAAGTAACTGGAGTCCACACAAGGCATTCTGTACCGTGGAGAAAGCTCCCCGTGGCTTTCAGAAGACGAGGAAGAGCAGGGCTTCGTGTCTGGGCAGCACTATGTTCTCCACGGTGCGCTCCATGGAGCGCACCTGCTCGGGGGAGGCCGTCAGGAAGGCCAGCGGCCCGATGCGCTGCTCCGCGCACGAGTGGCAGAGGTAGCCGCCCTTGTTCTCCTTCCTGTTGCTCTGCAGAGAGAGGGGCAACAAAAGAGGTGAGGCGGCCGCACAGCGGCCGGGGGTTTTCCACCGAGAGACCGCACACGATCATCCTGATCCTTCCAGGCCCGTGCACACCCCCGCGGTGACGGACTCTGCAGCACGCCCACCTAGGCTAGACTCCACTCCATCGGTTCCCGCAGAGCAGAAACCAGAACCGATCGAGGCAAGGGATGAAGAGCCCAGGAGGGCAAGCTGAACCGGGCCCTGCAGGCGAGCGGCTGTCCTCTCCACGGCCACAACCCAAGTTCCCAGACTCTGCCACCCTGCCTGACTCCCGATCATTCCGCCTCCACGGCAGACCCGACCTCGCCTGGGTCATATAAATAAAAGCCCCGAACAAGGATGACACAGATGTCTCTTTTATCTCAGCCCAGGTCAGCTGCAAAGGACTGAGTTTGTCTACGGGAGGCTACGCCCGCCGCCCAGAGCACGTACGTAGGTGATGGGGAGCTTCTTCATGGTGAGCACCGTGTCCACGGGGATGGCGTTGTTGCACTGCCCCACGCAGCAGCGGACCACCCCGGTCTTCAAAACGTCACTCGTCAGCTCTGCCTGCAGGAAGTACTCCTGGGAAAGGAAGAGCGAGACCGAGTTGTCGCAACGCCTCTCCTGCACTCTCCCTGCAAACTCCGAGAGCTACGGAAGTGGGAACGCCCTTGAGACACAGCGGAGTCCTCGCGAGAGGAGTCCTCGCAAGAGAATGGCACCGCCCGCCCCGACCTCCCGGGGTCGTCCTGCCCGCAAGGCTGGCTCCAACACAGAGCTCTTCAAGCGGTTCAGTTGGATTCTGGCTAAAATGGCCAAGTTAAAAACAAAAAGGTTAATGGCAAACATGTACGACTGCTGGCTATAATGACACTGCAGGGTTGTTTCTGGATTTTATGTCCTGTTAACCTGTCCCAGAATCATTAAAGATTATTTGTATATTCTCTTTCCAAACCAGGTAAGCTGAAACAGAGGACCTTAAAAATGTGCCCGTATCGACCTGGCACATTCCATCTTCCCAAGCTCTTGGCTGTGCCAGTGAGCAAATACGTAAGCTCGGTAAGCCTCGGCTTCTTCCGCTATAAAATGCAGGAAACACAGCACCCGCGTCACTTGGCTGTCATGAAGAAGAAATCCTAATATATGCGACGCGTTCAGGGCCTGGCACACTGCCAACACCCAAATCAAACGTGAGTCACCTCCTACACGAAATGCCCCAGGAACAGGGACCGATGTCTGGTCTGCTGTGTCCCCAGAGGAGTTAAACATAGTTGTGGCATACCAGCGGGGCCACAAGTATCTGCTGCCCACGTAATTAGGATTTCGTATTTTCTGGATTATAAGAGGCTACTGACCTAATTTCTACAAAATCTATATCCAGTATTTGGATTTATTTGGTTTTCTCTGTGGCAGGATCCATCTGCCTGCTACAGAAAAGACACATTCATGCTCCCACCAAAAACAGAGGGGCAACGAAACAGGCAGACTCTGTCAAAATAAAACGATAGATTTTGCCGAAATCCCCTTTGCCTGTCATCACTGGTGCACTCCCTGGAGATAACCAGCACTGTGAATGTGCTGTGCATCCTCTTTGGTCCATTCTAAAATGGCTTTAAGTTTATATGTGTCCAAGAGCATTACGTACCATCTTAAAAGTATTTTAACGTTGATTATTGAGAGAGAGTGAGTGAGTGAGCGCGGGCATGAGCAAAAAGGGGGCAGAGAGAGGGAGACACAGAATCTGAAGCAGGATCCAGGATCTGAGCTGTCAGCACAGAGCCCGATGCGGGGCTTGAACCGACGAACCATGAGATCATGACTTGAGCCAAAGTCAGACGCTTAAGTGACTGAGACACCCAGGTGCCCCTTAAAGGTATTTATTGACCTAAATGTTATACTTTGAGTTTGCTTCTCATCTAGTCCATTTGTTTTAAGGGCTACACAGGATTTAATCAAATCGTTCTTCCACATCTCATGTAGCCATTCCTTTTGTGCGGATACTCAGGTTGTTTTGAAATTATTGCCCAAGATGTAGCAAGCAATACGCTTGTACATGTTTTCCCACCCATACGCGCCAGAGTTTCCTTTTACAAGCATTCTGCCCGTGATCCACGCTGGGAAACCCACTGGGTGTTACACGTCTGTATGCACAGACACACATACACAAGACTGAAAATACTCGTTCCACAAATTCTAATTTATGTGTGGTGTAGTCTTCCTTTTCTGGATTTTATTCCACCTCACCGTTTTTTAGAAGCCCATCATAACCCACGAAGTGAGTCTCCTAAATCATGAATGGACGGCCCGCTGCACTCAGGAAAACACCGTTCCAAACTGTGGCTCTCACGTCAGTCTTGGGACCCCTTGACACTACTAAACATTAAGGGCTCCAAAGGTTTGTTAACGTGGGTTATATCCCTTAATGTTCACGACGTTAGAAATTTAGGCTAAGAAACTGTATAATGATTATTCTTAAAAATAACAAACCTATCACATTAACATTTTTATGAAAACTGTATTTTCTGGAAAAATAGCTTAGAAGAGTAGCATTGTGGGCGCCTGGGTGGCTCAGTCGGCTAAGCCTCCGACTTCGGCTCAGGTCAGATCTGACGTTCGTGGGTTCGAGCCCTGCATCAGGCTCTGTGCTAACAGCTCAGACTAGAGCCTGCTTCCAGTTCTGTGTCTCCTCCTCTCTCTGCCCCTCCCCCTCTCATGCTCTCTCTATCAAAAATAAATAAAACATTTTTAAAAATAAAAAAAAAGAGTAGCATTGTTTTACACGTTTGCAAATCTCTGTAACGTCTGGTTTAGCGGAAGACGACGGTTTCTGCGTTCCGACCGTGGTGACGTCACGTCCTGCGGAGAGCGGCACTGTGTGCGTGTGGAGCACCGAGCGCAAAGGGGTGGGGGCAGCTTCCTGGCATCATACAGAGTAGAGTTCATGTCCGAACCGGTAGCCCGCGGGCTGACGGGACTGGTAAGCGCAGCCGTGACCCAGGCCTTTTCATTTTCATCTGCCCTGTAGCTCTCAGACGCTCCTCCTCCTGCGGGCGGGTTTGAGGCTGGCCCCTGAATCTGTCCCTTCCTCGCTTAATGTCTGTCTTTGCTGCGCGTCGGGCAGACGAACTTGGGTTCCGCCTCTGGTTTGGCGAGCCAGCCGGGAGCTCTCTGCTGGTGGTTCACCGGTCCCCAGCCAGTAGCAGAGGCCAGTGACCGGTCCCAGCAGAGCTGCCTGGGCTCTCTGCCCCCCAGGGCCGGTCCCCGGGGCCCCATCCCGAGTGGGTGTGGCCAACCTCCGCTGCTTCATTTAAATCTTGTGGTAAGGAAACAGTTTTGGGGTTCGATTCGGACAGACATCTCTTGGTGAGTACTTCTTATCCGGTGGCACATGAGCTCAATTCCTCCTATTAGATTTCTTCCTCCCCTTCAGCTCTCTCTGAATAGGGAGGTTCTCTTAGCTTCCTCTTCTTAAGGCTGGCGAGGAAGCAGGTGGGTTCAGTCCGCGGAGCTCTGACTTTCAGAGAGAAACCAGAAACTGGGAAGCTATTTTGTTCTGCCTATGAAGTCCCGACTTCTGGGGAGGAACGAACGCTCACAGAGCTCCTCTGGGCTTCATTTCGTTTGTGTTGCTATAGCTTTGATCTCTCTGAATAAAACCAGCCATGTTCTACTTGGAAAATGGGACGTGACCACTGGACTCCCTCGCCCCTAGGCCTTTGGGCTGTATTCTCCAAAACTGGGCAATCATTTTTTGCAACACTGCTCAGCCACAATATTCGTTAGACTCTGGAGAAAAACAACCACTTAACAAATCCATAAATTCTACAACACCATTGCAGTTAGGTTTGTAAAAGGGAGATATCTGGAAGTTGGGCCTTTAACACGTTTGCATCGTTTGTGTACTTGTACGTGTGTCCACGTGTGTCGTAAATGTGAGCTATTTTCTCTACCTCTGGATGGTACTGCTAAAGTTAATTTGTAAAAGAGCTCTGTTTAGTTTGTTTAAAGGCAAGCATTCATAAAAACTGGGCGTTCTAAAACTCAGATAGAAACTAACCAAAGGTTTAAGTTCATGTCATCTTGAAAAATATCTGGAATTAAGCTAACGTAAAGTTTCTGGTTTACTGGAAACAACAGTCGGAACGATTCTGTAAAGCTCCAGAAGGTTTGTGAGAAGGGAATCTTTGGAGAGGAATTTTGTGCGCGGTCGGGACTAAGACTATGGAGAACTAGTACATAAAAAGCCTAGGAATACTCAGTCGGTTAAGCGTCTGACTCTCGGTTTCAGCTCAGGTCATGATCTCATGGGTTCGAGCCCTGCCCGTTGCCTCTGTGCTGACGTCGCGGAGCCTGCTTGGGATTCGTTCTCTTCTCTCTCTGCCCCTCTCTGCTTGTACTCACTCTGTCTCTCAAAATAATATAAAAGCATCTAAAATTTTTAAAAAGTCTACTAGGGAGTGACCAACACCTAGGGAAGAGAAGAGAGCATGTGTGCAAGGTCAGACAGAAGCTGAGCAGTGATACAGTATCAACAGAAACCTTAACTGATTCTCGGAGGAGTTCCAGAAGTTGGGTTACCCTTCAGGACATCCTAAACTAAGGTCATTGGTTGTGACCACTGGGGTAGAGGGCGCGCCCTTGGCTGTCTTCAGTCAGGGCAGTCCCTGCTGGCCGTGAGGGCGGAGGGCGGAGGGCAGCCTTCCGACAGCCGAGAGTCCTGTTCCTGAGGAAGACTTTGAACAAAAGGGAAAACTGCATTCGGACAGATTCTTGTTTGAAACGCTCCTCGCTCTGTTTGCTCTTCCAGTTTTCAGGCTGTGACTTACAGAAATTTGGTAAAATATTCCTTTGTAAACAAACATGAACATTTATCGTTTTCTCCCAACCTGATCCCTCCAGAGTTCAGAAACTCTCAGGGACTATTTTCTTTTTTTTATTAATGACTATTCTTATTTTCATGGCAATATATTTATTTACTAAGTTCAGTAAGAATCTGGTCTCCTTATAACAGAACGCAACGGGAAACGCTGGTTATATCACTATGGCTGTGACTGGAATGTCATACTTGAGGGACACATGCATAGACTCAGATATGACCAGACAGCTGTTAAGGAACTAAGGGTGACTTTATGGAGCCCGCGAACACCCGTGGAACAGCGAGTCTGACACCCTGTTCCAGGGTTCCCAGCAGCCTTACCACGGGAGTAAAGAAGGTCAATTCCTGGCAGGTGTAGGAACCTCAAGATATTTTGGGGACCTCAGACAGGAATTCACCCAAGTCTGTAGGTATTGCAGGCCAAGTCTGATAACGAGTTTGGCTCGTCTTCTTAGCCTCAAAAGGCTGTTAAAAAGTTCAATCTGAAATCCCTTATGAAAAGTTCCAGCAAAGCAGACTTACAAAAAGGCCAATCACTATTCTTGCTATGCTTATGCAGACAACCAAAGTTTGTTAAAAGTGGACTTATTTTACAAGCAAATTAGTCTTAATTTGGCTATCTCTGAAAGGGAGTGATTTTAGAGGAACTGTGGCAGTAACATACTTTCATGGACGTTAGATCCTAGCTCTGAATTAACTGTGTCTGAGGGTTTGTTTGCCTATAAAACCGGACAAGGCCTTGCAGGCTGCCTGCCCCGCCTGAGGGCAGAGCGGCCCTTAGAAGCAGGCCTTGGCTCTGCTTCAGATTCTGTCTCTTTCTCTACCCCTCCCCTGCTCACATTGTGTCTCTCTCAAAAATAAACAAACATTAAAAATTAAAAAAAAAAAAAAAAAACAAGCACCAGGCCTTGGCTCAGCCCCTGTGATGTGTTATTTAGAAGATTCTTTCTCCACTTTCCATGACTCCGGAATTCCCAACAGGGTGCACGTCAGGGAACCGGATACCATCGGAAAGTTCAGGACACGGACGGGCCCTGTGTCGCCTCAGTCCTGCAGAGGTGGCGGACCCACCGAGAGGGCCAGCCTCCAGCTTGTCAGGACCGGAGGCGGTGCTGCCGACCAGCCCCTCCCCAGGGAAACTGTGGGGACTCGTCACTCCCTCAAAATCTCCGGGCTCCACCTACACCCAGTCACCAAGGACGACATCCCCAGAAGGCCGCCTGCAGCAGCCCGCCTCTGACGCGCCTGGCCGACCTCCAGGAGAGCTGGCCTGATGCTCCCCAGTCACAGGCCTCCCCTGGAGCCCAGATGAAGTAAGACCAAATACAAGAACCAACAACCGAGGAACAAAACTCCTGCTAATGCAGGATGATGGGTTTCAACATGGAACCAGAGAATATTCCTCAGTGAGAGCAGGTTTCCATTCCTCTAACCAGATCTCCGCCTGAAGTTAACCTGACGGGTCATCTTCCCAATTCCCTCGAGAGCGAGGAATGATCAAAAGACAGTGGGGAGTGAAACCGGAACCGCCGGGGTAGCGGGACCTCTAAATCAGCAGGGACCTCTACCCCCCCTTCTCATCTGCCTTTCAATTCCGGGTCAGCCTCCCCGCTCACCTCCCTCCAGCAGGTGGCCTGAGGCCTGCCCTCTGAAGAGACCCTCCTCGCCGCCCACACCAGCAGGCGCGCCTGGGTTTGGTCTGTGTCCGGCGTCCGCTGGAGGAGTCGGAGGCCCCAGCATGCTCTCACGTGACACTGCGGAGCGGCCGGGGCGCCCAGAGCGTCCCCTCCCGTCATTCCAGCCGCTGCCTGAAGGTCAGTCGTTTTCTCCTTCACCAGCCTGATTATTTTAGTTTGCGCTTCCCGGACGATGACAGAGTTGGTTTTGTTGTTTCTTCTTTAATCTGTCCCCTGGCCACGTGGGGTCCCTTTTCTGTGGCCTTCTCGCTTGTATCTCATGCCTGCACGACCTCTCGGCTGCTGGTTTCCGACAAACCTGAGGTTATGACCTCTGTCAGGCCTACTTCCCGCAGACACACAAGCTCCGGGAGGCCCGACGCCGCGTCACTTGCTGCCGGGCTCACAGACCAGCGCCTGGCACACAGGAGGGCTCACTCCGGGCTGCCTCCGCCCGCGCAGCGAAGGGCACATGCCCAGGACCCCATGGCCTCGGCTCACCGCCCCTCTCACCACCTGTGCGTCTCTGGGCACGCTACTTACCCACTCTGTGCCTCCACTTCCGTATCTAAGATGCCGGAACAAGCATCTCAAAGGATGTTTTGTAAAGGTTAACGAAATGCTGGCTGCTATTTTATCACACTGAAGTCTTACATTTTGATGAATCAAATAGCTACTTTATGATTTCCTATTTTCATGTCAAGCTTATTAAGAAAACCTCCCTCACCTAAGGTATTTTTCTAACATTTCTAAAAATTTTTTCTTACATTTAGATCTTTAATCCAGTTGGAATTTATTATGAGGACATAAAGAATTTAACTTGACTCTCCATATGTAAAGCCAACTGCCTCAATACTATTGGCTGACTAGAACATTCCTTCCCTATCCATCTGTAATCCCTAGTTATTTGTATTTTAGGTTTTTTTTAATGTTTGTTTATTTTTGAGAGAGAGACAAAGAGCGAGCAGGAGAGGGGCGGGGGGGGGGGGGGGCCTGACGCGGGGCTCGAACTCACAAACCTTGAGATCATGACCCGAGCCAAAGTCAGATATTTAACCAACTAAACCACCCAGGTGACCCCAGCAATTTTTTTTTAAAGTTTACTTATTTTTGAGAGACAGAGAGAGAGAACTCAAGCAAGCTCTGTGCTGTCTGTACAGAGCCAAACATGGGGTCAAACCCACGAACTGTGAGATCATGACCTGACAACAAAATCAACAGCTGGACATTCAACCAACAGAGCCACGCAGGCGCCCCTGTACCCTCCCTGTTACACACGATGTTCCCGCTTATCCATGTGACTTTCTGCAACTCTCACCCATCTATCTCCTCTGGCACCAACACCAGACTACTTAAGTCTTTACACTCAGAATATCCGTCCAGAAGTCCCTACACCAAGTTCTTCCTTATGTTGGCTACTTTGGGGCTATCCCTCTTCCATATGACCTGTAGAACCAGTTTATCAAATTCTAACAGGATTAAATCCTACTAGGCACGAAGCATACTCTTTAGGGAGTAAATTCCATTTGCAACCCATAAATAGTAGCTTTTTGTTTTCTTTAAATAAAGTTTATTGTCAAGTTACCTAACACACGGCATATAAAGTATGCTCTTGGCCTCAGGAGTAGATTCCTGTGACTCAGTGCTTCCCAGCAAGTACCCTCCTCAAAACAAGCAAACAAACAAACAAACATAGGATCTTTAAGATGCAGAAGGATCCCACTGGGCAAATGAGTCATTTCAAGGTCTAACAATTTCTAAAAGCTAAAAAACAAAAACAACAACAACAAAAACCTTTAAAAATCCCAAACAAGACAAAGAAATCCTTCTACAAAGATGACGAGTGTGCAAACAGTCACCGCACACTGAGAGGCGCAGCGCTGGAGCGGGGACTGTCCGTCTGGCCCAAATGGGGAGCACACAGCACGCGGACAGGTGGCGACTCAGCCACTCCCCAGGTCTCCCTGGTGGACCTAAAACTGTCTAACAGCTTCCCTCCTAGACCGTAAATTCCACGAGACCATGGAGCGCATCACTGATTTGGTTACCTCTCCCCCTCTGCACTCACTACAGCGCTTGGCACATAACAGGGGCTCCCTACGTCTAGTCTGTCCTCGAAGTGCACGAGCGAGCGAAGCAAACCACCTCTGGGTGCCTGGCTGGCTCAGTCGGTAGAGCATCCAACTCTCGATCTCAGGGTCCCGTGTTCAAGCCCCACACTGGGCACGGAGCCCACTCAAAAGCAAAAGCCACCTCCACTCTAGTGACATGTTGGGTCTCCAGTGCTTCCACAGGTATGAAGACCAGGGGCTGCTGGGAACCACCACCATGCACATTTCTCAGTGACAAAGTGAAGTTCAGAACGTCAGACAGAGGATGCCACCTTTCAAGAAAAAGAATAGAAAAATGTATGCGTATTTGTTGACGCTTGCAAAGGATAAGTCAAAAACTAATTTTAAGAAATAGCTATTGGGGCGCCTGGGTGGCTCAGTCGGTTAAGCCTCCGACTTCGGCTCAGGTCAGATCTCACGTTCGTGGGTTCGAGCCCCGCGTCAGGCTCTGTGCTGACAGCTAGCTCAGAGCCTGGAGCCTGCTTCCGGTTCTGTGTCTCCTTCTCTCTCTGCCCCTCCCCCTCTCATGCTCTGTCTCTGTATCAAAAATAAATAAAACATTAAAAAAAAATTTAAAAACAAAAAAAAAGAAATAGCTATGGGGTGCCTGACTGGCTTAGTTGGTTGAGTGTCTGACTCTTGATTTTGGCTCAGGTCGAAATCAAGGTTTCGGTTTGATCTCGTGGTTTCATGAGGTCAAGCTCTGAGCTGGGCTCTATGCTGACTTTGTGGAGGCTGCTTGGGATTCTCTCTCCCCCCGTTTCTCTGTCCTTCCCTTGCTCCTGCTCTCTCCCAGAATAAACTTTAAAACCAATTTTTAAAATAATAATAGTAAGAGCTATAATGATGGAGGGAGGGAAAAGAGTCTAATAGGGACAAAAATAGAATAAGACTTTTACACTTGTTACAAAGTTTGACTTTGAAAACATAAATGTTTCATATATTCAAAAAAGGCACTTAAATCAAAAGGAAGTAACGCAGTCCTTGTAGAGACAGTAAGCCAACAGATGTGTCTAGCTGTAATTAAACTGCTGGATCTAAACACAGAGGAAAATGGACTTCCTTCAAGCACCCTCAGTCATGATAACAGCACAACGTTAGTGGAATATGGAGAAGGGGAGCTCTTAGCAAATCTTAAACTCCATTCAGTATTCTGTTGATAGTAATACTAATATTATTTTATATAACTTTTATACATGGTAGAATGGTATAAATAAGTAATCAATAAATACTGTTGTGAACCAACATCCACACAAGAAGGCAGACCTAGCATGTGGAACATTCCACAGGACAAGTGGCTCAGAGACAGGAGCACTCAAAGGAAGGCGGGGTCTGACTGTTCTGAATTACGAAACTTAAGAGACTTCACAACCAAAGGTTAGTTTGGACCCTGATTTGAACAAACCAACTCAAAAAAGGAGTTTTTGAGACAATCACAAAAGTATCATAATGGATTGGTTGGCAGAGGCCAATGGAATTGGATAAATTTTAAAAGCTATGACAATAGCACTGTAATTATGAAAAAATCCATTTTTTAGAGATGCATATTCCAAATATATATACATATGATTTGTAGACTCAGTGTATTATTTCTTGACTTCTGAAGATCTCAGAATTTTCCAAAGTTAAAAAAATCCCATTTAATACATGTTGTAAAATATTAATGCTCTATCATTCTTCCACTAAAAGTTATCAACATGACCATTTGGTTTTGTTATAAATCCAACCACTGGTATAGCTATTTCTAGGAGAAAACCACACTACAGGTTCTAAAAGTACTTATGACCAAAATTTACACAAAACTCATATAAGAGGTGGAGATTATTTGTACATAAAAATTATTATAGTTGACCCCTGAGCAACTGTGAAATGCATGGGTCTATTTACACGTGTATTTTTTTATAGTATTGTGCTGTAAATGTTACTCTCTCTTCCTTATAATTTTCATTTAACTTATTTTATCATAAGAATATCACAGATAGGGGCGCCTGGGTGGCTCAGTTGGTTGAGTGCCTGACTTTGGCTCAGGTCACTATCTCAGTTGGTGAGTTCGATCCCCGTGTCAGCACAGAGCCTGGAGCCTGCTTCAGATCGTCTGTACCAACCCCCCCTGCGCCTCCCCAACTTGCACACGCTCTCTCTCAAAACTGAACATTAAAAGAAAGAAACAAAGCACCATGTGTAACCCGTCTAACACAGAAAACGTGCGTTAATCAACTGTTTGTTATGTAAGGCTTCTTCTGGTCAACAGCAGGCTATTAAGTTTTGGGGGGAGTCTGGAGGGCTTGGGTGCTCAGTCAGTTGAGCATCTGACTTCGGCTCAGGTTATGACGTCACAATGATGAGCTGGAGCCCCGCGCTGGGCTCTGCGCTGACAGCTCAGAGCCTCGGGCTGCTTCGGACGCTGCGTCTCCCTCTCTGCCCCTCCCCCGCTCCCGTGTGCTCTCTCTCTCTCTCAAAAATAAACATTAAAAACAGTTTTGGGGGACTCAAAAGCTCCACATAGTTTCTCAACGATGTTGGGCGCGGGAGGCATGAGTGTTGTTCAGGGTCAGCTGTATTTCTACTTCCTCCCTGGGTTACTGGCTTAGAGATCAAGAAAAGCCACACTTATCTATAAACCATGGGGCCAAATCCAGCCCGGTGCCGGTTGTAAATAAAGTTTTATTGGGATGTGGCCACACCACCCACTCATGAACTGCCTGTGGCTGCACTCGTGCTCTGACAGCAGGGCTGAGCAGGTGCAAAGCCTGGACGATTCACGGTCTGGCCCTTCACAGAAAAAGTGTGCAAAGGTCTGCTCTTAAGTCATCCCTGGAAACCACTGGGTGGCCCAGGGCCAATCAGGATGCGACCTAAAGAAAGGCTCTTGCTCTGAGCTCCGACTCGTGAGCGGTCACACATGGTGAGGCCCAGGTGAGGCAAGGCCACGTGGAGACCATGCAGCTGACTTCAGGTTCCAGACACGTTCTCTCGGCCAAATGGGCCTGAGAGGGGCTCGGAGAAAGAATGACAAGGAGGCTTGAGAAACAAAAGTACTATGAAAAGGCCAAGTAATCAGTCTTGTGCTCTTGTGATGGGTCAGAGTCTTCCCTGGAAGGCCCTCATGCCGTCGTCTTCAAGGATGTGAAGGGAAATCCTACGCGTCGCCTCATTTATCGTCTGTCTCTGCACCTGGAGCGTGGGCTCTGGGGGGGCAGGAACCCCTTGCCCACCGTCCCACCCCCAGCGCCTCAGGACGGGCATCTCTGAGCATCATGGTTCTTCTGTGTTACCACTACCTAACAATGCCAGACTCTGACCACCATTTACTAAAACCGAGTACCGCTCCCCGCCTCTGCCTGTCCCGAGGTTCAAAGCCATTGGTGGCCATGCTTCAATTCTACGGCTCCAAATACCCTCGCCTCCCTGAGAGCATGAAACATGGCGCTGTGACTAACTCATCCTGTTCTATAAAATCGCTTCTGCTCTGGAGGGTGCGAAGGATGGATGAGTGTGTATGAGCTGAAACCTGAAACTTCAGTGTAAAAATTAAGTATCTTTGGTTCAGGGAGAGACGGCCCACTATTCAAAGTAGAGACTTCAAGCTCAAATATCTGTTGTAGTTTCCAACAGGGCTGAAAAGACGAAATGGCTTATGTTCTGACTTGTGAGAGGCAGCAAAGAGCCAGAATCGAGAAGGTGGGCGCAGGCAGGTCTGCAAGGGGTGAAGAGCGAGACACTTTCTGGCATCTCAGCCCCGGAGGCGGGTGCCTGAGCACTCACGCTCCCCTGCCGAGGACCGATTCCTTCCCAGCCGGTGCAAAAGGGACGAGGGAAGGGGAGGGAGGCAGTGCGGACACAGAAAACACTCTTGCTGGTGTTTTCCCAAGAGCCACGAGCCCCCGGGCACTGGAGCAGGAGCAGCCCTTCTCTTGCTCCTCAGGAGCCGGAACCAAAGGCCTTCGCAGGCCACAGACCGACCCCTGTTCAAGCGCATAGACTGTGAATGGCGCTAAGTTAACTCGGCCACTGGCTCTTACCCCAGCCAAAGTCAGGATGTTCTCCAAGGACTTGGTCATGATGAGACGCTTCTTGGCACGAGTTACCGCGACATACAGTAAGTTCCACTCGTCCTCAGAAAACGACTCTAAAGAAAGTCAAGGGAAGAAGTGGATCAACTCAAGAGCCTGCTTACAAACACGCGTGTCCTCGTCTAAATACCTACAGCCCCTCCGTGCCTCCCCCACCAAGAAAAACCACTCAAGACCGGCTAGCCATATATACGAAATTTTCCTACAAACAGCACCTCCAAAAACAAACAACAACCTAACAGACTCGCGGCGCAAAAGGCCGAGTGTGGGGAGCGGCTAAGATCTCAGCTGCTTGGCCATTTGCTAGCCGGATATGTCACTCCCTGATGGGAGTTGCAAAATAGGCAGGGGAGCGCCACTACCTGTCAGAGAAGTCAAAAGACCAAAGATCAACCACCTGCAGGCAGGGTGGTATCGGCCCCTCAGGCGCTGTGCTAAAACAATTTAGTCCGGTTCCTCTTTCACTCCAGTCTTAATCCCTTAACCCTGTTTCCTAGCAACCGACCTACATCAGCTGCCTTGTTCCCCGCACCCCCCCCAGCCCCGCCTTGAAAGCTTTATAAGGAACAGTTTTCTCAATAAAGCGCTCTCTTTCGCCTGATCGGAAACCGTGAGTTGTGTCTTTACTCTCCGCGTCTCCCTCTCCCGCCGCCCCGTTTTCTCTTCCTCCCTCAGGAAAAGAACCTACGAGGACTTGCCGCCCCGCGGGCCGGAGCGGGACACGACAGCCGAGTTTTCATCTGTGCAGCTGCTGGAAATCCCGGGATCCTGCTCACTAGTCACGCACCAGCCGCGCTGTGCCTGCTGCGTGTTTTCATCTGCCCTCCCAGTCCCCTTCACGACAGCTGTGCGGCACTGACAGGGGAAACTGAGGCTCACAGAGGTCAAGTCGCTTTGACACACAGGCCGAGGCTAAGCAAGGGCCTAGGCACCGAAGCCAACACTATGTGTCTCCAAAGCCCAGGTCTCTTTCCTGTTCCTGACACCGTCCGTCCCCCTTCCTCAGTCGACGCCGGAAACACCGCGGGCTGGCACCCGACAAGCAGGGGAGAAGCACACGTTACGAGGCGTCCCGGCCTCCCTGAAGCCGCCCCCCTCGCGTTCACAACAGCCAGCACGTTGCTGGGAGCTCAGGACCAAGCGGCGGAGGCATGAGTGCGCACTAGGCCGTTACGCTGGGTGCTTTAAATGGGTACGTGAATTACAACTCAGTGAAGCCGCTGTAGGACAAAACCCAAAAATACACGTACACGTGCCATGACCAGCAAGGAAAAAGAAGGCGGCAGCATAGTAAATAAACTCTTCTTCCCCAGTACCAGGCCACGCTCTTCTCTCTAGGCCCTTCCTTGCCGCCCTCTGCTCTAATTTTCTTCCACACCATGGCTTTCTGTAACTTAACGAATATATTCGTGGGAGATAAGGAGTCTCTAGGATTTCTGTTTTCACCCCGCCGACGTACCCTATGTCCCAGGTTCAGAGTCCACGGTTACCAGAGCATGTTTGTTTGCAAAAAACTTCACACGGTTTAATTCTACGATTCAAAACCAAAATAACCGCACTGATGCTTAGAGCATCACACGTAACCTTGAGTATAAATTTATGTAAGAGCACAATGACACAAAGTGCTTACGTTTTCACCTTTGAGGATTTCCTGGCCTCTTTAATAAAAAGGGGATTTAATTTTTAAAAACAACACTTGGGTGAGCAGGTCACCCGTGGGCATTAAAGCTTTTCGAGGCAGGGCGTCCAGCATGTGGTGGGGAGAACCCCGGAACTGAGGTCCAGGGCCGAAGAGCAGGCCGCCCGTGGGCCCAGCCATCCCGGCCTGCAGTCTGGGGGGTGGACCAGAGACTGAGTTTTCGAGAAACACAGTACAACACAGGACAACAATAAAAAGCCATAAAACCAGAAGTGTTTTTCTTCTAGAAGGATCCCGCCCAGAGCCCATGCAGGAGGCATCCCCCGCCCGGCCCCCACGCGCAGGCTCCTCACCGACTCTGAAGTGGGGCAGCTGTGCGAGGTTGTGCCTGGCACAAGGCACTTTCACAAAATCGTCCAGAACGTACACGGTGTCAAACTCCAAGCCTTTGGCTTTGTGCACCGTGCCCAAAATGTACTCTGGAACAAAGAGAGAGCGCACGGTCAGACGGGGGCCCGGCAGGGGAAGGACGAGAGAGGAAAGGAAAAGCGTGCTCTCGAGGCTGTACTCCTAAAACCAACGTTCCCTCGCCCGTACGTCACTCTGTGGGGAAAGGGGAAAGAGGAAACAACAGTCAGGAAAAAAGAGAGAAACAAAAAAATGGGGGGACATAGCAAGTTCACTGCAGGCGAGTCAGTCCATCAGCCTCACGCCCCAGGGCCCACGGGGACTTGCCCACCCCCGGTCTGCTCGTGAAGGGACAGAAGCCCCCCGGAGTGCTGGGCGGCCGGCCTGGAGTCAGACCCGGGGCGGAGTGTGGACACAACACAAGCAGGAGGCCCCTGGCGAAGGAGGGCAGCTCTGCTCCCTTCCCCCCAGGGGAGGCCACGAGCGCCCCACGGGGTTCCACGCAGGAAGACGGCCCCCCCACCCCGCTCTGGGAGGGGAAGAAGCCACGCCTTCCCCACCTGCGAAGTCCAGGTCTTCTATGTGACACTTCTCGATCCTCTCCACCAGCTCCGGAATCCTGATGTTGTACTTCTCGACGACTGCAATCTTGGCCTCCAGCTCCTTGTCCTCAGCTGCGGTCACGTACCTCTTGAAGCCACTGAAGCCTTCCTTGTGCACCCATCTCCTGATGAACCTGTCTTTAATGACGAGGTTCTCTGAGGAGAACATGCAACCGGGTTAGCCGTGGCATCGGAAGCATCGCAAGCAAACGTCCTAAAGCTGAGAGGTTGGGTCTAGTCCCAACTGCATCACTAACCTGCTGTGTGACCCAGGGCGAGTCAGAAAGGTCCTGTGCTTTAGCCTCTCCGTCTCTAAACCGAGGCTCAGGAGCCCTACCCTTGACATCCTCACCTACTTCACAGGAACGTGAAACAGTGCAGGATGGGAAAGAAATGTGCTCCAGAGTGTTAGAAATGATGGTCTGGGGCCCGAGCAGAGGTCTCCGTGGGTGGAGGCACCCAGGCAGACAAGGACGGTGAGGGAAGACACCCTCGGGGACCAACATTAGGAAGAAACTCAGACTCCTGAGAGAGGGGTGTGGAAACAGGAGACCTCCGGCCTCCCACTCCGGCTGGGAGAAAGGCCAGGCCAGCCCCGTCCGTCCCCAGGGAAAACGGTGCTGACTCAGCACCCGCCCAGCCGCCTCCCGTCCAGCGCTCCGCGACCCGGAGGGTACTCACGTTTCCTCCGCTCCTCCTCCGGCTGAAGAAGGATCCAAATATCAATGATTCTGTCCAATCCAAATGATTTAATCCCCTGAAAAAGTTTTTTGGTGGGATTTTTGGTTTCTTGCTCTTCTCCATGCTGGTTTGTTACTGTCATCGTTTTAACAAAGCAACATAAAGCAAACGTGGAAATGGGATTTTGAAATAAGAGGTTTTCTTGGGAATGGATCCCAAATTGTACCCAAAGCACACAGACAGAACGCAGGAAACTTCATTAAGCACAGACGCACTGGGCGGTCACACTAGCCTCAACACTCAGGATTATCAAATGCTAAGTTCCGGCTGCTACCTCAGACTCTTCCAGTGTTTAAAAACAAGACGGGGCCAAGAAGCTGCTGCACGTTGCTTTCTTGTCAAAAGGGGCAGTTTAAATTGTCAACCTTCTAGGGGCACCATGGTGGCTCAGCTGGTTAAGCATCCAACTTTAGCTCAGGTCATGATCTCATGGTTCATGAGTTCGAGCCCCACCTCAGGCTCTGTGATGACAGCTCAGAGCCTGGAGCTGCTTCAGATCCTGTGTCTCCCTCTCTCTCTGCCCCTTCCCTGCTCATGTGCAGGCATGCTCTCTCAAAAATAAACAAACATTTTAAAAAATTGTTTTTAATTGTCTACCTTTCAGGGACAGGAACATGGCTGCAATGAAGG
This sequence comes from Mungos mungo, assembly GCA_004023785.1. Classification (NCBI taxonomy): domain Eukaryota; kingdom Metazoa; phylum Chordata; class Mammalia; order Carnivora; family Herpestidae; genus Mungos; species Mungos mungo. The sequence continues at coordinate 34,871 of PISW01002456.1, forward strand.
AAACACTGACGCCTGAACACAAAATGTGGGGTATGAGCACTTACCCCCCTCTTTGAAGGAAAGCTACGCTGGAGAACGTCTGCAGACCCAGACTGGGGCGCGTTCTAAAAGGTTAGCTCCTGCGGGAGGGGCTGACTGTATCGCCGCGCACCCCATTCTACCTAAAGCACGGCTCCGCACTGCCCGGGGTCCCCAGCAGAGAAGAGACCCACGACCAAGGTGCCATGCTCCAAGAATCTGCCACCACTTTGGGAAGGGACACATAAGCCATTAACACAAAACACAGACCAAATCAAGACGGTGCGTGTTATAGTTGGAAAGCAGATGTGGCCAAAGGTGCTGACACAGGCTTTAGGCGGCGTGCGGGCACGGCAGAGGGACAAGGACCGCTTACCGTCTACCGTGCCCAGCACGGGCGACGCCCCAAGTGCTCTTTCTTACAGTAACAAAAACGCCTCAACGGCGCCGTAACCCCTAGATGAAGTACTGTAGCCACTTGTGTGGCAACACGGCAGAAAAGATGCTTACATGTTGACTAAAGAAAATGCACATTTGACGTACGCTGTAAATGCAATATGATGAAATGTGTGTCTATAAAAACAAAGACATACGCAGCAAAAGTGACCATTTATCTGAAATACTGAGATTAAGGGTGATTTTTTCCTTTTAACTTCTAAAACTTCTGTAACTTGGCTATGTAATCTTTATCAACAAAAAAGAAAACTCAGAACATCTTTTGATTACGATTCACTGACTCTATTTGGTGAGGACCTATGACACATAGTAGGCCCTCAAAAATACCCTTTTTCACAAAAGGAGTAAATGTCTTCTAGTCAGGTAACTGCCTCGCAGAGTTAAAAACGCCACACACGTGTCACTTGGTCCTGACGCCCCCGGGAAACAGGTAAAGGAAAGGCATGGTTTTTGTCTCAGAGACGGAGAGAATGAGGCCCACAGAACCAGAGCTGGAACCCAGTGTTCACACCGTCTACACCAGGGCCTGCCAGCGCTCTCCTGCTGTGTTGGCAGCTCATTCGTTCTCACGCGAGCGAACAAAACACACACACTCGCAGGTAGCCAGCTGGCGGCCTCATCTGCAGAGCTAGAGAGAAGGGCGTTCACTTTTCAAGCAGTGGAAGGGGAGGTCCTCAGTCGTCACTGGAACTTCATAGGAACGTCTGGCTCAGATAATCAGAATGGTCAGGGGCAAAGACTTCAGTCCTGGCGAGAACAGTGCCCCAAATCCCAAATGCTTGCATGCATAATAATCCTAATTAGGTTGACGGTTTTTGTTGGCTATGTTTGTTTCTGAGCATAAAGCGGTCAACAGAAATTTACTCTTACCCCGATCAAATGTATCCTGGCAGGCACTTCTCCTTCGGTCACCCGCACGGCCTCATCGAACACATTGGCGTTGGTCCGGGACAACAGGGCCACTTGCCCCTTTGTGTCACCTCTACCTCTAATGCTACCTTTTGGGAGAGAGTACACACTGCAGCAAATCCACATAAACAAGAAAACTAATTCTTGTAGCAAATAGAGAGTAACTGAAAGCCTTACTCTGATGGTTTCCTCCCACCAAAGTCTTTTTCCGTACTCTCTTGCAGACGTCCAAGATAGTAGCTCCCACGTAAGCGATTTCCACCCCAAACCTAAAACTCTGCAGGAAGACAACAAAACAAAAGGAGTCAACAACCCCTCCCTGAAGGACGTTAGCACATTTCTATCACCACTGAGGCCCAGCCAAGCCAAACCCAACTGGTCAGCCCTGACTCACCCTGGCTGGAAGGTTCCCCACTGTGAGCCCACTCCGGACTGAATCGAAGACCCTTTACAACCAAACCACGGCTGACCTAACTTCCAGCTTTCAGAACTGCAGTTTCCATCCTGAGGCTTTCAGATGCCATATTTCCCTTCTCTCCTTACCCCCAAATCCACATCGGGCCAAGTCTCCCCCCACGGGCTCTCTACTATTTTTCCCACCACGGCCACCAGCTCCACTCCGCTCAGCAACCCGCTGCCAAGAGAGTCCCCTACGTCCCTGTCTGTCCCACACGCTTTCATCAGGCCACACCCTCGCCACGGACACAGAAGAGCAGCGTGAAGGAAAAGGTGATACATGCACTTCCAATGTCCCTCCCAGCCCGGACAGCCCTGCGTCCTCTTACTCCCCAAGACCAATGGAAAACTTTTCTTTGAAGCAAATCTACTCTTCCTTCCAAATCAAATCTAATGAAAATGTGTAAAGTACACAAAAGATCGAGGGACTGCAGGGGAGCTACTCCCCTTGCCTGGACACTCCCTCCACGCTAATTTAAAACCACTGCCCCACACCTCCGGCCACCAATAGTTTCCCTTCTGGAGAATCCCCTACACGCCCCCCCCCCCCCCCCCCCCCCCCCCCCCCCCCCCCCCCCCCCCCCCCCCCCGCACACGGCAGAACAACTCCCTACCCTTCAAAATGTGGCCCCACCCCCAAGACTTCTTGATCACTGCAGCTAGGAAGAGACCACTTATCTCCAAACTCCTGTGTTTACTGCCCTCTTCCAGGCATTTATGACTCGAATACACTATGGGCCTCGGTAAACATCAATAATACGGTCGAAGGAAAACCGAAGACTCCGAACAAGCAGTATTTTGTTGCTGCAGAACGGTATGAGCCGTAACCCACGATATAAAATTACCCATGAGTCCACATTGATAATAACTGAAAAACTAAAGCGGGGAAGAAGATAAAAGTCTTCCTTGCAGAAGTATTCTAGACGGGTACTAGAAAACGGAGGATCGTCCCAGCTTTTTCATACAACCAAGGAGATGCCCCGAGTTGTCAGGCTCCTGATGGCAGACACGCGTTTTTCCAAAATTTTTCTTTCACTTGAAAGCAGGAGTTTTATCTTTGGCAACAAACATTTATCAGTTGTTTTCCTTGAAGTCACAGCTCCCTTCACTGATTTTTGAGAAAACGCCAAACACCCAGGGCTGCCAGCTGCTCCCTCGAGTCCCAACAGCGCTGCACACAACTGGCGGCCGGCCGAGCTCACGACCCGCCCACAACGCCGTGCGTCAGACGCGGCCGGCCGGCAGCGTGACGACAACGCCGTGCGCACAGTACCGTGCGTCAGACGTGGCTGGCACGTGACCTAAGCGCCGTGCGTAACGCAGCCAGCCAGCAACCTGGGGCATTACGACAGTGCCGTGCATCACGACAGCACTGTGCGTTACCACGGCCGGCCAGCAAGCTGGGGCATTACGACAGCGCCCTGCGTCACGACAGCACCGTGTGTCAGACGCGGCCAGCCGGCAGCGTGCCAACAGCGCCGGGCGTCAACGCGGCCGGCCGGCACGCTCCGGCATGCAGAAGTACCTTCTTCGCACTTAGCGTTTCGTCACACAGAATCCTGGGGACGTACCCAAGGTCCAGCAGCCAGTCACGTCTGCTGCGTCACCAGGGCACTCTTGAGTGAACCATTGTTTGTTTTATTCCACGTGCGTCACAAGGAGAATACGAAGGCTGCCAGCACCATTTGGTGCCACCGCCTTGATTCACGGTAAGGCGCCGGCCGTGCAGGTGAGAACACGGTGACAGAGGCACGGAACTCCGGAGAATGGTTTGGACTGCGCAGGCCCCGAGAAGCGCACAGCGCGACGGCGGAGAGCAGGGATTAGCTACACACTCTGCGCCTGCGTGAACCCCTGCGCGGCGCCTGGAGCACAGTAACCAGGGGAAAACGCGGCTGGGGAACCCTAATGCTTGCTTCTACGGTTCCAGGGACTCGGAAGCAGAGAGAGCACTTACCTGTGTGAGATAGAAGACGTGTGTGTGAGGGACTGTAAACAGAGCATTGACCGCACCGCGGAAGGTATAGATCTGTTGATGTGGGTCCCCTACAAAGATTTTCCCACATGGCTGAGACAGAACTATGTTCATGATAGCTGCAACCAATAAGAGGCACAGTAAGAGAGCTGAAGGATGCCAACTCACAGAGCAACAAGAAACCATTTTTATGACAGGAAAAGACGAAAATGCTTTCCTGAAACTAAGCCAGGGCACGCTAGACAACAGAGTTGTCTTTCCCTGCAGGATACGCAGGCAATGGAGAGAAACAACTATATAACGGACAAGAGAAATTTGTAATCCTAGGAATGCAGATTATTTTTAGTCCTGAATAAATGATGGAATCTAAGAAACCACATTGGCAAATTGTCTTCTCTAACACTGTAACTCAAAGCTCAGAAAGGACCTACAAAGTCACACTATTTCCTATCAGCCACTTGAAAAACGCACAATGCAAACTGTCCACTCTAAGTTGACTGGCTGTGCCCACTCAGCAGGAGTCTAGGACCCGATTGCCCGATAACTTCGGCTTAGGCAACATTATAAGAATAACTGAAGCAAACCATTTACAGGAAAATGAATTTGCTCTGAGTGGGGGGAAGGACAAGTGCTAGAACCCAAAGTCAAATAATAAGGGATTTCTGCATGACTAAATGGTCATTTGCTCCTCTTCTTTATGACAAATGAGAACCACCAACTTATTTCACATGTCCTCTTACATAACCGTGATGTTGTTTCTATGTGTTTGAGACTACTGATGTCCTGAATAGTTTATCACCTGGGGTACAGTCCTGGGCCTCATCCACAAAGATGGCGTCAAAAGAGGCAAGCAGAGGCTTGCTCAGCTGCCAGAGTTTCAAATAGCCTAAAAGAAGGGAGTAGCAGGAGTCAGAACCCGTAAGTGGAGCAGTCACGTTTAACAGATGTGGAGATCTGGGAACTGGCATACCATCATGAGTCATTTGGTAAGCCTCTTCTTTGCATTCCCCCAGCTTCCGCATGTTGTCCCAGAGTCGGCTTGCTTCAAGGACACCGTTCTAGAAAGCAATTGATAATGGCAAGTCACGGTTTAAGACCCTGGAAAAGATACTTCCTGAAATCACCTTCATTCCCATAGACAGAGGTCAGAGCAAAGTCACCATCACAGCACAGTGAGGGGCAGTCACCTCCCTAATCTCCCTCCGGATCCACAATAGCCTTTGGACAATGTCGAGTGCAGAGATGAGTAAGAAGCTGGGGTGATAACCAAACCCAGCGATAGAACATTGCTCAAAGAGCACAAGGGCCACAGGGTTGCGGGGGGGGGGGAATAAAGAACACAAGATCTGATGAACCAGAAAAGCTGGACTAGTTCTCTAGATTCATGACTGACTGATAGCCATACAAAGAATGGCCAATGACTGAAAAGACAATACAACTGAGAAAGATTCCTGATCTGTAGATTCTACATTCAGCAGACCCACCAACAAAGCTCTCATAAACCTTGGGTAGGAGCCTCATCTGTCAAATGAAGAGGTCCAGTGTGGAGATTAAGTCTGTGAGTGCTCTTCACAGAAAACACTATACACCTCAGGGCTGTGGAGAGAGGCCTGCAGTCTGACCCTCTCACAGGACCCCCTGCCAACAGTTTAAAAGAAACGAAAGACAAGCAGGACACTGTATCATGTCAGCTCTGCTCATTTGTCCTAGACCCCTAATACGAAAGAGATTTAGATACTCACCAGCTTTTCACTCTGTTCAACCATGACTCTCTGTCCTTGGCTGTTCTTACACCAGATGGGCACGTGATCAATCGTCAGCTCTTCATCAGCAGAGGCAAAGAAGTTTTCTAAAGTTTTACATACGAGCTTGGCCCTTATGAATCCACCTTTCCCTTCAGCAAGGACAGAATTGACCATGAAAGGGGTCAACTTGAAGAGATTCAATTTCTTCTTTAATTGGTACCTGGAATGCATATCCCAAACAGCATGACTTTACTGGTAACATGGTATTTAGTGTCTCCCCACTACCCCAACCACCTTCTTTACAAATGACACCACCTGGCCACCTGGAGTGTCAGTGAGGGGTAAAAAGAACAAACGAAAAAACTAAAAAAGTTGAGAAACGTCCATGTAGGATTTGAAATGGCTTCATCAGGCTTTCAGGAATTCTCACATAACCTATTAGATGAAGTGGCTCAAGGCGGACACTATTACTCCACAGTGTGGACCAGACTCCAAGAGGTCTGGGGGGATAGTCAAAGTTCCCTGAAGCTTTCAAATCCAAAGGAATGCTATTTCAGGGCCCCAGGAGGCCTAGGCCAAGTGCACTTCAGCTGAGATGTCTCCTCGTCCAAGGGAAGCCTGTCGGTCAGGACAGTGAAAGTCTACACTTCAGACAAGTCATTTTGACTTTCTCTGCCTCAGTTCCAGAGACATGAGGATGCTCACCTCAGTGGGACCCTGGTATTTGCAAACAATGTATTTTTACAGGGTAAAAGGAGAAATCACTAAATATCTGTATATTTCCTGCCTATGAATGGAGATAAAAAGCATTAAATTCTCTCAGTGCTGTTGTGTGTAAGTTCATATGTAACCATGATGATCACGATGGAAAAAACAGGAATCAGACACAACAATGATGGTGGCAGCGCCATGCTCACTTCCGCCCGACGTGTCCATAGGCCATGGAATGAAAGGTTTTGCAGATGACATTGCTGGGGAAGACTAGCTCGGCCTGCTTTGCGATGCTCTTGTTGAATGTCACATACAGAAACCTGCTCTCAGACCACTTCTCAGCATACTTGACCAGGGTAGAGGTCTTCCCGGTGCCTGGGGAAGCCAAGAGGAAAGGAGGTGACCCTCTGACCAGGAAAAACTGTTTCAAAGGATGTCCTAATCAGGTCTTATCTAGGCTTACCCTGCCTCTTGCCTGAGACCAGACAGTGACAAGATTTTCAATACTGGTAAGAACTAAAAACGGTGTAATGAAAAGAGCAGTGGAATCTAAGCCAGGTTGACCTGGGCTGAGACCGTGGCTCGGGCAGGTTCCCGCCAAGCAGCGAAGGGCGAGCCACTCGACCTCACTGGCCATCACTGTGCCCCTCAGCCACGTATGGGTAACAGTGACCACGTAGGATCTGGCGGGATAAGGATAATCATCAACGATAATCCCAGCAGAGAAGCTCAATAAAAGCAGATACTGCTGGCGTAGACATCAGTATGCTTCAATACAAGAGCACGCAAGAGAGATTCAAGGACGCTTCTGGCCCATTCTGAGCTCGCTGGTATGCCCTGCCTCTCCACTGTTCATTCAGTTATTCAGTTACCATTCACTTCACAAGTACCTATGAGCACCTTCTACATGTTCAGCTGTATGGTAAACACTGGGCGTATGTTAAAAAAAAAAAAAAGTGAAGTCGGGTTCCTATATTATAATCTCATTGGGAATACAATACTAAAACAGTTGAAACAATTAGAACAAAATGAGAGTATGACAACTCAGGAGACCAAAAAAGAATATGAATTGGAAACAAACAAAAAAAATCTCACCTGTAAAACAAAAAAGTAGTACCTCTCTCCCTACCTAACAGGACTATTGCGAAGATTAATGACATATTGTAGAAGTATTTATAAATGGTGTGTGTTGGCTATCCTTCTTACATAAACAGGTACCAAATAGTTAATACACAGCTGTTCTAGGAGTTCAGAGATCATACAGGACTCATGGCTAAAGAAGGCTCCATCAAGAAGACCAGAAATGATAGAGTCAAACAGAGCATAGAAGGGGTGGGGGAGGGAAGGGGAGGGAAACGGCATGTTCTTAGGAAGAAAGAGATCCAGTTTTGAATTCCACCTCCTCCACTTACTTATTTAACCTGGGGCAAGTCCTTTTAATTTCTCTGAGCTTCAAATCCTTACCTACAACATAGTGATAACTAACCAATCTTATGGAACATTGTTAGGATTCAGCACAATGCCAGGCATTTGCTGAATGGTTGCTGTTGTTTACAGTAGGATACTTAGGCAGAAAAGAAGCAGGAAGGAATTCCAGGAAGAGAAAATAATATGGGCAAATATTCAAATAAAAGAATTACCAAGGACTTCAGGAGACTGTAAGTACAATTAGTTGACTGAGGCAAGAGAATGACAGCGTATTTAGAAATGTAGGTTAGAGTCAAATGGTTGGGGAGGCTCTTAGACTTGACCCTACAGACATCAGGGGGCTACTGAAACAGGACCTGCCACTGCACGAGCCACCAACGACCGAGCATATACAATGAGAAATGAAAAGCTGTGTAATCCTGGTGGGATCTCGCCCACAGGCTAATTCCTGTGAACTGTTTGTCCAACCTGGGTCTTCAGGGTGGATGCTCCTTGGAGTGGTTAAAAAACAAAACAAAACAAAAAACAAGCATTCCCTGACAGCTGCTTCTAAAGTTATTTAATTGCAGGGGTTGGATGATACAACAAGGGAAGAAATTCTGGCAGGTAGCAGGGAAGGGGGCGTAGGGGTAAGAGGCATGGACCTGACTCTAGTCCAGGACCGGCGAGCTCCCTTACCTGCAAACGCCATAATCTTCACCACTTGGAGAGGCTCCATCTTGTGGCTCAGAATCAGCTGTTGTTCGTGTGTGAGCTGGATGGTGGTTTTCTTGCTATAAGCGTTACAGAAGAGAAATTAGAAAAATAGAAAGGAATTTAAAAGACCAGGTGATGGACTGTCACAAAGCAAACAGGCAAATCGGAGGAACAAAATGAACCAAACAAAGCCCTCCCCCTTGGAGTGAAAAAAATGTTCCAAAGCTAGCTTATTATGTTGGTTGCACATTCAGTAAACTTACTGAAAATCACCGAACTGTACAATTATAATGGGTGAGTTTTATGTAATGTAAATTACATATGAAGCTGTTAAGACAGAACGCCTCTCCTCCTTAAGAATTGAGAATAGACGACGCACACCCCGATATACATACCCTGGCCAAACCGATGGTTCCTCTTTAACTTCTGCGGCCTGAGTACAAGAATTCTCCTGAAGATACAGGCAATAGAAAATGTTGTAGTGAATCCTAATCGGGAAAAAGCAGATTTAGAGATTTTCAAATTAAGTCACACTCTTGTATCTTATTTTCCCTCAAATGTATGTATTTAGGCTCCTTACTGTTTCTAAAAAGAAAGACCTACTACCACCGTTTTATGGAAATTAAAAAAAAAAAAAAGATTTTAAATATACCTAGAGCTGACCAAAAGCCTCGGAAAGCACAGCTCGGGAAAGATGCCTGGCTCCAGTGTGTAATGGCAAAGGAGAGAGACCAGAGCATGCTCTTTGGGGAACAAGGCACTAGCTATGACGCTAAGAGACAAATCATCACAGAAGCAGTAAGAATGAGCTGGAAACAAATGTAAGCTCTACTCCCAGCGGTGAGATCCTTGTTCAGAATCAACATCATCTTATCTTTCTGAGACTCCTTTGCTCTGCTCTCTGCTTCTTGTAAGGTGATCACTGGTGGAGAAGCATGGAGACTATTTTGTCTTTTAAGGTCCCAAAGGAAGGGTGCTACACAGATAACAAGATATGATTACCAAGGACTGGAACCAAAATGGCCTCCAGGTCACGAGGGGCCAAAGATGACACAGGGCGCCTGCTAGAGGCCACCCCAAAGTCTGTGTTCACGCTGACCCCAGACCCCTCTCCCTCCATCAACTGCCCACATTTAGTGCATCGCTCTCTGCACCCAGCGTGAGAAGTGACCTCCAAGCAACACCTCTAATGACATGACACATCAGTCCCAGGTAAAGCAGGACAAGAAAGAGAAACACAACAAAATTCAACACATCACACCCTCCATTCCTCAACTCTGTCCTTGTGAACACGGAGGTAATTTGCAGGTTCGAATTTGCACTTGAGGACTTTATTCACCATTTGTGTATTTGTCTCGTCCAAATTAATCATCGAGCTCCCCGTCCCACGCCTTGTCTCATGGTATGAGATACAACGTAAATTATGTTCAACGATGAAGCGTAACTCAGACCCACAGCACAGACTCTGACATTTCTGGAGATGAATGCTCCATCCCTGAGCTTCACCAAGATGACGGAGCCGCAGCTCACAGGGCGCCACCAGCCATGGTCACCGACTCCAGAGAAAGGAATCCTCTCCGCTTCCCCAGGACAGGTGCTTCATCACGTCGCCTGTCCCCAGGTCGGTGGTCAGGGCCCTCTGACAGCCGCCCTTCACGGCTTGGATGTCATCATGACTTCTCACCGTGCTCCACGTCAGCTTCCCTCGTCTGGCCGCTGTCGGCCTCACATAACCATGTACTGGCGTCCTCACTAGAGTCCTCCACACCAGGCTGCTTCTGTTCCTTGGGTGCACTGACTTCGTTCCCGTCTCGGGGCCCCGAAATCATCTACTCCTGCTAAGATGTTCTCCCTTCCAATCTTAAAATGGCCAGCCCCTCCTGGCTTTCGGGTTTCAATTCAAACGTTACTTCCTCAGAGGAGCTTCTCCTCACCCCACCTACTGCAGTGTGCCCCACCTGCCTTGCCCATCACCCAGATCCTTTTCTTCATACCGCGTCTCACTCACTAAAGTGTCCGGGATGAATGCATCCACGTACTCGGCATCTGGCCCCCCTCCCTAGAACAGAGTCCACGACGGCAACGGGACCAGCTGGCGCGGTCCCAGGTGCCTGGGCGCACCTGCCGGCAGCGAAAGCACGATGGGCCCTCTGCATTAACCACGCGCGTGCCGGAGGAGGGCGGGCAGGCAGGACTCGCCACAGGGCTTACACCCAGCCCCAAAAGAGAAACGGAGGAACCAAACCCTAATGCCCTCCTAGGAAAATATGGCCACGTATATGAGTGAAGAATCCCTGTAGTGAGGGGACTTCACCTGAGGCCGGAGGAGCCCTGAACGCCCACTTGTCTCGGTGCTATGTCCCGGCCGCACAGCGCTTCCCCTCCACAGAGCGCCCTTCCCCGCCTCGCCACGCAGGACCCCCATACCCCCTTCCCTTCCAGGGCTGCAGGAGCGGGGGTGGGCGGTGCGCTCTCCGGCCGGCCCGGGGCGTAGAGCCGGCACCCACGGCAGGCAGGCGCGGGACCTCTCCCTGCACCCCGGCCTCAGCTCCGCCTCCCAGCGCTTACCGGTTGCTGATGTTGATCCCCTTCTCCCGCATGGCGTAGAGAAGCACGGCGATGCAGTACAAGGTCTCCGTGATGTCGGGCACGGTCACGGTGGAGCTAGGCCTCCTGAGGCAGAAGAGCAGCTGCTGGATGTCACTCACGCTGCTGGAGAGGAGGACGATGGCCGCCACCAGCGCCCACACGTTGACACCCTGCAGCAGGGTACGGGAGAAGAGACCAGAACACAATTAATAAAACCCCGTCACACACCCAGCGAGGAAAGCCGAGCCTGGGGTTAGGCTGGCATCTCAAATGGCCCGAACTGAGCACAAACTTCCCAAACGGCATTTGGGAAACCATGGGAACGTTTCCTTTCACCCTGGACTCCTTTCTTCTCAGCACTTTCGGGTGGGAGTTCTTAGTTTTCTATCGTTACGTTACTAAAGGAGCTAACACAGGACCTTGCATCCTCACATAGGAAAGATGCTCTCACCTCCCCACCCTTCCTGGCCAGCGCGAGCTCTCAGGTCCCCAGAGACTCAGCAGAGGCCAAGCAAGCTCACCGTGACATGGGTGCCCGCCTGGGAGGCACCACGGAGCGGAGCCACAAAAGAAGACAGCGAGCTTTAGGGGGAAAACCACGACTGACAATTCTCCAGCATTAAAACATTAATACTACTTACGTCGTGTTACTCTTTAATAATTACTAAACATTAAATATTAAACAAATGACTGACAATGGATTATTATGGACACAGCATGCCATCAGGATCTAAGAAAACGTTCACCAGCACGGAAACGGTCAAGCCTGGACGGGCATCTTTCTCATTCTCGACTTGCCGGGCATCTGGCACTCCGGCCAGCCCGAGAAAGAGCCCTCACTCCACCATCACCGGCCATCGCTTCAGCAAAGACAGAAAGAGAAATGCACACGGCCGGACAGCCTCCCCTCTGCTGGTTGCAGAGCTGAGGCTGCATGTAGCTTCCAACATAAAATTTAAGAATTCCCGATCTAGATAAGGAGCCACAGGACTGACTCAGTCACTGAAGACTATCTGTAGCTTCCCCCTGACTCACGAGTGTCTGTAGTCGGAACCATAATTTCTGTCGTCCTTTTAAGTAACCCAGTTGTTGACAATGAACGGGCTGCCTTGCAAAGAAAGCTTTATTAGCCAAAGCTTTCAGGGACCGGATGACCATCTTCGGTTGAAGATACCCCAACAGAATGGGAAAGTGGATTAAATGTTTTTAAAATTCCTTCCAGAGTGACAAATCTATGACAACGTAGCCTGTTATTTCCATAATGGTACCAATGACAAGATGAAGCCTTCGAAGCAGAGATCAAAGGAAGATTTTGAACCTAAATCTAAAATGACCTTCAGCCAAACTGCATCACCAATACACTTCTTCCAGTGAGAAAGGCTCTGCTTGACCAGCGGTTCCCACAGCCACTTCACTTACCGCAGCAGCCGCGTAGAGATCGGGGAGGTGCTGACGCACACAGGCCTCGGCCTCGGGGAGGAGGAGGTGATCCCTCAGACTCCACAACGCCCGTCCGGGGTCCACACTTGGGGAGCACTTAGTGGTGGCCGCATAGCTGTACGACATGCACAGCAGAGTCCGTGAGAGAGGTGGTCCTACGCGCGAACGCGTGGGAAAGGACTTCAGAAACGCTGTTCCTCCCGGAAGAGAAGCAACTCACCGGATGAGGTTGAGCACACACAAGTCTGACTCCTTCTCGATACCGGAGTTCAGCAGGATGCCATCCACTTTGCTCACGGCTTGCTCTTCATTCATCAGGTATCGATAATAGAGCTTCTTCCAAGGAATGAACTGAATAGTTTAAAAAAATCCAAAATAACATGCAGACAATGGCTACAAGCCAGCAGATGAAGCCACAGATATATAAACAACCTTCTAACACGTGAAAAGCACTTACAGTTCAAAATTCAAAAGCTGGGCAGGTAGGGTCGAAACATTACACACGTTTTGGTTGGAAACTAGGAGAACTGGGCTCTGGCTTTGGGTCCAACACTAACTTGATGTACAATCCAGGGAAAGCTAATGCTTCAATTTCCCTTATCAGGAAACTATGGATCAGAGTTTTAAAGAAGATCAAATAGGGGCATCTGGGTGGCTCAGTTGGTTAAGGATCCGATTTGGGGTCATGATCTCATGATCCGTGGGTTCAAGCCCCACATCGGGCTCTGTGCTGACAGCTCAGAGCCTGGAGCCTGTTTCAGATTCTGTGTTTCCCTCTCTCTGCCCCTCCCCTGCTCAGTCTCTGTCTCTCTCTTTCTCAAAATAAAATAAAGACATAAAAAAATTAAAAAAAATAAAGAAGATCAAATAATATGAGAACCATGGCTGTACTAGTATCAGAGCAAAATAGATTCTACATCAAACACTGAGAGAAAAAGGGGATTATATAATGATAAAAGGGCCGATCCACCAAGAAGGTAAAACAGTAATAAATACATATGTGCCCAATACCAGAGCTCCTAAACACAGGAAGCAGACATAGCAACGTAATAGTCACAGAGATTTCAATACCCACTCTGAAAAAGGAACAGAACAATAAGACAGATCAGGAAGAAAGCAGAGGACATGAACAACACTAGACCAAGCAGGCCTGACTGACAGATACAGAACACTGCACTCAATAAAAGGATACAGTCTTCTCAAGTACACATGGAACATTCTCCAGGGTAGATCACAGGCTGGGCCACAGAACAAGTCTTAACAAATTTTAGAAGACTGAAATTATAGAAAGTATCCTTTTCAATCACTATAGAATGAGACTAGAAATCAGTAGCAGAAAGAAACCTGGAAAACACACAAGCATGCGGAAATTAAACAACATGCTCTTAAAACAACAATGGGTCAAAAAAGAAATCATGAGACATTAGAAAATATCTTGAGAAAAATAAGAACAAAAACACAGCATACCAAAACGAAGGGAAGCCGTGCTGGGAAAGAAGTCTATAGTTGTAAACACTTACGTTAAAGAGGATCTCGAACCAACAACCTAACTTTATACTTAAGGGAACTAGAAAAGGCTCACAAACTAAACCCAAAGCCAGCAGGAGGAAGGAAATAATAAAGACCAGAGTAGAAATAAATGAAATAAAGAGAAAAAAAAAATCTATGAAACTAACAGTTGGTTTTTCTAAAAGATCAACAAAACTAACAACCCTTCTGGTAAATTAAGAAAGAAGGGAGAGGCGCCTGGGTGGTTCAGTTAAGCATCCGCCTTTGGCTCAGGTCATGATCTCAGCCTTTGGCTCAGGTCATGATCTCACACTTCGTGAGTTCCAGCCCCAGGTCGGGCTCCATGCTGACATCTCAGAGCCTGCAGCCTGCTTTGGATTCTGTGTCTCCTCTCTCTGCCCCTCCCCTGCTTGAGCTCTGTTTCTCTTTCTCAAAAATAAACATTAAAAAAATTTTTTTCAATGCCTTACAAAAAAAAGAAAGAAAGAGGACATACCAATAACTGAATCAGAGATGAGGGAGAGGACATTACAAGTGACATCACACACTAACGAGCATGAACAATTGTGCATCGACGAACTGGACCATCAAGGAGAAATGACAACCTAGCAAGGCTGACTCATGAAGACACAGATAATCTCCACAGACCGATAATAAGTGACTGAGTCGGTCACCAAAAACCCCCAAGAAATAAAAGCCCAGGACCAGCTGGCTTCGCTGGAGACTTCTCTTGAGCATTAATTCTTTTAGAAGAATTAGTATCCTTCCTTTTCAAATGCTCCCAAAAAACTGGAGAGGAGGGAGGACCTCCAAACAAACATCCTCTATGAGGCCGGAATTACCTTATACGAAAGCCAGAGAAAGACTGTATGAGCCATGAAAAGAAAACGAGAGCTGTTACAGAAAACCAGAAATAAATCCGTCGTGTCCTTGTTAGTGATGATAAAAACAGCCTCCGCCTAACACTCTGTGCGGCGAGTGTCAGCCGGATACCCTCGCCCAAGTCTTCACACGAAGAATGGACAAAGCCCTCACTTATCCCCGTCTGTGACTCTTCAGGTCACACTGGAGAGTTCTCAATTTAGTGTGCAGAAATACTAGGACACAAACCAGAGTTGACAGCTCTCAGAAAGCAGGAGACAAGACTGTGAGCAAAGAATGAAGCAAGGGTGACATGAAATTTCCTCCCAAATCTTGTGGGCTTCCAAGGATAATGTACTAATCTGGATACATGCACCTCGCACTCCTTCCCTACATTTCTAAACTTCGCTCTATTGAAAGGGAGAGTTCATCTTCATTTCTATGGTTTATCCACACTGGCTAGTGAAACAAGCCAAGCAAAACATGCTCCCAGCCCTCCGGTTTGCCCTTGAACCTGGACCTGGGATGGAAGAAGTGTACCTGAAGCCCAAGCTTCAAGGCAGGAAGGGCAGGACTAAGGGCAGGACAAGGGCAGGACTAAGTCAGCAGCAGGAAGTCTCTTCTGAGAGCACGGGCTGCCCAGTGGATCAGCCTCAGAAGGGACACCAGGGTGATTCCACGCAAGACTCATTTGTGAATCACCTACTGAAGCAAAATATCATGGGGCACAGGGCAGAATGCAAAAACAAATAGGACCAGAGCCTTCCATCCATGAGCCAGCAATTTAAAGGGAGGAGGAAGGTTCTCTAAAACATAATCCGGAACGGGACAAGCTTCAGACAGAGATAGAAAACCGCTGTAGAAACACAAGGAAGAGAAAGTACAAAATTTCCACTTCACTTTCCAAGGAGTAGAGTGAAGACTCGAAGACGTAAGACGAGAACAGAGACCTGAGGGGCCCTGTCCACGGGGTGGGGGTGGGGAGGCAGCTGGCCCACCCTACAGAGGGTTGCAGAAAGCCAGGCTGGTTGCAGAACCAACGGGATGCAGAAAGCCACGTGTGGAGAACCGAGCCGTGACACGCAGGACAGACACGGAAAGCCTGGAATGCCCCCGGGGAGTCTGGGAATTATCTTAGGGGCAAACAGAAACCCCCATTTTGGACAGAACGTTATGGTCAGAGGTATGTACTGAGAGTGGCCCCCCCCACATGCTTTCGAGGAAACAGCAGAGACCCCACGCGCTGTACGTACCAGGGGGTCACTGATGATGTCCCTCCAGAAGTGGCACACTAAGCTCACGTTCCAATAGAGGTCCTCCACGGGGAGGAAAGCAAAGACGTGCCTCAGCACCTCGCTGGGCAGGCTGCAGATGTGGCTCGGTGGCTCCTGGCCGGGCAAGGTGCCCAGGAGCCCGTAGTGAGGGTCAGGGACGGGATCAGGGCCGATGTCTTCCACTTCCTGGGCGGGCTCTCCGGCCTCCGCGGGGCGCCGTGACGGAAAGTCCTCTGCTTCCTGCCTGGCTTCCCCGGGTCTCGGGCACGACAGGAACGAACGAGGCCGTGGCGTCTTCTTAGAAGCCCCATCCCACCGGCTGGTCCCTGTCGCCGGATTCCTCTCGTCCTCCAAGGACCGGGACCGCTTCCGTGCATGCGGCGCAGACCCCGACGAGCCCAGTCTGGCTTGCCCGTCGCCGTCCTGAGGCAGGGCACAGCTGCTCTCTGCAGCAAAGATCATTTCCCCCTCCGAGTCCTGAGAGGGGTCCTGGCCCACAGAATTGCTTTTGGCCATGTCATTGGTGCGCCGCTGCTGGCCAGCGAGGAGGAATTCAGTGATGTACCTTTGGCATCCTTGACCTGTACGGAGAGCCCAAACAAGATGAACAAGAACCGAGTAATGACGGCTGGCCCACTGCTGACCCAAAGGAGACCCGCTCAATTATTAATCACGTACACTAACCGAGAGAAGAGAGGAGGGTATGTTTAGGTCAAGTGATTACACACCTAACTTAATTGAAATAACATTTCTATTTGGCTCTATCATATAGTCAGACACACACACGGAAAGAGACAAAAGACCAACCCCCGGATGGTCTGAGGGCCACACTCCACCTTGCAGTACGTACAAACTCAACACCCAAATGCACAGACAGGTCAACGGCTGCTCCCGTGGACACACCCACTAACAAACACTCACTTCTCCTGGCTTGCTCTTACGACAGAAAAGCGCAGTTTGCAGGACTAGAAAAGGCTTTAGGTTACCAGGAGTCAGGAAAACCCTCTCTTTTGACTCAGTTAAAATCCTTTTATTTTTATTTTCTCCTCTGAAGCGGACCCATTAATTTATCTTAAAAGATAAAGAAGGGAGTCAGATTCTTCTTCGTATTATTAGAGTGGTCCCTAACCTAGTCCATGCATTTATTTGATAGGCATTTATTCAGCACCCGTGATTTATTCTGAGAAAGCTAGAAAGTGAAACATTGGGGGGAAACAAGGGGGCTTCTGACCTCAGCTCAGGTCATGATCTCACGTTCAAGCTCCGTGTTGCACTCTGTGCTGACAGCTCAGAGTCTGGAGCCTGCTTTGGATTCTGCGCCTCTCTCTCTCTCTGCCCCTCCCCTACTCATGCTCTCTTTTTCTTTCTCTCAAAAAATAAACAAACATTATAAAAAAAAGAAAGAAAGAAAGAAAATCAAACATGGACTATGCGGTCCCTGGCCTCCCCGGTTTTCAGGCACTTAAGGTAGTCCAAATGGTGATTTCACACATCACCAATGTATTTTAAATCCTCAACAATATACATATAACAAAATCCATGCTTCCTTCCTGAAATCGCTATAGCCAGAATTCTTACTTTGGAAAATAAGAGAGTGGAACAAAATCAGGTTTAGCCTTAATAGAATTTATAGAATTTAATATTTTCTATGTTGGGAGGGAAAAAAAGCATAACTGATTCTGGGGCAACCTGATAGAAACCCAGAGTTTAAAGTCAATAGGTCTGGGTCAAACCCTGGGATGTTCCCATCATGGGATTCAGTCGCACAGGTATCTGGAGAGCCTGCCACACGCTGAGTGCTAGGACTCTGCACCGAAACACGGACATGGTAGTAAAGTCTTTGTCAGCGAGGAACTCACAACACAGAGAAGCTGACTTAATATACACAAAACAAACAAAATACCACCGCTGAGTTTAAACTGACTCATTAGTTGGCTACGGCAGTTCCAAAAAGGGATAAACACATAGGACAACATTTGAAGATGACTAGGTAAGATCTGAGTTGGGTTCTGAAATTAAATATATCAGAGGGAAATAAGGCAATCAGGACTATACTAACAGCTATTATTAACAAAAGTAGGAATTTGTTTGGCACATAGATGGGTAATAAGAAAATCAAACTACTGGAAGTAGAACTTGCATGTAATTAAAAATAAAGTATCAGGGGATGGCAAGTCCAAGCTTGCGTCCGGGGCAGTAACGGGAACGCTTTGCTGCACATGTTCAAGCGGCAGCGGCAGGAGAGAAAATGACACTCGAGAATATTAACTTGATGTATTTTCCAGTTGATTTGGAATAAAACCTAGAAGCGTGCTGAATGGTTACTGCAGCAGCCCGGGGACAAAGGTCACGGCCTGCCATGAAAGCACTGGATGAGGGGACCTTCTGGGGAACACTAATGGCCCAGCGGACCTAGTGACAGTGGCTTGATGCTGGTGCGCGTCTGCCACCGCATTGTGATTCAGCAACCTAACGGGACTCATTCACCCACGTCATCCTGGGCTCTTAACAACCACCGTATAGGATGGAATCTTCACGGAAACTCACAAATAACAAAAAACGTGAAATCTATTGCAACGGGACTACAAAATCACAGCAGCGATATTAATAAATACCAGGAAATACTCAAAGGCCACACACACTACAGATTCTGAAATGCGAGGTATTTTGGGAAGACATACCCCTAGTCCCTCTCTTTGTTCTGGGTCTAGGATAGAGACCGTGGTTCGGGTCTCTGTTGGTCCATCTTTGACAGAAGGGCTGGGTCACTGCCAAGTGACTCCGAGCCAAATGTTGGCAGTCGATGGCTGTAAGATGCTTCCGCTTAAACCGTCTCACTGTTTGTACCAACAGGCAGAAGAAATAGACACTCGTTAGTTATCGCCAACTCTACAAGCTAGCCATCAAATCATACTTAATTTCTAGGACTACAGTGACTGTGGACCACCCCAGCCAGCCCTCTCCTTCATCCCTCTATTCCCATCAACTTTTAGTCATTTTACAGTTTTCTCAGCGTTTCTTCCTTAGAATTGAAGGAAGAACCCTAAAGTAAGATCCGAAAATGATTCTTTTTATTTATTATACCTTATGGAAGCCCTGCTCATGAACTATTTATTGAAAAAGAAGTTGCCACTAATGGATAATTAAGATCGGATCTTTTCCTTGACTTCGGCCAGGCCACTGATGTTCCCATACTAACCATAAATATTTCAGAGCTGGCTACGGCTTTGCAAAAATAAACTCTTCATCATCCCCTGCACATACCAGCTTCTCTGAGTCCCAGAAGCAGAACACAATGACTAAGGAAACAGTCACTGTAAACTCCTTGAGGGGACCGCAATGTAGGCCTCTCCGCCCCCAGAGCATGTCAGTATTGGCACTGAGGTAGGAGACAGGAGCAAAGCCCCCAAGTGGAAGAGAATCAGATCCAATCCGGAGGATCTGCAGAGGAGGAAATTTCATACCCTCCCTTAGCAACGCATCATAGAGCCAACTGTGCCTAGAATTCTCTCTCAGGAGTACTGACGTTGGTAGCTTTACATTGATTATTTTCTATCAGGTAATTATTTTCATGTTCAACCAAGACTTCATGTTTCCATATCTGTTAACACATAGAAGATCTAGCTACCTCCTTAAGGCATTAGACAGAATAGTTATACCGCTGGTCAGCATTTCAATTAGTTACATTTAAAAAGAGAGAGAAAGGAGAAAAGACAGGAATAGATAGGATAGAATTAAAGCTGTCCTTTCCAGAAGATGGTCAAGAAAGAATAAAACAGGTTTTCACAGGTCCTAAAAATACTCATGTAAATTGTAGTGTCAAATGCCAGAAGCTCACTCAACATTTAAGCATGAAAATGTCTAAAACCAAGTCACTGAGGAGTGTTAACTAAGCACAATTTGTTTTTATTTTTTATTTTTTTATCACTAATCCCCCTCGGCCCTTAGCTTCCTCAGAAATGATCCTTCCAAATTTCAGTTCATTCTTTGAAGGTTTAACAGAAGTCAAAAAAAAAAAAAATCTTGGGCAATCCCTATCAAAATAACACCAGCATTCTTCACAGATCTAGAACAAACAATCCTAAAACTTGTATGGAACCAGAAAAGATCCCAAATAGCCAAAGCCATCCTGAAAAAGAAAACCAAAACTGGAGGCGTCACAATCCTAGACTTCAAGACGTGTTACGAAGCTGTCATCACTGAGGACAGTACGGTACTGGCACAAAACCTCTCAGGTCAGTGGAACAGAGCAGAGAACCCAGAAATGGACAAATGTCTTTGGCAAAGCAGGAAAGAATATCCAATGGAATAAAGACAGTCTCTTCAGCAAATGATGCTGGGAAAAATGGACAGTGACGTGCAGAAAAATTACACCTTACACAAAAAAGTGAAAATGGATGAAAGACCTAAATATAAGAAGCCATCAAAATTCTAGAGGAGAAAACAGGTAAAATCTTCTTTGACCCTGGTCGCAGGAACTTCTTACTCAACATGTCTCCAGAGGCAAGGGAAACAAAAGCAAAAATGAATTATTGGAAAGTCATCAAAATAAAAATCTTCTGCACAGAGAAGGAAACAATCAGCAAAACTAAAAGGCAACCGACAGAATGGGATAAGATATTTGCAAATTGGGATATCAGATAACGGGTTAGTACCCAAAATCTATAACGAATGTATCACTCAACACCCAAAAAATCAAATAGTCCAGTGAAGAAATGGGCAAAAGACATGAATAGACACTTTTCCAAAGAAGACACCCAAATGGCAAGCAGACACATGAAAAAATGCTCAACATCACTCATCATCAGGGACATAAAAATTAAAACCACAATGAGATACCACCTTACTCCAGTCAGAATGTTAATCCTAAGATTAACAACACAGGAAATGACAGACGTTGGCGAGGATGCAGAGAAAGAGGATCTCTTTTGCACTGCTGGGGGGAATGCAAACTGGTACAGTCACTCTGGAAAACCTTGTGTAGGTTCCTGAAAAAATCAAAAATAGAACTACCCTGTGACCCAGCAACAGCACTACTAGGTATTTATCCAAGGGATATAGGCGTGCTGTTTCAAAAGGACACATGCACCCCAATGTTTACAGCAGCGCTACTGACAATAGCCAAAGTATGGAAAGAGCCCAAATGTCCATCAACGGATGCATGGGTAAAGTATTACTCGGCAATCAAAAAGAATGAAATCTTGCCATTTGCAACTACATGGATGGAACTAGAGGGAATTAAGCTAAGTGAAATTAGTCAGAGAAGACGTATCATATGACTTCACTCTTATAAGGAATTTAAGATACAAAACAGATGAACATAAGGGAAGGGAAGCAAAAATAATACAAAAGCAGAGAGGGGGACAAAACATAAGAGACTCTTAAATATAGAGAACAAACAGGGTTGCTGGAGGGGTTATGGGAGGGGGAATGGGCCAAATGGGTGAGGGGCAGAAAGGAATCTACTCCTGAAATCATTGTTGCACCATGTGCTAGCTAACTTGGATGTAAATCTAAAAGTTAAAAAAAAAATCTTGGGACACCTGGGTGGCTCAGGCAGTTAAGTGTTCGACTTCAGCTCAGGTCATGACCTCATGGTTCATGGGTTCAAGCCCCATATCAGGCTCTGTGCTGACAGCTCAGAGCCTGAAGTCTGCTTCGAATTCTGTCTCCCTCTCTCTGTGCCCCTCCCCCTGCTCACACTCCCTCTCTCTCAAAAATGGACATTAAAAAATTTTTTTAAACCTCCATGTATATTTTAAGACTTTAGTTATTTCTACATGCAAAAGCAGTTGCACAAGTTCCTCTAAAAGGAAGCTAGAGACCTTCTAACTCTGTGAATTTAGCGACAAGCCGCAGTGCCAGAACTGTGGAGCCATGGAGCAGTTTTTGCAAACACATGCAGATGGATCAAAGCAGGATGAATATGGAGCAAGAGGCCGGTGCACTTGAAGCGGGCAGTGCAAGCCCCCAGCGGGCAGGGTAAGCCCCCAGCGGGCAGTGCGAGCCCCCAGCAGGCAGGGTAAGCCCCCAGCGGGCAGTGTAAGCCCCCAGCGGGCAGAGCAAGCCCCCAGCGGGCAGGGGTAAGCCCCCAGCGGGCAGGGCGAGCCCCCAGCGGGCAGGGCGAGCCCCCAGCGAGCAGGGTGAGCCCCCAGGGGGCAGGGCGAGCCCCCACCGGGCAGTGTAAGCCCCCAGCGGGCAGGGTAAGCCCCCAGCAGGCAGGGCAAGCCCCCAGCGGGCAGGGGTAAGCCCCCAGCGGGCAGGGCGAGCCCCCAGGGGGCAGGGGTAAGCCCCCAGCGGGCAGGGCGAGCCCCCAGCTGGTAGTTCGAGCCCCCAGCGGGCAGGATAAGCCCCCAGCGGGTAGTGCGAGCCCCCAGCAGGCAGTGTAAGCCCCCAGCGGGCAGGGCAAGCCCCCAGCGGGCAGTGTAAGCCCCCAGCGGGCAGTGCGAGCCCCCAGCGGGCAGTGTAAGCCCCCAGCAGGCAGCATCAGCTCCTTCTCTAAGACTTAGAGGTTCACAACGTTTACATGAGAAAATACACCCACAAACATGTGCTGAACTATAAAACCGCACACAATACGCCCATCTGCTTACTCTACCGAACAAAGCTGAGATGGGATGGAGACGTACAAAATACTGAAACAACTTTCAAACTATAAAGGTACCACCTAATGACAAGACACCAAGTGCATTAGCAGTCCACTGACAGCCAGTTCCACATTACTGGAAACACCTTTTTAAAAAGGTAAGAGATCTTAATTACTCAAAACGAACAGAAAATATCCCCTCCACTGTAATGGTTTCTAGAACTGGTTTTTTGTTGCTGGTGAATATATTCCTTTGCACTAAAAAATCACTAGCCTCATTCACACTCAGAGGCAAAAAATGAATGCGAGCTATGTCTACACTAAAAAAATAAAACGAACTTGAAACTTTCTACATTGAAAAAAATAAAGTCTGATTATTCACTTTTTATATGTAAGCATGCCTTTCCCACTTCTGCTCCAAACCTTTCATATCACACAAGTCAACAACCTAATTATTTTGCCTGAATGGGGACCTCTGTTCCAACTGGCAAAGGGTAAAAAAAAAAAAAAAAAAAAAACGTGAAAGAAGGTAAACTGCAGTGAACCTTCCAAAATGCTGACAGATCCTGGCCCCCAAGTCGGGTGCTCCACATACGCCCGGCTCAGCTGCAGAATTCCACCCAATAAGCCCACGAACACCGCAGACCCCAAATACGTGACTGAGTTTGCTTTTTCAAACTCAAATTCAAATCTCCCCACTTGTTTCAGACCCGGCAGGTAGAATGTCTGGAATGAGAACAGGAGACAGGTGCAGAAAGTGACTAATAGAGAGGAGAATAAGATACTGATAGAGATACTAATAGAGGCACAGAGCCAGTTCCACCTTATTTAAAGATGAAGGTCTACTGCCGAAGTGGCCTGGAGAGGAAAAAGCCGTCACAGGTAAAGTCACAAAAAGAAGATGAACATCAAACCACTCATATGGACACAACCCCGAGCCTCGGGGCCGGCACAGACTTACCCGCAGGAGTCAGGTAATGGAAGACTCCCGAACAGCGGCAGAGACATAGACCCAGTTCCAACACTGGGGTCAATCATGGGCTTGGACGCCCGCCCAAATCTACGATACACCCCTCAATTCAGCTCTTGGAAACTTAAAAAACCTTTTTTTATTTTTAATGTTATTTTTGTTTTTGAGAGACAGAGAGAAAGAGCACGAGCAGGGGAGGGTCACAGAGAGAGGGAGACACAGAATCCGAAGCAGACTCCAGGCTCCGCGCTGTCAGCACAGGGCTTGATGCGGGGCTTGAACTCACGAACTGTAAGATCTGATCTGAGCTGAAGTTGGACGCTCAACCGACTGGGCCCCCCAGGCGCCCCCTGGAAACTGTTAAACAAGACGGTGGCTGACAGCAGGTGTGTACAGAAGAGGTACTAACGCAGACACCGCTCACCCCGGAACTTTCTCCATGAAAGCACCTGAGAACGGCTTCATCCCAGCCTTCCCCAGCCAACTACCTGTAACAGCGACGCTGCAGTGAGAGCAGTCACTGCTACTGATCATCAACTAGGCAGAAATGCCCGAAACACATGCCCAGAAGTCAGACCGACAGCACGTGTGCTCCAAGTAGGTAAGGAACTATTCTGCCGTTTCCGCCACTGTACACCCGGAACACAACACCTGCTCAACAGACACCAAGGGTGGAGGAGGAGGAGGAGGAGGAGGAGGAGGAGAGAGCAGGGAGGTGGCAAGGCTGTGGCTAGGCACAGGACGCCAAGCTCCAGATCGCTAGGAATTTGCCGCAGAATTGCTTTCACGTGGAACTCAACCGGGGCAGACCACACAGGGGGGCCTCCTAAAGGTCCTGCCCCCAGACAGCCAGGAGAACATCAGGAATCCCCAAAAGGAACTGTTTCGGAAAAGTAGGTAATGGGGACAAGGTAGGTTTTCACTTATGTATTTATTCTCTAAAATACATCAGAATCTTAAAAATATATGCAGAAATCTTACAAAGGCACAAGAGCAAAAGAAAGACGTTAACAGTTGTGAGTGGAACAATGCTCTGCTTCCGGAAGATTCTGGTATATTCCTGTGTATTCTGGCATGACGCTGTTGTGGAAGAAGCTACGGTTAAGAGCAGCAGGAGCAGGGGGCCCAGGCTGGCAGACGTGGCTTCCGGGTACCGTCCGTCTGAAATGGTGTCGTCTGAGCCGTGACTGCGTACCTGGGAGCCAGAGCTGACACTTGGATTGGATTCACACATTACTTATTTCACAAATTACTTCTCGGAATTCAGCTCAGAAAAACGAGCCTGTATTTTCTCTGACCCTCAGATCTCAGAAAGAGGAAGCGCCATGATCCAGCGCACTGAGAGCCAGCAGCCCTGTGTCCATCCACCCCTGGAGATAAATCCTCCAACTAAAAGGCTGTGGGTACCTTCTCAGATCCGGAATCAGAAGAACCTGTCCGCCTGGGAGGCGCTGTCATCACCAAGAGCCTCGACTCCCTTATTAAAAAACGGTAATACGGGAACCTGCCACGCTGAATTCACACGACGGCTGAGGCTCAAATGAGACCACACAGAGGCAAACACCGCAGGAGGTCCATACGGAGGCTGATGAAATCATCAACCGATATGTGAGGACTACGTGCCGACCCCACCACTGTGTCTCCTGAAAGGTACAGGAGTTCCATTTTGACGGCAGGAGCGTGCTGGCGAGGCGATCAAAAAAACACTACGGCAAAATCCTCACCGCCCTTCTGTTCTTATTAACATGCCAGCGGTTCAAATACAACTTTTCAAAATAAAGATGGTCAAGGCTGCCTCCTCCTCCCGAGTCACCCGGACCTCGTGGCACGCCTGCCCCCTCTGACTGGCAAGACCACGGTGCCCCTCTCTTACTGCTGGAAGCTGCTAGAGGGTCTCTAAGGAGCACAGGTGGAGAGTGCTCTGTGAGGAGCTCTCGGGAGAGATCAGTCACAGGGGGACTCTCCAAGCTCCAGGAGGCCACGCCGCAGGGGTCCCTGTGCCCCTCTTGGGGACTCTGGCACAGTGACTAACAGACATGTGTCATCTCCCTCATGTCAGGACAGGGAAAGGCTGAGAACGTATGAACTCTGCCCGTTCCCACACTGCTTTTTCTGTGACGGCTTTCGTACAGCCTGACTTCTGTCCCCAACCCTCACTCGTGCCCCCCGCCCCACCGCGAGCGCCCACAGCTCAGGCCTCTAGCACCTCGGGTTCCCACTCTGTCTGACTTCAAAGCGATGACTGCGTGGAGGAATGACACCCTTCACCCATCATCGAATCTCCGCCCCTTGATGTCATTCTGTCCCGTGCCAGCCCCACCCCCAGGCCGCCCCCACCACCTGGTCAGGCCCGCTGACAGAGGTCGGACCCTCGCCAGCCTCCCTGGACCAGAAGCACACACCTCACCGCCTTACTCCTCGAAGTTCTGAGGCTGACTCTTTGCAAATAACAGACCTTCCAACACTCGATGGATGTGGGTCCTCAGGCCTGTTTTCATCCCTTGGCTTCACTCCAGGATCCCGAGTGCAGGACAAGTCACAGAAAGGGGGGTGCCTTTGCGGCAAAGACAGTGGTTTCTCTTCTTCCTCAGCACACAGCTCGTCTACACGGCTCTGCGTCGACCGCAGCTGGGAGGCCACCCCGCCTGCGCTCTCGCCAACGAAACGTGAATAAAAGGGATGGGTGCCGGGGCGCCTGGCTGGCTCGGTCAGGCAATGTCCGACTCCTGATCTCGGCTCAAGCAGTGATCTCGCTGTTCGTGAGTTCGAGCCCCACGCCTGTGCTCATGGCACAGAGCCTGCTTGGAATCCTCTCCATGTCTTCCTCTGCCTCCTCCACCCCCGCTCGTGCTTGCTCTCTCGTTCTCTCTCAAATTGACAATTAAAAAATTAAAATGAAAACAAGGGGGCAGGTGTCTCTTCCAGAACTGGCCCACAAACCTCTCGGGCTTACTCCTCCATCCTCTGCACCTCTGCCAGTGAAAGGGGACCTGGACTCCCTAGGGCACCCTTAGAAGCCCTGTGTTCAAAATGGAAGCATCTCCAGCAGCCTTGGTCCTCAGAGGACTGCTTTAAAGAGTGCCCCCCCAGCCCCCCACCTCCAACACTTACACTCTGACAACGCGGACCCAGCTCGGACCGCTGTGACATGGAGAAAGGAACTCTGCTTGTCCTTACGGGTTTGGATCTACTTGTTACCGCAGCCAAACCTACTCCAACCAGCTGAGGATCATCTGAAATTAACAGCAAGTATTTTCCTTCTTCCCCTACGTTACTAGCCAGAATTGGGAACGGAAAGGCCTCTAAAACTCACAGGTTACAGACCTCAATGGACAAGATGAAGAGACTAAGCGCCTCCAATTCCTGGAGGGAAAGACTGTGAAATAACTATTTAAAAAGATGAACAAATACACGTCCCTCTCTAGCACAAGGTACCTGACCGGAGAGACGGCTCAGAACAAGAACCACAGAGGGCAGTCCTGCTACTAACTCACTGAGTCCCGAACCTCACCGTGTTAGCTCCTCAAGAGCCTCCCCTTTCCTCTCCGGGGCTCTGTGCGGACGGACAGGCGGGCACTTTCCCTCTCGTGTTTCCAGCTATTTCCAGCGGAGGCAGCGGGGCTGTGCTGCGTGTGATGACACGGGCTCACAGCTCAAACTGCAACCTAGGGCCCAAGTGAAACACAGTTCCTGGGGTCACCGCCCAACTGGAGCACTGTAGGAAGTATTCGTCGGAGCCGGGAAGCACCCCACAGTAATACAACCACTCCTTGCATCGAAGAGCCTTGTAACGATTATTGGCAGATTATCTGCATAGCTCCGTACTTGCTAGGTCTCCTATGCAAATTGTGCTACCTCTTCGGTATATTTCACCGTTGCTGTATTACCGTCAACTGTATGTGAAGAAATAGGTCCTCCCTGCTGGCCTGACAGGTCTGTGGTCTGGTGGGAGGGAGGAGGAAGGGACTCACTCAGCCCGGCACCCAGCACGCACTGCTCCGTGAGTCACTGCGATGAAAGCAAACGCTCGGCCGCAGGGCTGCTCCGCCCCATAGGAGTTTGCACCTTCCGCGGCTCCCACGTGCTTCGTGGATGCGGAAGGTCCTTCACGTGTCCCCAGTGGAACTTCACACGATGCTCCGCCGGGGCCGCCATTTCGCGGGGGCTCAGGTCACAAGGCGGCTTGCAGGTGACGGCATGTAGGTCTTCTGACTCCCCAGGGGCAGGGTTGGGGGTCCTTTCTCCTGTCACAGTCTGCCTTCCATATCCAGAAAGGTTTAAAGCAGCTTCTAAAAACTTCAGGTTTAATTTCTACATCATTTTTTTTTAACTCACTGTGAAATGTCATAACCAGAGATTTAATAACGAGCAAGTACTTGGGAAACGTTAACTATAAGGAAAGTATCACTAAATACAGTAGGCTCAAAATGGAAAAACTTCAAACAGTTTGTCCCCACTAGCACTACAAGAAAGAAACACAGAAAGAGACCACTACGGGCCTGGCTCCTATTGCACAGGTCCCTCCCATCGCCACGTCCGGCTTCTGTCTAAACCCCAAAGGCCCCTCTAGGCGTCGGGCTTCATCTTCCTCGGATCCCCTCACGGCCTGCAACACCTGCTCCTCCCGAAGAGAAGGCACTTGCTTGTCACAGAACACAAGGACGGAGAGGCAGGTGTCTCACAAGGATGCGAAGAACAGGAAAAGAACGAAAAACAAGACAATGACGGCTATTTACAGACCAGAATATATGTTTATGTATCTGAGAGGCGTGTTGCGCTGTCCATTCGTTCCATGACCATGTTCAAGTATTTAAGTATCTACTACGTCCCAGATTCATTATATAAACAGCGAGCACACAAAGCGGGAAAGATCTGGCCTGCCCATAAGGCAGCCCACAAAACAAACACAAGGTACCAGACAGAAGGCAGCAGAAATGCTGCGCAAGCGCACGCATGAAGCGCCACGGCAGAAAGGGGGACGGAGAGCGATGTCGCAAAGGGCTTGGTGACGTGTCCACCTCGAAACAGGAGTTGGATTCAGTGAGGCCGTATGTGCAAAAAACACAGAGAAACAGCACAGCGTTGGTGGCGGGGGAAGTCGAATTTCATTAGAACGAGAAGTTCACGGACGGGGAACGAGGCTGGAAAAGGAATCTGGAGGCACGGACTGGAAGGATCCTCAAATACAAGCCTACACGTGGGCTTTAGCGTGTAGGAGAGACAGAGGATCATTGCGCTTTCCAGCCGGGCCGACGTACAGTCAATGCACACTCAGAACGGTAACTCTGGAAGCTGGGTCCAGAGGATGGGTAGACACAGAGACCATCAGTGAAATAAGCAGAAAGTCACATCTCTAACCGAGACAAGAGCTAGTGAAGGCCTGGGAGCCACGGAAACACGGAGAAGGGGAACAGGAAGGAAGTCCCACACCTCTTTTTTGACAAGACTGAAAAGAGACGAAACAGCCAGTGGTCGCGTCAGCAACTGTGCTGAGGGGGAAAAGAGACAGAGTGTGGTGTTACTCGTCTTCCCCTTGAAGGGGAAGATGACAGCTTCCTGTTTTGAAAACAGCTGTTTGCTTTCTTCTGTTTTACAGTTACCTGTGAAACGCCAGGTTATGGCTCCAGGAAGAACTCTGAAATAGGAGGCTGGCCCTCCGAAGGCATGGGAGAGACCGTTGAAGCTCTAGGACGACGTGAGATGCTCTGATGACAGATAAATTTCTAGGAGTAAGTGATTTCACAGCCCAAAGAGCGCAGTCAGAATCCAAACTCAGTTTTCAGACACCATCAGCCTGGGAAGGACAGAGGGCTATGATGAGCAGAGAAAAGATCATGGCAACAAATCTGAACTTGCAGTTCTAAGGCCAATACCAAGAGCACTCACACACTCCCAGATCCCAAAGCGATGTCAACGATCATGACACTGACGACGGAAGCTGAACGCTACAGCACCACGAAACACGACAGGAGAGACGGGAGCGAAGCAGCCACATGGCAGGCCACAATGCCAGTACTGACTACGTGAGAGATGTGACACGAGACAGCGGACCACAAATTCCAAAGGCCGCACAGAAGGAATGGACGGCCCAAATGGGAAATCAGCGAGACCCAGCACAGCTCCATCCGTTAGCTTACGATAAGGATTCCTCCCCTCCACACCGAGCTTTTGCTCTAGAAAATTACAAGGGCCGTGGTCATGCTCATATTCATCATCATCTATTTATCTAAAGGGGGATACAGAAGCTGGGTTGCTGAAGAACACAGGACAAGCAGAGTTGCCCTGGGCACTAGTTACATAACCAAGTATATGGACCTGAAACATTCTTATTGTGCATCTGTGTGTGTCCCCGTTTTGTTTCTTAAAATTCATAAGGCAAGAAAAGGTGAAGCCGTGTGTCCTTAGATGCGGGAGGGCATTAGCAGCAAAAAGTAGGAAGTTACTAGATGTTCACCTTCCATTTGCACCAAACCAACGGCTGTAGTAAAAGCAATGCTGGGCATGTTCTAAAACGTCACACATTGCAAAATACTTTTATGCCTACCTTTTGTTGAAGTGGCAAGATGTAACAGGACAATAACTTTGGCAAAGCTGATATCAGACCCACTTCTGTGTCCAATGACTACCCCTATTACTCAGCAAATGAACCGAATTTAGTATGTTCATTAGTAAAACGGGCTTATTTTCATGGGTCCCTCACCAGAGGTCATTTTTCATTTTATCTCCCTTAATTTATGCGAGCACAGGGCCAGGCACCAGCAGACACTCCAGAGGACTTTACTACCCGTAGTTCCATGGGGGACAGGACTAACTTCTTTAGGCCTCAATTTTCCCACCCGTAGCGATGCCTTACAGGGTTGTTTGCAGATTAGGTAATTAACGTAAAGTACTTCGTAAACCATATAGAGCAATACAAAATGTAAGCCTAACTGTTTCCAGGCCTGGCAAATAGCAACTTTTGGACTGAGAGCACCAGGAGGTTTAAATGACCAGTAGCCAGATAAGATCTGGCTAAGAATTCAGCACCTGCCCTAATCTCTCCCGTCACCCCATACAGCCTGCTTAGATTTCAACGTCCCCTCCACGAGACAAGCTCGAGGCCTTCCCACCTCACCCTAATGTTAATATTCAGAGAAGCAGAAGGCAGACGGCAAACGAGTGTAGCAGAAGGACACAATCAAGTGACTCGCCCAAGGTCAAAACACCAGGGTAGAAAAGGCAATGCTGGCCTGCCAGCCACAGAGGCCACGTCCCCCAAGACTCCGTCCGCAACCGAAGAGGGGCGACCAGCTGTCCCCTTCCCGGGCCGCAGGACCAGTGTGGGGGCGACCCTCGCCCTCCTGAGTGCACGCCCCGCCGAGCCCCGGCAGCGCGGCGGCCGGCGGCGGACCAGGGCTCCTTCACCGCTGAGCTCGGCCCCGGGCCCCTGCGGCCCCCGCGGACCTGCTTCCCACCCCGCGAGGCGGGACACGCCGAAACAGGACCCCAAGAGGTTAAGAGTCCCCACGGCCGGGCCCCGCCCGCGCTCCCTGCCACGTCCGCGGCCTCACGCACTATGGCGCTCCGGACCGCGGCTCCCGCCGCCACCGCCGCCGCCGCCAACGCCGCAGCAGGGCCCGGGCCGCCCGGTCTCCCAGTCCCAGCGTCCCCAGGGCAGCGCCAGCCGGAGCGGGCCGCCG
This sequence comes from Mungos mungo, assembly GCA_004023785.1. Lineage (NCBI taxonomy): Eukaryota > Metazoa > Chordata > Mammalia > Carnivora > Herpestidae > Mungos > Mungos mungo. The sequence goes on from PISW01002456.1 coordinate 66,173, forward strand.
ACTTCCTCCGCCAGGTCCGCCCTAGCCGCAGCCGCGGGAAGAGCCCGGCGCCAGGGCTGACGGACGGCCTGCACGTCCAATCGGAACGGCACGCGGATGGGGCGCGCTGACGGACGGCCCCGGCGGCCAATCGGAAAGCTCTCGTGGGGGGCGTGGCTACCGCTGGCGGGCTCCGCCCCGTCCGCGCTTCCGCTGGGGTCGGGGAGGCAAGCGGAAAGTTTCCCAGAGTTCCTCCGAGCTCCCGGGGACCAAAGGAGGGGTCGCGGCGGGGCGGGGGCGCTGGCTGAGGTTGGGTGAGGGAGGGGAAGTGGGTGAGGACGCGCGGGACCCCACCCTCTCACTGAGGGCCCGCGGCGGCCCCCGCAGCGCTCCCTCGGCCTCGAGGTCTGCCTCCTCCTCGGGGCGGCGCTTGGCCGGGCGGACCCCGCAGCGGCGCGCCGGGAGCGCGGGCCCAGGGCGGGGTCGTCGGAAGCACCCGCCTACCTGAGGTGCCGCCCCCAAACCAAGCGCGCGCGGGCTGCAGCTTGGGACCCGCCGCGGGCCCGTGTGCGCGTCCGCAGCGGCCAGCCCGGCGAGTTGCCCGCTGGGGGACTGACGCCGCGCAGAGCAGCGGGGCCGAGGCGGGGGGCGTCCCGGGGTCGCGGGGCGCAGGGCTGGGGGACCCTCACGCCCCGCGCGGCCATGGCGGCGGCCGAGGACCCGCGGCGGCTCTACCGGCTGGCGCAGGAGGGCCGGCTGAGCGCCCTGCGGGAGGAGCTGCGGGGAGCCGGGCGCGTGGGCTGCGTGGGGCCCGCTGGGGACACCCTCCTGCACTGCGCCGCCCGCCACGGCCACCGGGACGTGCTGGCCTACCTGGTGGAGTCCTGGGACATGGACATCGAGGCTGCCAACCGGGACTACAAGCGGCCTCTGCACGAGGCTGCCTCCATGGGCCACCGAGACTGCGTGCGGTACCTGCTGGGCAGAGGAGCCGCGGTGGACTGCTTGAAGAAGGCCGACTGGTAGGTGGCTGGAGTTCCGGAAAGACCTCTCCCCGGTCCCCGTTTCCGTAGGCTCCTAGATTCCCGTGCACTTTGTCCACCTCGACCCCACAGCTTCTCAGCCTTCCCCTGCACGACAGACTACCCGTTGCGACCACTGTTCCTCCTCTTGGGGGGTTAACTGCTCCAGCCTTCTGTTCCAAACCCGTTCCCGTCGTAAAAGTATAGAATACGGTCGAACAAGATGTCGTCTGTACTACGTGTAGCTTGAGCCTCGCCTGTCCCTCACCACCGTTTGAACTACTTTGAAACAGTTAGAGGTGCACGGAAGGTTGCAAACACACGTTGCCCAGCGGCCCCGAAGGCCCCATCTGACACAGCGGCAGTGCAGAATCAAGACTAAGAATAACTGTTTCTGCGGTCGATGGACTCCTTCAGACTCCACCGGCGGTACAGACGCGGGCGTGTGTGCGGTGCTCTGTGTGATTTTGTCACAGGAATAGCCCTGCCTCGCGGCCCTGCAGTCCACATCCTCCCCTGTGCAATCACACAAACCAACCGCATTTTGTTAGAGCAGCATCGTGTTCAGTGCTCACTCGTGGGCCTCCTTACGGGTTAGGAACATCCTTCGTAACATAATGAGGTTCCTGCCTGCGACAGATTCCTGATCTGATAGAAATATGAGGCCCGGCAGCCTTATCGTGAAATAGAGTGCATCTTGCCCAGTGGGAGGGGGAATCGTGGGTATGCGTTGAGGGCCAGCTGCCCTTTGGCCGTGACCTAGCGCGAGACTGGATTTCTTCTGCTGCTGGGGAACCGGTCTACGGACCTTTCCACGAGACACATTACCTCCTACGTGCCTCAGAACAATTCTATGGAGAACTGGCCTCCCCCCAGAGAGCCATTAAAGGGCAGGCATCCTTTGATGATGTATTTGGGAGGCACTTTTCCCAGTCTCACGTTCCTGGCTTTCGGCAGTACCTTCCCTGCTTTTCCAATCCTCCTGCTTTGCTCAAGATTATTCCCCCTGTGAAGTCTCTCTGGAAGGTTCCAGCCTCCATGTATCTGGGTTTCCCCCTGTTACTATCACTACTACATTACCTCTCTTCCGAAGTGTTGATAATTAATTGTCATAGCAATCTTGGGAGCTAGATCCCAGATGAGGCTTTGGGGGTCAGCTGGGTATGGTGAGCTCCTGCCGCGTGCCGGATGTGGGTTCTCGCCCTCGGGAGTAAGGAGGTAAGTAAGGCCTGCCCTTACTATCCAGGGGTTGTGTCTTCCTCAGTTTGCACATAAGAAACCAGAAGCTCATGGAATCGAAGTGGCTCATCAGGACCATTTTTGTGGCAGGAAAGGAAGGAGAGCGCCACCTCCCTTGATGTTAATGTAGTTTATTCCCGTAATTGTAGACACAAGTCCGTTCAGAAACTTCTTATAATCACATTATTCGGTTTTGTGTCACAGTGTATACCCCTCATGGGGAGGCACTATGTCAGCTGTCCTTTTTTGATGCCTTTTCAGCACAATTTAATTAAGAAGCAGTTACTGATTGCAGTGAATGAGATAAGTCTGGGAGGGAGCCCCTGACACAAGGACTTCAAGACAGCTGTGCGTGGTCTCCATTAGCCGTGTCTCCTTGCGGTCCCGGGCTGTAAACTGGCTCAGGAGCAGGCCTGCCTCCTTGGTGTCCCCTCCTGCAGGGACGCCGATCCCAGGGGCCTCACGGCGGGCAGAGAAGTCGCCGGTCAAAGCTGCTCTCCTGCTTCCCAGACCCCTGAGGCCGCCTGGGTTTTCCGTCTCTGCCACGGACATGTGATTTTCTGAAGACGCGGTTGCACACTTGTGAAGTCTCAGCCGCCCTTCCGTCTGACGGTTGTCCTGCTTGGCCGTAGGACCCCGCTGATGATGGCTTGCACAAGGAGGAATCTTGAGGTGATCCGGGACCTTGTGGAACGTGGCGCCAACCCACTTCTCAAGAACAAAGACGGCTGGAACAGTGTCCACATCGCCAGCCGAGAGGGTGACCCTGTGATCCTCCAGTACTTGCTCGCTGTTTGCCCAGATGCCTGGAAGACCGAGAGCAAGGTCGGGAGAACGCCCCTGCACACGGCAGGTAGGGCCCGGGGCGCGCGTCAGATGGGCAGCCGCTTTGCCTGACGCCACAGAACGCCTTCCAGTTAGAGCCGTCCACGGGGGTGGGGCTGGAAACTAGACGGCCAGGAACAAGAGCAGTGTTGGGGCATCGTGGGGCACAGTGTGCTGCCAGAGCTCACGGAACGTGGCACATACGTTCTTTCTCATGTTCGTTCACTTTTCATCTCGATCTGTTTTATCCTCCCCAGTTTCCCACACGGAAAGCTGGTTCTGTGTCTTCCTGTCTTTGATCTTGGGCAAGGAGCTTAGTCTCTTGAGCAAGTTTCCTCATCAGCACAGTAATGACCATCAGGATGCCCACACGACAAGGCCGTAGAGATTAAGGAACATGATATATATAAGCGCCGCGGCCCAGGGCTCGACACACAGCCCAGAACAGCCGGCTGTGGCTTTTTTCACCGTCATTCTTACCTCGTTACTGTTTCAGGCGGGATGGAAAGAAACAGTATTTCCGCACATCTTCAGCAGCACTTAGCACAGTGCTGACCATATAATTAAATGTGGGTCCTTCTAATTAAGTACCTGGGCCTGAGCGGATTTGACTTATCCAGTGATAATGTCAATAAAAACGTGGGGCACAACCGAGTCCTTAACCTTAATTCTGAATTATCTGTTTGTAGATTATTTTAAATCAGTAGAAAGTGCTGTGGTATAAGGTAACACAGATACTAAGACCTCAAAAGTCCAGATCAAGAAATCCAGAAAACAAGGGCTCCTGGCTGGGTCACTCGGTTAGGGACCCAGCTCTTGATTTCGGCTCAGGTCATTATCTCACAGTTTGTGGGTTCAAGCCCCACTTTGGGCTCTGTGCTGACAGCATGGGGCCTGCTTGGGATTTTGTCTCTGCCTCTCTTTGCCCTTCCCCCGCTCACTATCTCTCAAAAAAAAACTTTAAACTGTAAAAAAATTTTAGAAATAGTATGTAGCCTTCTGTGTAGTACAGTGAATTAGAAAACAGGGCCATAATTTCTCAAAACATGAATACCTATGATATGATAGAGTTTAGGAAACATGCATACAATTATTACAGCTGTAGAGGGCCGTTAGGGACCAAGGAATTCATTATAAAACTTGGTAAGTGAGGTACACCTGGATGGCTCAGTCAGGCATCCAACTCTTGATTTCCGCTCAGGTCATGATCTCATAGTCATGAGATTGAACTCTGCTTTAGGTTGCATGCTGAGTGTTTTTTAAGATTCTCCTTCTCGCTTGCGCTCTCTCCCCCTCCCCCACTCATGCATTTTTCTCTCTCTCTATCAACTAAAGGGGGGGAAAGAAAAGCACTTTATAAGTGAGTAGAAAAACTTTTTGCTCATGAATTGTTTGACCAGTTGCCATAGAAACTAGAAACAGCACCTAGCCATTCATAAAAAGCGGTGGAGAACAGGTAGTTGAAGTCTTTATTATCAAGTGTAGTTATCTTTAGCAGGAGAATTACATTCCTGGTTATTTTGTTGTGGATCATTGTTAATATGTTTAACACTTCTTGCACAAAAACCCACCAGCCCTAAGGATTTGCAGCACAAGATTAAGGAGAAAGTTTAGGACTGAGAATTTGCCATGAATGTGCTCAGAAAGACAAGAGAATTAAATGTTGACTAACAATATCTTTACCGCTTACCCAGCTAAAGGTTTATTTTTCTAGTGTCGTAACAGTGTATCTAATTTAATTACCGCTTCCCATAAGTCATGGCTAAAAGGGTGGGGCAGAGAGAGGAGGAAAAGGAGTTTCATACGTGCACGGAAAAGCTCTGACTCTCAACTCTCTTCTCCCAGCAATGCATGGCTGTTTAGAGGCAGTCAAGGTGCTTCTACAGAGGTAAGAACAAAACAGCAATTGAGGAAAGTATTTGCTAATTGTGACGCTTAATATTGATGCTGTAAGAAGAGCTGAGAAAAATTTCACAGAAAGAAGTACAGTGCCAGAAGAGGAAGGAACAAAGGACATAACTCAAAGAATATAACACAAAAATAGCTGAGAACCACAGGGGGAAAGAACCACCCATGTATCCATTCATTCAACAAGGATTCATGTATTCATTCATTCAGTGACTAAGCTCTAAGCACTATACCAGATGCGCAGGCAACAAGAAGCCAACCAGCACGGGTCCCCCTCGTGGACCTCACAGGCGGGCAGAGAAGACAATGCTTACGTCCCGTGAGTCTGGTGAGGGCCGGGAATTGAGGATTCCTCCAGGGACATAGGACGGGGAGACCCAGCTTGGCCGGGAACAGGGAATCTCGGCCCCAGGGATGTTAAGTCGTGATCTAACGGAGGCTGAGCCTGCGGGTGAGGCAGCATCCCAGAGGTGCCAGCACCCGCGAACGCCCAGGGCAGAGAGGAAGCATGTGCATCGTAAGCTGAGAGAAGTCAGAGTGTGCCGAGGCCTGAGGAGCGGCGGGAGCACAGTGCGCAGCGAGGCCGTCGAGGAAGCCCGGACTCAGGGCCGCGTGCGGCTCTAGGTCTCGGTCTAAGCAAGTCAGATGCCACGGAAGGCTTGTGAGCAGAGTGGAGGGCGGACGGCAGTGAGAAGTTTGCACTTTTCAGATCCTCTGGTTGGAAACTAGAGGAGGGGCCGGAAGGGAAGCAGGAGTGGGTGCGGTGAACATGGGGAGACGTTGCCGTTCCACGGAGAGATGACGGCTGTACCCAGATGCTGACTGTAGGGTGAAGAGAAACATGTGGAGATGCTAAAGAAGTGGAATCCACAGATCTAGGTGAATAATTTGATCAAGGGAACAAGGAAGGAGAAGTCAAGGATGATAGGCTTCTCGCCGAAGCAGCTGGTGACGGTGCTGGTACATTTACTGAGACCAGATACTGGAGGAGGAGCAGGTTTGCAGGGAAGAGGATAATTTCACTTTGGGACACATTGAGTTGCATGTGCCTGTGAGGCACCCGTGCGAAGACCTGGAGTGGGGAGCGACAGGCACAGATCTGAGGCCCACGGGAGAGGTGCGAGCTGGGCTGTAAATGTGGGCGTCGCCGACACAGAAGTGTTGACTGAACTCATGAGACGGGGAGGGGTTACCTGAATAAGAAGAGCCTAGGGCTTAATGCAGTGCTGTGCGGGAGCAAGGGGCTTCCGTAGATGGCGGGGAGAAGAGAGCCCTCTGGGGAGTCATATTGAAGCCGTAATTTGAAGGAGGAGTTGGGGTTCACCTAGTGAAGAAGGGAGAAGGTGCTCCAGGCAGAGGGGATCAGCAAATGCAAAGGCAGCGAGGAGCTGGACAACTGGAGGAGAAGATAATGACCAAGACGGGGGTAGGACAGAGAGGACCAGGACAAAGGTGGAACAGGTGGAAGTGGGACCAAGAAGGCAGGACAGAAGAGAAGAGGACGGAGGTCGGGTAGGGAGGAATGGAGGAAGGTGGCTCAGATGGGGAGCAGGACCAAGAAGGAAGGAAGGCCGGGAAGAAGGTAGGAACACAGGTAGGACTGTCAGGAATAGAGGACCAGGAAGAAGGTAGGACATTGGGGACCGTGGAAAAGATAGAAACGGAAGAGGATCGGAGGACGAGGGAGGTCAGACTGTGCTAGAAGGTAGGGACAGAGAAGGTTGCTCAGGTCGGAGGTGGGGCAGCTGGAACCATAAGGAAGGTAGAAATGGAAGAAGATTGGGTAGGACATAGGGCCGTGCTGATGGTGGGGAGGGAAGAAGGTCTGTCTGTTTGGAGTCAGGACCCAGAGGAGGACAAGGAAGAAGGTGGGACTGGTAGGCTGTAGACCAGGAAGACAGGAGGAGGCAGGTCTGCGGAGGAAAGGACGAAGGTCACCTTGGATGCTGAACTGAGAAAAAGTAGGACAGGTTGGAATGAAAGGAGGCAGTACCGAGGAGGAGGAACCCGGAGAGGACAGGCTGAGGGTGCGAACAGGAACGATGGGACAGCGAGGTACGTTGGAGCAGGGAAAAGTAGGACCCAGAGGACGCCAGAACAGGTAGGGGCATGAAGAAGGTAGGACGGGTGGGTGTGGGACTGAGCAGAAGGTGGGACCGAGCAGAAGGTGGGGTGCGGGGGAGCAGGGAGGGGGTGGGACGGACCAGAAGGTGGGGTGTGCTGAGCGCAGGGAGGAGGGAAGTGCAAGAGAGGACCCTGGAGAGATAGGCAGATGTCATGCTGTCCTGACCCGTGGTCATGAGGTCTTAGATTTTGTCCTTCATGGTTCAGAAATCGGGGTTTTGAGCAGGCGTGGCCACGCCCAGGGCCCCTGAGAGAGTGGATTGGCCGGCAGGAGCCCAGGGGAGGGAGACGGTTAGGAGGCTGTGTTTTGGACACAGAACTGAGATTTTGTTAACGGTGGTTATGTGGGGTGGTTACGAGGGATCGGGGGGACCTCCAGCTTCTGGCGGAAGGAGCTGGGGAGAGGAGCGTCCGTAAGGCTGGGCGAGGAAGGTCAGGGGAAGCAGAGGCGCAGGGGACAGTGGGCCGACTCTCGGGAGGGGCTGGGGGAGATTGTCCCAGCTCGTCCGTGCCGCGAGTCACCTACCGTGGGTTTGGGCTCCAGGTGCCAGTACCAGCCTGACTGCAGGGACAGGTGCGGCTCCACATCCCTCATGGACGCCCTTCAGTGCGGCCACATCGACGTAGCCAGGCTGCTGCTGGAACAGCATCAGGTACAGAAGTGGGCTTGTGGCTTTGCTGCTTCCTCCCAGGTTTAGCTCAGGGAACAAACCGAGAGCAGGGTTATTCCAATCCCGGGTTCAGATCCCAGCTCCGCCACGGTTTCCCCGGGGGACCCCTTGATCTCCGGGACTGTTAGTGTGTCCATCTGTGATGCGGAGACACACGTAATTTCTTCAGGGGGTCCCTGTGAGGAGTAAACAATGTAGCACTGAGTGACACTTTCATGGTAACAGCGGACTGTCCCCATTGGGTACCCTTCTGGCTGGAGCGCCGGGTGCCCTCCTGGTTAGAGAGGCTGCGAGGGTCTGGCTCCAGCTGGGCTGTCATCTGCCCCGGAAAACGTATAAAGGCCACAGAGTTTTGCCCAGACGTCAGAAGGTCCATGGACCCGGTTCTCTGCTCCTTACTTCTGTTCTTCTCTCCCCCCACGCCCCTCTCTACTAGGCCAGTGCATCTGCCCAGGACTCCCTGGGGGCACAGGCCATCCACAGGGCAGCGCTCACCGGGCAGGACGAAGCCATCTGCTTCTTGGTCTCTGAACTCGGCACGGACGTGGATGTGAGAGCAACCTCAGGCCGCCTCACCGCACTGCATTACGCGGCTAAGGTCTGTCCCTCCCTTCCCCGCGGGGACAGCTCACAGTCCTGTCCCTTCGGCTCCGTCTCTGTGCAGGAAGGAGCTGCCCATGACCTGCGCTGAAGTGTCCCTTTAAATAGAAACCTGCCCTTATCTGTCTCTGGGTAAAACCCAGGGAAAATCCTCTGCCCCAAGCGACGCCTGGGTTTTGTGTTCACGCCTGCCTTTCCGCCTTTCCATTTTCAGAATGTTATTTGAAGCTGTAAAAATCCATCGTGTGAAATTCCTAGCTCTGTCCTTATGGTAGATTTCAGAAGCTCAGATTTCTGGGAGGCTCTCCTGCTTAGAAAACGGTTAAGACGTGGAAAAAGTCTTCCTGGAAAAGCGGCTCCGTGCAGCCCCATTTTAAGCGTTAGTGTTTTGTGCATTGTCTTCGGCGGCTTTACTTATTTTTATGGCTGCAACAAGAATAAGTGTTTTTCTTGTGAACTGCACTGCCCTGCCTGCCCCCCCCCAGGAGGAATTTATACAGGGGAGGGGGTTTGGAGGGTGTGCTGGGGGTGACCGTGGCCCCGGGGCATCTATCCAGTGGGTCCTAACACCCTAATGTGCAACCTTGACTTCCGCCTCACTGTGTGCTGGCCATGTACTGACAGACTGGCCGGACAGGAAGCCTGTAAAGTGCTTGGGAAATGGTGATGGGAGCCGTGACAAGACCCCCAGCCAGGACAGGCTGCTGTCTCCTCCCGTTTATCCAGCAACGAGCACGTTTGCTTGGAGAGAGTCCAGCGTTGGAAGTTCAGTATAGGAGCCCATCTACACTAGTCGATAATTTGGCCTGGAGAGTAGATCCTCTGTATTTTAATAACCAAATGCCGCCAGAATCTTTAACGGTCTGTACTAGAACTTGAGAGCCGCACGTGCCTTCCGTTAGAGGTGAAAATCCAGCGTTATCAGTTGAGCAGTTTGGAAAAGTACCTAACGTGCATCAGGGTTTGAAGCCTCACTCGATTCCTTGTCACGGTGATAACGAGTGTGTTTCAACACTCAGGAAGGACACGTGAGCACGGTCCAGGCGCTCTTATCCTTGGGGGCCGACATCAACTGTAAAGACGCAAGAGGTCGATCAGGTACGGCTCCTTACGCACGCCTCGGGGGCTCTTGGTACGCTGGAGGTAGGCGGCTTGTGGCTTTCTTACTAGAAACACTGGTTTCACGTTATGCTCCTCATAGCTCAACAGCCTTTGTTTCAAATAACCTCTGTTGGCAAAGCTGTGGGGCGGGTGGGGGGGGGCGCGTTACCGTGGCAACGGCGACGCCTGCTGCTTTGAACCCGGATGGCGCCGGAAGCACCTCTGTCCTCACCCACGGCGATGCCGCTGTCCCAGCAGTGTAGACGTTTCTGAGGTTGTCTCTCTGGAGCGTATTTGAAAACTGAGCACTGTAACGTCTTAAAGTTGGGGCCCAGAAAGATTGTTTTCAGAGCTAATCCTTTAGACTCGGACTTTAGAATAAGCCCTCCCCGTAACCTCCTGTGCGCCAGCAGCCACCTTGCCAGTACGTTCATGACGCATCAGAAACTCCCTCCGAGGCTGCACAGGACTGTCCCCAAGTTCAGGGACACGAGACTTTCTCCACAGAACACGGGATCCTGGGACTCGTGATGCCAGAAGCCTTCAGTGCTAGTTTTCCAAGGGAAGATGTGTCCCTTTTTCTCTTTGTCACATCATTCCTGTTCGTGGTGATATTTTGACTTACAGGAAAAATTCACAAACCTTTGAAAATCTCTTCTTTGCCCTTTAAAGTCTCCTGTGTCTCATTCATTAACTTGCTTCTTTGCTTTAGACAGATCTCTTAAATCTTCTAATTGGTTGATGTTTTTAAAACCCGATCAGGTGAAAAGGAAACACGTTTTGATCTGGCAGAGGCAAAGGGCAGGGACAGATTTACAGGAATGTAAACCGTGTGGGAAGGGCTGCTGTTCGGAGGGCGGGGGTCCCGGCCGGGCTCCCGCAGCAGCTCTGTATGGCCTCTGTCCCCACGCAGCCCTGCACCTGGCCTGCGCGGGCCAGCACGCGGCCTGTGTGGCACTGCTCCTGTGGTCCGGGCTGGGGGACTCGCCGGACGACTCGGGCGCCCTGGCTCAGCAGCTCGCCCGCCGCGCAGAAGTCCGTCAGTGCTTCGACTGCCGCGCGGGGCGCTGAGGGCGTCTCCGCAGAAGACGGCAGAGCGCGTGGTGACGCGCGTCCTGCTCAGGGAGCTCCGTGAAGTCGGTCAGTAGCCAGCGGCCTCTCCTGCCATCCCCCAGCTGCCCCCTGGCCACTCTCCTGCCCCCCCGCTGCCCCCTGGCCACCCCCCTGCTGCCCCCCCCCAGGCCGTGAGGAGGCCACGTCCTAGCTGTGTGGCCCGCACACAGGCAGATCTGGAGCCCCTGGAGTCTTGCCATAACCTGGATTTCACTTTTTCTGCCCCGCAAGTGAAATTAGAGGATTATGAAGTCAGTGTCTGGAACCCTTAGAAATGCGTGTAATTGCATGACTGCAATGTAGCGTGTGTTTGCGTACATGTGTTCTACAGTCAGCATTACGGGGTGAGGCGTTGGTAAGACGTGGCTCTTAGTATGAGCTGTAAAACACAGCTGGCCTGTTTACTGTCTTCTTTTATTTATTTAGAGAGAGCACATGCATGAGACCGAGGTCGAGGATGAGAGAGAATCCCAAGCGGGCTCCGTGCTGATAGCGCAGGGCTTGATCCCATGAACCGTGAGACCGTGACCCGAGCGACATCAAGAACTGGCCACCGAACTGACCGAGCCACCCAGGCGCCCCTGCCTGTTTACTTTCCTCTCTCATGAGCTCTTCCCGGACTGTTACCTCGGTTCCACTCTGGCTGGAGCCAGGAAGGAGCCGCTTACCACCTGCTAACAGACGTCAGCGAGAAAATCATGACGGCAACTCTCCATTCTGTGTGCTGCCAGCTAAGCGGTGACGGTTTACTCTTGAGGTTATTTTTATTTAATAAGTTCTGTGTTGGCTTCCTTCGGGTAATAAATACACCAAAAAATGCATCTAAGATATTTTCAAAACCTTTCTGTCACCTCAGTTGAAGAATGGAGTTCTTAGAACCTGCAGGTCACGTTTCCCGTCCCTACCACCTGCCTGCCAAGGGCGTGACATTGTGCCTCCAAAAACCTGTGCAGTTAAAACAGATTGAAGACAGGATGAGTCCTCAGGCATTTGGATTCTTTTTTCCGTTTTCGGGGGGAGAGGTGAAGATCATTTTCTGAGGGGCACAGAATAATTAGTCCAAGTCCGTCTGTTAGAAAACCCTGTGCGTCGGTCACAAGGAAGACTGATCCTGCTGTTCGCTGTGACCAGGCAGAACCCACTACACACACCCGCCCGCGCTCCGCATCCTGCTGGGCCGGGTGAGCAGCAGGAATTCCGGTCCCCCCGGACGACGGCGGGTTCCTAGTCCTGACCACCAAGTAAACATTCTGGGGGAGACACTCGGTTGTGTGACTGTCTTGTGACCTCTGAGTCACATCGGTTACATCTGCGCCCGATTCGAGCTTCAGAGATGGCCGCATCGCCGCCCCTGGGGGTGAAGGTGGTCCTGTCCCGTGCGGGGCGGTTGGAGGGATGTGTCGTGCCCACCGCACGTGACGCGGGCTCTGAGGGGCGGCAGCTCCGGGCGGTCCGTTCACCTCTGCAGCCCAGCTTCCGCCTTACAAGCCAGCAGCTGTCCTGTGTGCGAGGCTGCTCCCGGCCTGACGCCTTGTGACGTAAGCCGTGAAGGCCGGTGACCACAGCGGCAGAGACGATGCCGAGGGTCCGGTAACCACGGCCCCTGTGGGGACACCGTGCCAGGAAGGACTCGTGCCCCTCACTTCCTAACTTTGGGTGCTGTCTCACTTGCTTTGGCCTTGAAATCCTGTCACCTTTCCAGGCGCCCCCCACAGGACGAAAACTCTGTCCCTCCTTCATTCCACACCTCCTTCCCCTTACCTTCTCCTCAGCACTTCACCACCAAATATGCGACGCGTTTTGGGTTATTTTTGTTTACCGTAGGTCTCCCCCACTGAGACCTGGGGTCCGGGCGGGGATTTCGTCTCTTGTTCACTCCCTGTCCACAAGGCCTGTCCTGGATGTGGTGCTGAGTGTCCTTCCTGGCCGGTCTCTCGGTGTCCGTGGAGTGTACAGGATGCGGCCCCCTAAGTATTACTACCCCCCCAGCAGACGTCTGCACCCGGTTTCCCCCCAGACGGCCCGCCTGCTCCGGTCTGGCCCTTCACTGCTGCTCTGCAGGGTCACCGGCTCTTCCCACCCGCCCGTCCGGCAAGGCGTTCGTAGCCCCCATGCTACTGGCCCTTTCGTGCCCGCCTGATTGTTAGTCTGACTCAGCCCTGCCTTCCGGAAGCCCGGGTTTGTCTGATGACTCTGTCTCCGTCCCAGGCCTGGTCCTGAACAGCCGGTGTCCCCGTGTGCGTGTGTCCTCTCTCTGCGTGCGCTCCCGGCGTCTGGTCTGCCCCACCGTGGGGACACTCCACGCTGTAACCCAGGTCCCCTGCCACCTGGACGTCCTAGGCTGGCCCCCAAAACCCAGTGTGTCCGCAGCCGGCTTACGTGCAGGCCTGCATCAGCTGCCGCAGCGGGGGCCCTGCGGCCAGCGCGCTCAAGCTGGAAGCCGTGGAAAGCCGCGGTGAGCAACCCCCTGCTTCGGGCCCTCACGTTCTCATCCAGACCACGCTGGTGGCCTGACTGCCCTGTGCCCCCGGAGCGCCCACTGGTGGCACCAGGGCCACCGACTGCTGATGGCACACGTGCCTCCCCTCCCCTCCCACAGGGGCCCGTGGCTGGTCCCCCAAGCTCCCCCGACCCACGGTGAGAGTCTGCTCTAAGATGATGGGGGCACAAGCCTCTGGAGGAGACACAAAGTATAAGAATTGGATCATTTGAATTGAATCATTTGAAAATAGCTATGGCCTAACATATATTGCTGAAAAAAATAGGCAAGAAAATATTCACAAGACAAAATTAAAGAAAGGATGTCAAAACAGAAAAGAAATGACAGAAGTCAGGCCCGAACACAGGCCTCCGCGAGAGGAGCTCAGGCAGGTAGGGAGAGGCGGGCCGGCGGGGCCGGATTTGCCGGAGACCGCCAGCAGGGGGCAGGCCGCAGACATGGCCCTTGGGTTCCACCGGGTTGTAAGGCTCATTGTAAAATACAAGAAATAGTAAAGGAGAAAACAGAAGTAACCGGGAAATAACAACTCTTACTTCCTCGGGTCTTTAAATGTACATGTTGGAGATGATGCTACGTGCACATTGTTCCCCCAACTTCATGGGGAACCCATACTCCGACCCCCTACAGAGCTTTGTGAACTTCTGTTCTAATCACCGGTACTTCGAGGGGTTGCCGTCCGTATTTATTCCCTGACACTGTCATCTTTGTGAAGAGAAGACAGGACAGCAGTGAAGCCATCAGACTCGACAGGAGGCCGAGGAGGGGCGTCAGAACTGAAAAGGCTCGGGTCTGATCCCAGTGGGGCTGGGAAATGGACGGGGGTGTGCAGGGCGGGGGACAGAGGGGCACAGTGTCCCTGTGCCCTCTTGGAGACGCCAAGTAGTGTGACAGGAAAGGAAAGGCAGGAAGACGATTTACAGAAGTGTGTTCTCAAAGGGTGTGACTGTGTGTCAGACTCAGGTAAGGGCCGAGTGAGGGAGGAAGGCCCGGCGGAGCCAGGTTCGGGGGGCGGGGAACGCGGCGGGAGGCCTGACAGCTGCAGGGGCCGGCGCCCCAGGATGCAGCGGCCCGCCAGAAGGAAGACCGGATGATAGGAGAAGTCTCAGGCGCGACCCACATGCACGTCGCATGTAACATCACTACCAGGCAGGTGTGCGGTTGGGGGAACCCGTTAATGTTTACTTCTACTTGGTGTTTTTATAGACTTTTTAAACTCCTGAGCCAGCGAGGCTGTGGAGGATGGCAAGACCCAGTTATGGTTGATGTGGTTTTTATGGAGAAGGAACAAGGTCCACGTGAGGGCTGAGCTGCGGCAGAAAGGATTTGTTCAGTGTGCGTGACGGGGGCCGTCCTGGAGCGTCACCAGAGTGTTCACCACACCCCCCCACACCCCCGGCCTTCCCTGGGAAAGGTGTTTGACTCTATAATGCGGACGAGGTGTTCCTGAGAGGAGCACGGGGAGGGGCCACGTCAGCAACCCTGTCCTGTCTCTGTGCCTGTTCAGTCCTGAACACGCCCAGCTCGGCTAAGTGTTAGTGCCCGCCACCTGGGGCGCTGATCCCGTCCTCCTGCCCGTCTCTAACGTGCCCCACGTGCTCCAGGGTGAGGGGCGTGCTGCAGCCCTCGAAGCAACATTTGAAAACACAGCAGTCGGGCACCTGGGGGCTCAGTCACTTAAGCGTCCGGCTTCGGCTCAGGTCATGATCTTGCAGTTTGTGGGTTCAAGCCCTGCATCGGGCTCTGTGCTGAAGGCTCAACACCTGGAGCCTGCTTCAGATTCTGTCTTCCTCTCTCTCTGACCCTCCCCTGCTCGCACTGTCTCTCTCTGTCTCTCAAAAATAAATAAAAACATTGAAAAAATTAGAAAACAAAAAAGAATGTCGGGTGGAAGCCGGAGCCTGGTGAAGGGACCTCCCAGTGAGTCACGTGAGACATGGTGACGTGGACCCGGACAGTGGGCAGCCGGGCGAGGAGGTGCTGGGTGCGTGTCCAGAGACACCACGGCGCTCACCGGGGGCTTGGACGAGGGATGTGAGAGAGCCAGGAAGAGAGTCCAGTCTTTGGGCCTGAGCGAACGGGACAGGATCACCCCTTCCCAGGCCAAGAAGGGCAGAGTGGGGCGGGCCGGGGAGGAAGGCCAGGATTTGGGGCTTGGATGCTTGTTGGGTGCAAACTGCCTGGTTGGCACCTGAGTGGGAATCCAGTATGGAGTTGGACGGGTGTGCGGTCTGGGCTGGGGTGGGGGAGGTGAGTTTGTCCCTGAACTTGTCAGGGACGCTGATGCAGATGCTGGCGGCCGGGCTCGCACTATGAGACCCCCGCCACAGGGACACGCAGCAGGAGGCTGCGTCCTGCCTTTCTCTCCAGCCGCATCAGCCGTGCGGGTTCAGTGCAGAGCAGGTGCAAGGTTCCGTGTCCTCAAGATGAGGTGACGTTCTGCCAGGTAAGTGCTGCGAAGATTATTCGGCACAATATCCAGTGCATGGTGTGTGCCCCAAACCTGCCTGTCGTCAGAGAGAGGGCCCCCCCCATCCCTGGCTCTGCACACAGTGGTCAAGGGCCCGGTGCGTGACCTTGGCCGAGCTTCTTAGCACCTCCAAACTCATCCCCTCATGTGCAGAAACAGCAACACACCTGCTTCGGGGAGTCGTGGGAAACTTTACCAGGTCTCCACGTGGGAAGCACTGAGCGCGTGTCACAGGAAGCAAAGGTCCTCAGAGGCGAGAGGACTCCAGGTGAACTCCTGGTGTCACCTGCCCTTGAAAACCTCAGGCCATCACGCCTCTTCCAGACTCACAGTGAGAATGCATCCCTCCTGCGCACTTCCTAGCACGGATCACACGGCCGCCTTGTGTGATCTGTGGATCTGGAGTCAGCGGTTCAGTCTGACACGCCTGCATCTTGCTTAACTTTTAATGCGTTTTCACCATGAGACTAACAATGTGCCTCCTGGCGAAAACTAATTCAACAAGGCAGCTAAAAGTCCTCTTCCCGGTCCCTTCACTGACCTGAAATAACCCCCGCGAGCCACACTGGGGGGCTTTCCAGCCGGAGAGGACACAGAGGGGTTCTGATGACCTCACAGCGTCCTGTAAATACGTGGCCCGGGCCCTGTCCGTGCGGTCCCGCGTGCCCTGCCGCCGTCCGTCCTCAGGCCCGCAGACCCGCTCCCTTCCTTCTCCGCGGCCCGTCCAGATGCTCCCCGGTCTGTCCAAGCCGTGTCCCATCTACAGGCAGTAAGGACGCTGCCGCCGAGGTTTAGAGAATCGTTACTACACACAGGGGCACCGGGAGCACATACCTCGGGGTGCGGGGCGCCGCCAGCCCGGCCCCTGGACGTGGGGGGAGGGATAGGCCGCCGTCGCGTGCCCCTAGCGGTAGCAGGTGCACAGAACAGCTTCCGCTCTGGCCAGCGTCGCAGGGCACGGGCTGGGGTGTGGACCTGCTGCCGGGGCTCGAACACGGGCTCCAGGCGAACGTGGAGGAGCAACTTCCAGAGCAGGCCTGGGCCTCGGTGCTGCCCTTCTGGTCAGGCCCGTCCTCACCCCTTGCGGCCCCCGCGGGCTGGCTATGGGGAAAGCTCCGTGGACCCCGGTCACCCTGATGCCAGGCGGCCTCCTCAGACTCCAGCGGTCAGCAGAAGCCACCCCACACACGGAAACCTGGCCCTGGGGGAGCCCAGGGAACGTGGTTTGTAATTTCCGGCTTCTGCAGTGTGTGAAGGTGGAAGTGGAGATGGGTCTGGAGCGCCACCCGCCTGCCGTACTTGGCATTGCGGAAATCCCAACCCGAATCTACCCGATGAGAGTGCCTCATGCGGACGCACCATCACCAACGCTGTGTGTTCTCACACCTAAATCCCTGCTCACTTAGTATCTCATTGGTCTAATTTTGCATTTCTTAAATTTGTTTTAATGTTTACTTTTGAGAGAGAAACAAAGACAGAGCACAAGCAGGGGAGGGGCAGAGAGAGAGGGAGACACAGAATTCAAAGCAGCTCCGCGAGGCTCAAACTCACAAACCGCATGATCATGAACTTGAGTGAGCCAAAGTCAGACACTCAACCGACTGAGCCACCCGGGCACCCCTAATTTTGCATTTTTTAAATTATGGATCAGATCAAAGAATTTTAGATTCGCTTATTGACCTTCTGTATTTCCTGTTAGGTATTGACCAGGAACAAACTACCTCAAAACTCAGTGGCTTACAGCAACAACCGCTCCTTATCTCTCATCCCGGTGTCTTCGCCGGTCCTGGCTGAACCCCGGCAGCCCGCGCACCCCCGCGTGTGGGGTCAGCGGTGCGGGTGCTCGAGCGGCCGGTGGCCGTGGGGCTGACCCTGCTCCAAGGGTCCTCCGACCAGGCGAGCCCGGGCTTAGGTTCATGACGGCGGCAGGACCCGGGGCGGGGGGATTGAGGAAGGCTCGACACTTCTCTCAACCCCGCTCTGTGCGGATGCCGCTGTCGCGTTAGCGGAAGGCGGTCCTTACAGCGTCCGTGTGAGAGGAAGCCCCCCCCCCATGCACCGCCCTGGAGGCCGCTGACTGGGGCCCTTTGGGAAATCAGTCTCGTGTGTTATCTGTCATTTGTTAGTCTTGTTGATTTGTTTTTTGGGTTTTTTTAAATTTTTATCGTTTTATTAAAGATCTTTTTAATGTTTATTTATTTTTGACAGTGAGAGAGACAGAGTGCAAAAGTGGGGGGCGGTGTAGAGAGAGGGAGACAGAATGTGAAGCAGGCTCCAGGCTCTGAGCTGTCAGCACAGAGCCCGACGGGGAGCTCGAACCCACCGACCATGAGATCAGGACCTGAGCCAAAGTTGGACACTCAACCAACTGAGCCACCCAGGGGCCCCTCATCTTATTGATTTGTAAGCATCCTTTTTATATTAAGTAGCTCTACACAAAATTTCAATAGTAACAATAAAATTTGGGGTATATGTGAAGGAAAAGTGAAATGACAGCATTGCAGAAATAATGTCTGCATCTCCTTTAAAAACATAACTTTTCACTCATCACAAATACACACGGGCCCACCGAGGTGACAGCAGGAGGACACACACACGGGCTCACTGAGGTGACGGCAGGAGGGGACACACGGGCTCACCAAAGTGACCACAGGAGGACACGCGGCCTCACCGAGGTGACCACAGGAGGGGACACGTGGGCTCACCAAGGTGACGGCAGGAGGGCACACGGGCTCACCGAGGTGACGGCAGGAGGACACACGGGCTCACCGAGGTGACCGCAGGAGGGGACACGGACTCACCAAGGTGACCGCGGGAGGGGACACACGGGCTCACCAAAGTGACCACAGGAGGACACGCGGCCTAACCGAGGTGACCGCAGGAGGGAACACGGACTCATCGAGGTGACCGCAGGAGGGCACACGGGCTCACCGAGGTGACCGCAGGAGGGGACACGGACTCACCGAGGTGACCGCAGGAGGGGACACACGCAGGCTCAGCACGGTGACCGCAGGAGGGGACACAGCTGGTTCGTGGGGAGGCTGCTTCCCCTGCAGCAGGAGCGGGAGGCCCTCGCCGAGCTGTCGTCCGCACGCCCTGCAGTCCGCGCAGGTTTTGTTTTTCTCCATTTTGCTGAAAATTCACAGAGGACTAAGACTCAGAGGGACGTAGAAGGCCCGGGCACAAGAGGGTCTGGGTGGCTCAGTTGGTTCAGTGTCCAACTTGGTTTCAGCTCAGATCGTGATCTTGCTGTTCGTGAGTTTAAGCCCTGTATTGGGTTCTGTGCGGACAGGGCAGAGCCTGCTTGAGATTCTCTCTCTCTGCCCCTCCCCTGCTCTTTCTGTCTCTCTGTCTCTGTCTCTGTCTCTGTCTCTGTCTCTCTCTCTCTCCCTCTCTCAACATAAAAAATAAAAGTCTTGGCGCAAATTCCAGCTTCGGGACTGTGCCGGCCCCTGGGTTCAGAGCCCCGGCCCCACCCTCAGGGACCTAGGGTGGCAAAAGCAAAGAAGGATGGGTATCTGCGCCTATTTGTGTGGATGCTGTTATTTTCTCACCCCCACGTCTCTGACCTCACACACACACACACAGAAGATCAGTAAAAGTATTTTCACACGTAGCGGCACCTCCTCAGAGCTTCTGTCGTGCTCTGGTCACACCTCCTTCGCTGCCTAGTCCGGATGTAAATTCTCCAACCTAAACTGAGCAAAGCCCCAGAGGACGGCAAACAAACACAAGCTTACTTCTCACCTTGGCAGCAAAACCAACCGCGGTGACTTAGGTCAGTGAGGGACATCGATTCACAGTGTCGGGGACCCAGATGCACCCTTCTGGTGGTCCTGCCGTCCCGAGCACGCGGCCCTCCGTGGGGTCCAGGTCAGCTCATAGCCTGGGAAGGACAAAGGCAGGTCACGCCCCTTTTTCAAGGTGGCCAATGTGTCATTTCCACTGGCCACCGCTTCGCCGTGTGAGCGCCAGGACAGAACAGGAGCTGGGACAGTAGGGGCCCGGCCACAGGCCCCGAGCTCACAGCACTTTGCAATATTCCTTCTCATAACGGCCTGCGACTGAGCAACGCCTGTCTTTCCTGCAAGACTCTGAAAACCACAAGGCCAACGCCCGAGCCTGTTTGGTGCTCGCCTAACGGGCCCCTGCACGTGTGTGTTGAGTGAGTGAACAGTAGAGGTGAGGAGCGCTGGACCACTGGTCTGTCTCAAGATCTAAACACCGACAGAAGAGCAGCCTTGTTAGATGTCTGAGTGGCGAGGGCCGTGGGGGGGGGGGGGGCGGGGGGGGGAGGGGCTGCAGAGGACGGGCCGTGCCAGGCCGCTTCATGGACGCCAGTGGCATTCGGGCCAGGACTGGAAGGCGGGATTCATGCTGGTTGGTGGAGATGCTGGGGAAGGCTCTCTGAGCAGAGTCCACAGCAAGGGTGGGATAGAATGAGACCAGGTTGACAGACAAAGTGCAGGTAAGTCTCAATTTCACATAAACCAGTTATTTTTTCAGTAGAACTACGTCCCAAATATCGCACGAAACCTACATCTATCTACCAGAGATGGTGTTTGTTGTTGATCTGAAATTCAGATTTAACTGGGCATCCAGGGGCGTCTGGGGGGCTCAGTCAGTGAAGTGTCTGACTTCGGCTCAGGTCATGATCTCACAGTTTGTGGGTTCGAGCCCCCCGTCGGGCTCTGTGCTGACAGCTCAGAGCCTGGAGCCTATCTTCGGATTCTGTGTCTCCCTCTCACTCTGCCCCTTCCCTGCTCACACACTCTTTCTCTATCAAAAATAAATGAACATTAAAAAAAATTTTTTTTAACAAATTTAACTGGCCGTCTGCGTTTTCAGTCACTAGGACTGGCAACCCTAAGTAAAAGGCTAATTCATGTACCAACTTGGCTCTTTTTTAAGGGGCAAAAGCAATGTGTCCTTTAATTTGCTTTGCTGAACTTGATTCATTGGCCGAACACAGAAAAAAAATGAGGTGAGGTGATTTTGGAGCCCTGCAGCCCCACCAAGGCTGAGACACGCAACCTCGGGACCTCAGAGGCTTAACAGAATTAAAACCGTATTTCTCATTTAGGGGACGTCTGTCGTGGATGTTCTTGGTGGGCGGCTGCCCTGAGCAGCTGTCTGCCAAGCAGTGGTGCCACCTCCCGGAACCCTTTGTTCATGGTCCCACCAACCGGGAAGGGGCAGTGTGACAAGTCCCGTGGCTCTTCCGTGGGCAGGCTTGCAAGTGGCCACATCGGTACTGGCCAGGTTCCAGTAGCCAAACGAGCCAGCCGGCTCCGCCCAGACACAGGGAGGGCCGGGAAGCGTCCTGTCCGGGGTGCCCGAGCTCCCCGCCAAGCCCCGTGCGAACGGAAGCCCCAGAGGGCTCACCCCAGCCCTGCCGTCCTCTGTCCGTGAGGCCCCACACCCAGCTCCTCAATTCTCCCCTTTGTGAAAAGGCCCCACTACCTCGCCCGCGGTATGGCCGTCGGGGCATGACGCTGGCCCGCGGAAGGGACTCTAGGAAGAGCGGGTACCACCGCCTTCTTGTTTTGTTTGCAGCCTCTTACAGCATCTCTGTGGCTCATGGTGCAGCACGGATTTCCCAGCACAGAACGCTAGCATCGAAGTTTCTCACATCTTACGTTTTTGACTCTGTGAAACCATCCAGTGGAGGCTCAGCCAAGTTGAATAACTCGACTGAGCTCAGACACCCCCGGGTCTCAAAATACAGCCGGCGCCCCGCCCCCGGGTACCCAGGCCGAAACGTTCTCTGGTGTCGACGTGCGTCGCCCAGACACTCACTTCCCCGTGGAAGGGGTCAGGCTGCGTTTTCATACTTTTTTCCAGAAAGCCGGGAGAGCCGGCTGCTTTTGCTCCAGACGTCAGAGCTGGGTGCCAGCTGCGAAGCCAGCCGCCCGCTCCAGACGGCTCGCCCGGCCCGCAGACAGTCTGGGGAAGAGCCCAGAGAACCTGCTGACTGCCCCCCGCTGCAGCCCGGGGCCCGACTTCCTGGTGTGGCTGAATTCCCCCTCCGCAGGCCTCGCTCATTTTTTCCAGCGTCTACGGCACGCCCCGTGGTAACAGGTCACGCACTTGGACTGTTCCGATGTCTGTCCCCACCAAAAGTGGGTTGCTAGTGACAACAGACCATTAAAGGGCTCGACCACACGTTCCCACCCCCTGCCTTGCTTTTTGGTTTTGAACTTGCTTTCGTTTTGCCGTGTGGAGGGATCTCACTAGGGAGGCTGAGCCTGCAGTGACCCGACAGCAGGGCCTGAGGTCACAGAACTGAATCTCCGTGGGCAGCAGCTGCATTGCTGGCGCTGATTAGCCCTTGTCGTATTTTACAGGTTACAGGGAGCGAGAGCTCAGGAAGAGAGGACCGACCGACATGAAGTCCCCAGACACCCCGGCTTTGTGACCTGTGGCATCAGCGTGGCTAGTTTACTGCGGTGGCCGTGCCCTTCTGCCAGAGTCCCAGAACAGGACAGGGGCCGAAATAAAACTTTCTCCCAGGTCTCAGGGATAAACAACAATTTCCCCTTTTCTCTCAACCAGAGATGAGGCGGTGTGCCTCGTAGGCAAATCACACACCCTTCCAAATGGTTAACCCACAAAACATCTGAAAACTAGTTCTCCTTTACAGGTTATTTTCAGCACATAACAAGATACCCTGCTCTGGTCAGGACGTTTCACAGGGCAAATTACAATACAGATTGTCCCCCTAGCAGATTGGCAAGCAATACGTTCAAGGCCGTGTTATAAATGAAATCCCTAGTTCTATAAGGCTCAAAAAATACCTTTGATGAGGTTTATGACTTAGAATATATTTAGAGCAGATATTTGAGAGGAAAAACACCATTGCATTGTTTGCTCTATCTCCCAAGAGGGAGGAGCCGGCACCCTGAAGTGCATGGTGCCCCTTGGGTTGACCCACAGGGATGAGATCAGGTCAGTAGGAGCCCCAAAGACAACTCCCAGGTCTCAAAATTGAGGGATTCCTAGAACAACCAAAGACCCACTATCGTTGGCCATTTTTTTTTTAACATATGAGAACTGAGGCCCTCCCCCCGCCCCCAGGTAACTCAGTCAGTTAAGCGTCCGACTCGTGATCTCGACTCAGGTCATGATCTCATGATTCGTGAGTTCGAGCCCTGCATCAGGCTATGCACTGTCAGTTCGGAGCCTGCTTGGCATTCTCTCTCTCCCTCTCTCTCTCTGTCCCTGTCCTGCTCATGCTCGCTATATCTCTCAGAATAAAAAACCTAAACAAATCTTTCTAAATATGAGAACTGCTCCCATAATAACTTTTTAAAAATTTTTATTTTAAGTGGCTGCGTGCCCATCATGGGGCTTGAACTCACAACCCCAAGATCACAAGTCACACACTCCACCGCCAGCCAGGCAGACCTCATTCCATGCCGACTCTTAATAAAGGCCAGCAGCCAAGTCGAATCCCTCCCCCCTGTGTCTGTTGTCACTAATCTTCCTGACGACCTGGCATCCGCCACCCAACATGCACAGCTTCCCTCCCAATAAACACGGAAGACAGTCGACAAGAGAAGACAGGTGACGGGGAAGGAAAGCAGTAGCGCGGTTGAAAACAGCCGGGTGATTTCACATTTTCACCGAGGGAGGAAGGAGGAGCCGTTTGACGGAACAGCTGCTCTTTCCATCAAGAGAAGAGCATTTGAAAAGCTCAATACAGTGCTGGTTTGAAATCGGGTACGTGCAAGCCTCAACTTGAACCCAAGTTTCAAAAATTAGATTTTTTTAAATAAAATTATAAAAAAAAAACCCCGAGGGTAACTAGAAGGGTGGTTTATATTTTTTAAAAATTGCTAACCCCAAAATTAATATATGATCAAGTGCAGGAAAATATAAAAAGGAAGAAATGCCTAAAAATAGGTTTCAAATGTTCATTAAGGTAGAAATATATACATGTAAGTAATGCGTTCAAATACATGCAAATAACACATGCAAATAATATGAAAACATGAACACAGAAAGTCAAAGTTTCCTATCTGCCTTCTTCCCAGAAACAACCAAAGTTAATGACTTAGCGGACAGCTTTCTAGATTTTTTTTTGTACCTAATGAAATACATATGGGCAGAGTATACCACAAAAAACAGGATCATGCTTTCGTACTTTATTTGCAGAATTCAGTTTGTTTTTGTCATTGCGATGTCTTGGAGGACATCCTTTCACATTAATACTTTACAGACGTGCTTTATACTTCTTAACTGCTACGTAGGATTCTACTGAGTGGGTAACATTGCAGGTGAGTATCTTAACCCACACTTATTGAAAACCAGCCCAGTCAGACTGAAGGAAGTCTTGGAGGATTCGAGGCGACCCTGCTCTCGTCACACAAATACTCGGCTTTCACTTTTTCATGTACTTCCCCGCCTGTGCCCATTTGCATGCACGTTTTAATCCTTGTTTGCTTAACCGAGAGCTTTTCTCGGAATCCCTCCTACGAAGGTCTAGGTCCCGCCAGGTCCTAGGAAGTGGAGGCGGCTGGTTTTGTGACGAAATGCCGAGACCAGAAAGCATCAGGGCAAAACGGCATCTTTGAGACTCTCCAGTTGCTTGGTAAGCTAAAAGTGAGATATGAATAGATCTCCTGGTACAAACTGCACCTATTTCCCCCCCCAAATCAAAAGGCTCTCATTTTTGTCAGACGCTTTTCTCGAGGGTAGACGCCTTCACCCCTCTCCCTGGTCTGATACGGCGCACGTTGGTTTGGGATAACGTGCAGCTACCTGGTGATTCCGCCTCGCCGTGCTCTCCATGTCCTTGGGGCCTTGCAGGAAGGGGACTGTGTTTTCCTGCAGATGCTCTGGGCGACTGTCCCTCTCCAAGATATGTCAGATTTACATGCCACAGACCCGCCCTCCTCTTTTGACACTAAAAATAATGATAGAACAGGGGACCTGGGTTATTGTGAGAAAAAGGTGAGATGTTAAATTCCTTGTAGATAATACGTATTTTTTTCTTTTGTGAGAAAATATGCGCCTTGTGTTAAGAAATTAAATGGTTTATGTATATACAATCCTTGAAAATGGATGTTAAATGCTATTTTAGTATTAATTAAAATACTTATGAGGCATTTAAGAAAAATGTTTTCCTTTTTTAAAAATGTTTATTTTTGAGAGAGAGAAAGAGAGAAAGCAAGAGAGGGGTAGGGAAAGAGGGAGAGAGAGAATCCCAAGCAGATTCTGAGCTGACAGCAGAGAGCCAGACGCAGGGCTTGAACTCACAACTGTGAGGTCATAACCCGAGCTGAGATCAAGAGTCAGATGCTTCATGGACCGAACCACCCGGGCACCCTGAGGCATTTAAGAATCTATATCAGATTGTTAAAAACTGAAGCAATTAATATGAATAAAGAGGAATTGTGAAAACAGGCACAGTGCCTTCTGGAAACTTCAGAGAGAAAAGACAGCTTCTGTATAATTCACATGCCATACAGTTTGCCCTGTTCAAGCGCACAGTTCAGTGGTTTTTAGAATGTGGATGGACAGGGGCACCTGGGGGGCTCAGTCGGTTAAGCATCTGACTTCAGCTCAGGTCATGATCTCGTGGTCTGTGGGTTTGAGCCCCGTGTCACGCTCTGTGCTGACAGCTCAGAGCCTGGAGCTGCTTCAGATTCTGTGTCTCCCTCTCTCTCTGCCCCTACCACCACGGTCGGTTTGGGAACCTCTTCGTCACTCAAAAGGAACCCCCACAATCTTGTGGCCGCCATGCCCCCTCGTCCCCTCTCCCACAACAGCCCCTGTGGGATCCTATACTGGGAATCCCAAAACGTGTGGTCTTTGGGCTTCTTCCGTTTGGCCCAATGTTTTCAAAGTCCATCCACGTCGCAGCACGCGTCAGAATTTCCTTCCCTTTTGTGGCCAAATCACACTCCGTCGTACGCAGAGGCCACAGTTCGTTTGCTCAAGCATCAGCCGATGGACATCTGGGTTTTCGCCTTCGGAGTGCAGTTTCTGGGACATAGGACAGCCCCGTGTACAAGTAAGTCAAACCTATAAGTTTGTTTGAGGAGCTTTCAGGGTGTCTCCCAAGGCAGGGGCTCCATTTTACACCCCACCAGCGGTATATGTGGTTCCGATCTTCCCACATCCTCGCCAACGCTTGGTATGGTCTGTCTTCAATTCCGGCCATCCCAGCGAGGGCGAAGTGGCATCTCATGGCTTTGATTTGCTTTTTTCCCTGATGACTACTGATGTTGAGTATGTTCTCACATGCTTGTTGGCCGTTTGTACGTCTTGCGTAGAGAAATGTCTATTCTTGGGGCGCCTGGGTGGCTCAGTGGGTTGAGCGTCCAACTTCAGCTGAAGTCACAATCTCATAGTTCGTGGGTTCGAACCCCGAGTCAGGCTCTGTGCTGACCACTAGCTCAGAGCCTGGAGCCTGTTTCGGATTCTGTGTCTCTTTCTCTCTCTGCCCCTCCCTGTTCACACTCTGTCTCTGTCTCTCAAAAACAAATAACTGTAAAAAAAAAAACAAACGTCTATTCAAGTTTCCAGCCCATCTTCCAACTGGCTTGTCCTTTTATATTGAATTGTAAACATGGAAACTGGTATTACTTCCTCCCTCCCTCCCTCCCTCCCTCTTTTTCTTTTTGTCCCCCAAGCACTGACATATACCCCCTGAGCCCATATGTCAGAGTCAAGTGGAGGAAACAACACAAAAAGCGCAGCACAACCCCGCCCCCAGGTGTGGGGCGGACTCTGGGGCTTCACAGGAGACCGAGCCTTCCTGCTCGTCCATATCTCGGCTGAGTCCTGCTCTGGATTCGGTTCTCTGGTGTAGAAGGTCAGGGGACGGTGAAGGAGGGGTCTTCAGTGCCCCTGTGCTCACTCAGAGTCACCTGAATGTCAATTCCGAGCGTGAGTACCACAGCTGAACTACTACTAAGTAACACTGTTCAACAGCAGCTTCTGGTACAAGTAGACAGGCAGTCAGGGGTGGCAGTGGGGGGTTAGAGAAAGACACCCCGCCCCCAAATACATATCCAAACACCTCCCGCCTCTCCACAAATAGACCAGGACTACCCTGCAAACCCCTTGTGTGTAGTCTGCTGAGACATTCTATCACCTGGGAGGGAGAGTGTCTCCCATAACCGGCCTATCAGCAGGGATCGGTTTATACAACATTAAATTGAGGGTTTGAATCCTATCCCACCTCTAACTAGCCGTTTACCTTGGCCAAGTCGCTGTCTTCTTGGGTCCATCTCCTTATCTGGAAATGGACTTAGTAATAGTTGCTTGATGTGGTGATGACAAGGATTAAGTGAGCCGGTACGTGATAAACACCCAGCGTGTGCCTGGCCCACACAGAACCTCCAAATACAGCGTGAGCCTGTCGGACGCCTGTGAAGAAGGGAGCACCGAGCAGGGGGCACGGTGTCGGAGGAGGACTGTGAAGAAGGGAGCACCGAGCAGGTGGATGGTGGTAGAAAGGCTGAGTGGTCTGGTGCATGTGAGAGGAGAGGTCTGGGTGGGGCATCACAAGGGGGCCCCAAACCCAGGGAGGAAATCCCAGAAATAAAGGGGGAGAGAGGGAAAGAAGGGGGCTCTGAGGACAGTGGCCAAATCGGCGTGGCCTCAGGTCCCACCAAGCTGACCGTAGCAGGGCGAAACCTTCCAGAAATGCATGCCAGTAATTCAGGGATCTGCACATTCCATTAGGTTCGGCCTGATTCTCTGTCAGTCGCCAGGGATTTCCAGGGAAGCCTGGGAAAGGTCTATGGAGGGGCCTGAAACTCGGTAAACCTAATGGGGCTCTGAGGCCCAGAGCGACCAGTGGCCCCCTTGCCCGCAGCCCCACTCTGTGGGCACAGCCCCGACCTGAGCAGACGCTGTGGCCCACGGCTCCTCGGGCCCAGAAGGAGGTGCTCTGTGAAACGGAAAGAGATCTCCCCGCCCTGCAGGCCAGCAGTTCACCCCGAAGGAAAATGTGCTTTGCGACCGCTCCGTCCACACCACAAGGCTGGCATTGTTGGTGGCCTCTGGGGACGCTGTGCGGGGCCGCCCTGATCGGGAGGGAACATGCAGTCCTTTGATAATCGCCCTTTGTCCGGCCTCCAAATGAGAGTAACAAACCCCAAGAGCGGCTCCAGCAAACACAGCCCAGACTCCAGGTCGGATCCCGAAATGAAGACCCAACTTTACAGCGGGACGCACCGCCCTCCTTGTAAAGTAAGAGGAGACGGGAACTTCGGGGCCGGCGCGCAGCTGTGCTTACGGAGGAAGCCGAGCCCCGGAGAAAGTCTGTCCCCCAGCGAGGCTGTCCTGAGGTCCGAGCCCTTGGGCCCCCCTCCTCCTCTGGGCAGCCTCGGCACCGCTTTATTAGCTTACGTACAACTGCACAGCGCTTTTTGTTTAGTTTTGTACTGAGGTGACGTTCACATCACAAAATTAACCATTTTAAAGTGAACAATTCCGGGGCACCTGGGGGCTCAGTCGGTTGAGCATCCAACTTCGGCTCAGGTCATGATCTCACGGTTGGTGGGTTCGAGCCCCGCGTCGGGCTCTGTGCTGACAGCTCAGAGCCTGGAGCCTGCTTCCGATTCTGTGTCTCCATCTCTCTCTCAAAAATAAACCTTAAAATTTTTGAATAAAAACCAAGTGAACAAGTCCGTGGCACTGGCTGCATCCACGTTATCACACAGCCACTGCGTCTCTAGTCTCAAAACCTGCTTGTTGTCCCAAAATAAAACCCCCGTGAGTGGTTGTTCCTTCTCCCCGCTCCCAGCAGCCCCTGGTGGCCACTCATCTGCTTTCCGTCTCTGCAGATTTACCTGTTCTGGATGCTTCCTACAGGTGGAGCCACACCGTATGTGACCTTCGGTGTATGATCTCTCACTAGTGTAACATTCCAGGCGCGTGTCGGAACTTCCTTCCATGGCTGCTTATTACACGGTGTGTACGCGCCCCACTTCCTCTGTCCGTTCATCTGCTGATGGACGTTTGGGCTGCTTCCCCTTCGGCTGCGGTGGATAATGTGCCTCCAAACATCGGTGTACAAATATGTCTGCGTCCCTGCCTGCAGTGCTGGGTTAAGTACCCAGGAGCGGGGTCGCTGGGTCACGGGGTGACTCTGTTTAGCATTGTGAGGAAGCGTCCTGTGTGCTCTTCACAGCGGTCGCAACATCTTCCATTCCTACGGGCGCCGTGCACGAGTTGCAATGTCTCCACACCCTCACTAACGCTTGGTCTGGCTTGTTTTCTTGTTCGTTTGCTTCTAACGCGATAGCCATCCTAGCGGGTGTGTGTCTCCTGATTCTGCTGCGTTCCCTCACCGCTAACGATGTTGAGCATCTCGTCACGTGCGTGCCGGCCATTTGCATGTGTCTGGAGGAGTGTCTGTTCGTGGCGGTGGCCCATTTTTAAACTGAGTTTAACTCTTTTTGCCATCGAGCTGTAAGCATTCTTCACATGCCCCGGGTGAGTTCCTCTGTTGTTGTTGTTTTTAAGATTTTATTTTCAAGCCATTTCTATCCCCAACGTGGGGCTCGAACTCACAATCCCAAGATCAAGAGTTGCACACTCTGCTGACTGAGCCAGCTAGGTGCCCCGAGTTCATCTGCTTTTATTATTGCTCTTAACGTGCTCCTGTCCCTTACATGTTTGCCCCGTGGACAGGACAGAGGGCTCCGTAAGAGGGGGGCCTGTGATCTCAAAACAAAAACAAAACACCTCTGGTCCCTGGGCCTAGAGCAGTGCCTGGCCCAGTCGGCCTCAGTAGTGTGCGCTGCGCGATGTGCGGAAGGAACTGGTCATTAGGAGGTCCTGTGACAAGACACGACTCCTTAGCATTCAGTCTATTCTCTTCTGTGGGCCCCGGAGTCCTGGCGTGTGGGCTTCTCCACCATGGTGGAAAGTCCTCAACGCAGAGAGGCGGGCACAGGTGTCTGCCTCATGAGCATCCCTCCCCTCTGTTCGGGCAACAGAAGCCCTCCTTCCAGGAGGAACGGACTCCATGTGGTCCAGGTGGGGCTGCCCACCCCAGGACAGTCGCAGGCCAGTCCTGGGCAATCAGAGGACCTCACCCCTGGCCACCTGATGCGTGCGCTGATGGGCAGGCTAGGAATCCAAAGCCCTGTTCAGGTCACCACGCAAGGGTGACTGGCCTGGTCATGGACTGTGGGGGTCATGAAGCCCGTCCGGTATCTGGAGAAAAGGACAGATTTCTCCCTCCCTTCTCCCAACCCCCAGCCAGTGACATCATTTTGGCTCTGGATCTGCTGTGCTGAAACTGGCATTTAGACTTTTAAATTATGTGATACAAAATATTCTCTTCTTTTTTTTTTAAATTTTTTAAAAATGTTTTTATTTATTTTTTAGAGAGAGAGAGAGAGACAGGGCATGAGCAGGGGAGGGGCAGAGAGAGAGGGAGACACAGAATCTGAAGCAGGCTCCAGGCTCTGAGCTGTCAGCACTGAGCCCGATGCGGGGCTCGAATCACAAATTGTGAGATCATGACCTGAGCCGAAGTCGACTGCTTAACCGACTGAGCCCCCCAGGCGCCCCTCCCTTCCTTGTTTAAAATAGTTTGAGTTAGGTTTCTATAATTTGCCACAGAAAAGCCAGAAGAGCCCGGAGGCGAGTGTCAAAGAGAACTCTGTCTGAATGCCAGCTTTGCGGTTTACTGGTGAGACACTGCGTGAAGGCATTGACCTCTCAAGCCTCCAGTGTCTTCGTCTCTAAAGTGGGGGTGACGGTGGGGCCTACCTCGTGAGGCTGCTGAGGAGAGCGCTGGGATCCTGCAGAGACCCTGCCGCGGGGGCCTCGAGGAAAGCGGCGTGGTGGCTGTCCGCCTCTCCTGCCATTCGCCAGACGCCCTGCTGTCTGTGTGACCCGGGTCCTGTTTCCCAGCGCTTGCTCAGCGTCCATCTTTCCTGCTAGACCGGAGCCCAGGAGGCAGGGCCTCCCCGCCGTGCACCCTGCTCTGTGGCGCTCACACTGCAGCCCTCCGTGTTTCCAGAACAGTTGACTTTCCCACTCACTGACCTTAGCAACTTGCTCGCTCCCACTGGAGGCAAATCTCTAGCGGCCCCGTCTGTCCAGAAGGCCATCACACTAAATAACAGAGGATCTAAAATTCAGTTAGTCTGTGTGATGTGCGTCAGCCCGACGGGCTGAGGGGCCCCCAGGTGACTGATCGAATGTTACTCCTGGGGGTTTGTGCAGGTGAATCTGGAGGAGAAGGAACATCCAATCGGTGGCCCTCCCCGGGCAATCGCCCAGTCCACCGAGGGCCTGAACGGAAGGAACAGGCAGAGGAGACAAATTTGCTCTCACTTGAGCTGGGCATCCATCTCTTCTGGCCTCGGGCATCGGTGCCCCTGGTTCCTGGGCCTCGGACTCAGACCGAATGACGGCACCGGCTTTGCTGGGCCCTGGCCTGCGGACGGCAGGTCGTGTGGCTTCTCAGCCTCCGTAACTGTGTGAGCCACTGCCTGTGATAAACCTTCTCTTACTTACATCTCTATGGATCCTGTGGGCTCTGTTCTTTGGAGAATCCTGAAAATAGAATCTGTTTCCTTCTCACATCTTGTTCTTTTTTTTTTTAAAATTTTTAATGTTTATTTTTGAGAGAGAGACAAAACATGAGTCAGGGAGTGGCAAAAAGAGGGAGACACAGAATCTGAAGCAGGCTCCAGGCTCTGAGCTGTCAGCACAGGGCCCGACGCAGGGCTCGAACCCGGGAACTGCGAGATCATGACCTGAGCCGAAGTCCGACGCTCAGCCGACTGAGCCCCCCAGGCGCCCCTCTCACATCTTGCCCTGTGGCGATTTCCCAGTGACCTGTGCTGCATGCACCAGTGTCCCCCAAATCCTTTCTGAGAGAAGTGATCAGTCTCCCATGAGGCGTGAATGATTTCTAAGTTAACTCCCTTTCCTGGGAGTCTCCGTGGTCGCCCTCACTCGCCCGCCTGCAGCAGGTCCCGCCTTCAGGAATCCTTCATCCCTTCGAGTTCCTTCGTCCATTCACCTACCACCCAGACACGATTGCTTCGAGCCCCGGGCGGGCCAGGCCCGGGGCGGGGGCAGCTGTGAGGCGTGTAAAGGCCCCGAGAGCAGATCACAAACCCGCAGGCCCTTCCACTGTCTGGTCTTCACGGAGACACAGCTGCCCTGGAACAGGGCGGGTCCCCTCGGCTTCCAGATGACGTGGAAAGTGCACACCCAGCTGAAGCCGGTTTAATGTGTTTGCTAGAAGGGCTGATGGCTATCAGAATGTGACTGCCCTGGGAGAGGTTTCACCTGGCTGGCTGCCACCCTTCACGTCCACGCTAAGTAAAGGGACAAGAAGGACAGCCCACCGGTGGGTGGGGGTGGGTCTGTTTGGACTCTTCCTTTTATCTGATGTCTTCCACGCCAAAGCCCAGGAAATGACTTATGGCCCCTCCCTCTCTCTGCAGCCTCCCCCTCACCCACTGCCCCCCCCCCCCCCCCCCGCCCCCGCCCCAGCCTCTGCACTCTCGTGGTTAAATGAGGCCATTGCCTCTGACTCGATATGGCTTCCCTGCTGAGCAGCTAAAGGACTCAAGGAGCCTTTGGGTTGAGACTCCAAACTGGCCAGAGGGGGAATCTGACTGGCCTCCTGGGTCAGGCCCGGGCCCATCCAGGTGCAGTCAGTTCTGGGAGGGAACAGGGTCAGTGAGAAGGCAGGGGGGAGGCTGTGCACCGGGGAGGGCAGGGTGTCTACTCTCACAGCTGAGCTGTGGGGTTCTGCCCTGGCCTCTGTCGGACACGGGAGTGACATGAGAGACAGCGGGACACCTCCAGGTACTTTGTTAGGGGTTAATGTTTTTAAAATTTGCTTTGATTCTCTTAATGTCACATTTTTCTTTTTTTTTAATTTTTGAGTGTTTTTATTTTTGAGAGAGAGATTGAGCGAGAGAGAGAGAGAGAGAGAGAGAGAGAGAGAGAGCAAGCAGGAGAGGAGCAGAGAGAGAGAGGGAGACACAGAATCCGAAGCAGGCTCCAGGCTCTGAGCTGTCAGCACAGACCCGACGTGGGGCTGGAACTCATGACCCATGAGACCATGATCTGAACCAAAGTCAGATGCTTAACCGGCTGAGTCACCCAGGTGGCCCTACAATTTTCTTATTAACCTCGAAACTTGCTGAACGAGAGGATTAAATGTGTGGTCTCGAAGGGCCAGAAAGAGTTGAAAAGTATATCTGAGTGGGGATTAGCGAAATCCTTGCTAGGCAACTCCACCCCCTTCCTTTCAAAGCCACGCAGGACGAGGTGGCCGCTGTGCGGAGGTGGGTCCTGTGAGCCTACACCACAAGGCACTTTAAACCATGTCAGGAAACAAACGGTCAAACCTATCAGGCAGTGAGGGGGTTCCTTGGGCCACCAAAGGCACAGCCGGCCATCATGGCCACGTCAGGCTGCTGGGCCGGCCCCTGGACGCAGAGGGGAGGGGTCGCTGGTAGAAAGTGACAAGAGGCAGGGAGAGGGCACCCCATGGCCAGCCTTCAGTGGGGCCCCTGCTCTCTCGCTTTGCATGTTAGCTGTTATCTGGCTGCAAGCTTCACCCACTCTAAGCAATGGTTTAAGTGGGGACTGCCAGCGTTTTCTTATTTTTTTTAATTATCATTATTTATTAGAGCGAGAATCCCAAGCAGGCTCCACGCCATCTGTGTGCAGCCGGACACGGGTTGGATCCCGCAACCGTGAGACCGTGACCTGAGCCAAGATGCAGAGTCGGGCGCCCAACCTCCTGAGCCACCCAGGCGCACCCCCGGCCAGCGCTTTCCAACGCTGGCTCCTCAGTGCTCTGGAGCCTGGCGCACACGAGGCCCGTCGGAGCCTCTTCCTGCGTCTGGCCTCGCAGGGCAGGGCCGTGATGAAGTCTGGCTTCTCTCTGGTGTGGGGGACGGGTCCCCGCGTGAGGCCCTATGAGGCCTGCGCGGAGCTAGGGGCTCTGGTGGAACCCCCATCCAGTAGTTTCTGGGGTCTCTGGGCTGCTTCTCCATTACGGGCTTGGTTGCATGAGCCCGTGAGTCCCCTGCCCCAGGCTGGGGAGCAGAAAGGGCTGGGGGGGGCGGGGGGGCTCACCTGGGAGTGTGTTGGTGCCAGCACAGGTGCGGGACTGTGCCTGGGGGAGCAGGACTGGGGGCAGGAGAAGCCGCAGCCCCTGGGCCTCTGGAAGGCTGCGGGGGGTCCCTCCGAGCCCCGGTGGGGGCGAGGGACAGGCCGGCTCGTGGTACCCTGGAGGCCCGGTCCCCGGATGCGGGCGGGGAGGGTAGGGCCTTGGGCAGGGTAGTTCCGTGGCTCACACAGCCCTCACGCCACCGCTTGTGGGATCCCCGGGCATTTTGGGTGACTTATTCCTTCTCGAAGGGAACTAGGCAACGCCTACTGACAGCCACCTAGTTCCCCTTTTCCCCAAGCTACTTTGAATCAGATTCTGGTTACAAAAGAGTCCCGACCTTTTGGAGGGAAGATGGGTCCTTCTGCTTAGAAGCCGCATGTTGTTCCTCTCCGTGTTCCAGCGCACAGGGAAAAGCATTAGGGGACCGAAAGGACCAGAAACCCTCCGGAGAGAGAGGGGAAAAAAGCCACGTTGTGGGAGCTGACATGATCCCAGCCTGGCCGTGAACGCGGAGAATCTAACAAGGCCAGAAACTGTTTGGACCACAAGGAAACTTTAGATTCTATGGCCCAACCTTTTCATTTTTAAGGACGAAGAAAACCAAGATCTAACATGAGTCGCATTCTTGACCTCTAGGCTGGTGCTGTTTGCTAGTTTCCAAGGCTGGCTCAACAAACGACCACAAACTACAATTTATTCCCTCGCAGCTTTATTCTTTTAATGTTTATTTATTTTAAGGGGGGAGAGTGAGTAGGGGAGGGAGACAGAGAGGATCCCAAGCAGACTCCATGCTGTCAGCGCAGAGCTCAATGTGGGGCTCGAACCTGTGAACCGTGAGATCATGACCTGAGCTGAAACCGAGAGTCAGACGCTTAACTGACTGAGCCACTCAGGAGCCCCACATTTATTCTCACAGTTCTGAAGCCAGAGGTCCGAAGTCCAGGTGTCTGCGTCTCCACACTCCCTGCCCCTGCAGCTTCCGGGGGCTCCAGCGTTCATTGGCTTGGGGTCCCGGTTGCTGCCTCCATAGTCACATGGCATCTCCCTGTGTGTCTGTCTCAGTTGTCCCTCAGCAGTCCTCTTAAAAGGACATTGGTCATTGGATGTATATCCAAGATGATCTCATCTCAAAATCCTTAACTTCCTTATACCTGCAAAGACCTTTGTGCAAATAAGGTCAATTCACAGGTTCCAGGGGTAAGGACATGGGGCTTTGGGGGCAGCATTCAACTCACTATATGTTCCTTGTGGGTAACCTTGTCCTGCCGTGAATGCAGTGCTTTGCCAAAGGGGCGCCTGGGTAGCTTGGTCGGTTAAGCGTCCAGACCTTTGTTTCAGCTCAGGTCACGATCTCACAGTGTGTGGGATTGAGCCCCGCGTTGGGCTCTGCACTGACAGCGCAGAGCCTGCTTGGGATTCTGTGTCTCCCTCTCTGTCTGCCCCTCCCCTCTTTCCATGCTCTCTCTCTCTCAAAATAGATAAACTAAAAAGAAAAGGTGCAGTTTGCTTTTTATTTGGTGTTTACATGAGTGTCCCCAAGCTGTTTTCCACCTTCTGTCTTCATGATGTTTTCTAGTATTGTAACCTAAAAAATAATAACGAAGCGGAATTATAGGACATTATAGAACTGTTAAAAAGAGGGAAGTAGGGGCGCCTGGGTGGCTCAGTTGGTTAAGCGTCCGGCTTCAGCTCAGGTCATGATCTCACGGTTCGTGGGTTTGAGCCCCATGTCGGGCTCTGTACTGACTGCTAGCTCAGAGCCTAGAGGCTGCTTCAGATTCTGTGTCTCCCTCTCTTTCTGTCCCTCCCCTGTTCATGCTCTATCTGTCTCTCAAAAAAACTAAATAAATGTAAAAAAAAATTTTTTTTTTAAAAGAGGGAAGTAAAGGCACTTCTGGGTGGCTCGGTGGATTAAGTGTCCAACTCTTGATTTTAGCTCAGGTCACGATCTCACGGTTCATGCGATGGTGTCCCCCCATCGGCTCTGTGCTGACAGTGCAGAACCCACTTGGGATTCTCTCTCCCCCACTCTCTCTGCCCCTCCCCCGCTTGTGTGTGCACACATGCACATTCTCTCTCCCAATATAAACATTAAAAAAAAAAAGAGTGAAGTAGATCTATAAATGCAGAAATGAAATAATCTGTAAAATACATGGTTTAGTGTGGGGTGCCTGGGTGGCTCAGTTGGTTGAGCGTCCGACTTTAGCTCAGGTCATGATCTCAGGGTGGTGAGTTTGAGCCCCCAGTCAGGGTCTGTGCTGACAGCTCGGAGCCTGGAACCTGCTTCACATTCTGTGTCTCCCCCTCTCTCTGCCCCTCCCATGATCATGCTCTGCCTCTCTCTCTGTCTCTCAGTGATAAATAAATTTTAAAAAAATGTAATACATTGTTAAGTGGAAAAAGGAAGGAGAGGAATAAGTGCATTGCCATTTGTGTTATGTGTGTGTGCGTGTGTGACTGTGTGTGTGTGTGTGCGTGCGTGTGTGCGTGTGTGCGCCATATCTCTGGAAGGATGCATAATGAAGGAGATTGGAGGTCTGCAGGCTATTTTCCACAGTAAACTCCTAAGTATCATTTGACCACTTTCCTTCCCGCCGGGTGTGTCATTTTAAAATCAAACATTGAGTAATACAGATACGTGATATTGGCTTTTTAAAAAATACTGTCTTTTTAAGGGTGAAATCCGCAGTGTCCGTCTTCTGACACCCTAGGGCAGCTGGGCTCCAGGGTCGTGAGTCTGCAGCACAGGATTGCTGCCCCCCTGGCTGAGGCCAGACTCCCTGCAGCGCGGCCTCCTGCGGCACGTGGAGGGAGGGAGGGCTCTCGCGCACTCAGGCCCTCCCCACACAAGAGCAAGTGGAGCTGACCCTGATGTGCACATAAAGCTGTTGGACCGAGATGCTAATCTTCAGGGCTGTTTCCTGGAGGGGCCAGTATGTGACAGGCGGGCCCCTCAAATCCACATCCCAGGGCACCGGCCGTCTACACCTTGGGGATTTTCTTTGGCATCAGAGTGAGCAAATTCCCCGGCGAGGTAACAGAGGTAACAGAGCCCTGAGCAGCCCACCGTTGCAGGGCGCTGGGGGGAGCGTGGGCCAGGCGGACAAGTGCACGTGCATCTGCGTGGCGGGCGGAGCCGGGGCGCAGGGAAACATTTAACCTCGAGCTGCCAAACAACAGACGGCTGGAACCCTCCTCCTTCCGTGTCAGTGGTTTGGCAAAGTGTCGGAGGCGCTCGGGAAGGAAGACCTCGGAGAAAGAGAAAGTAGCGAGAGAGACAGAAGAGGAGAGTGGGAAAGGGGAGGGGCTGGAGAACGTGCTTTCAGCCCCCGGGAAAGCAGGTGGCCTGCTGCCCACCTCCAGGCGCTGACGGCGCCGGCGCCGACTCCGCTTAGGATTCTGTCTCTCTCCTCTCCTCCTCTCTCTGCCCCGCCCTTGCTCTCTCTCTCAAAATAAATAAACTAAAAATAAAAAACCCACAACAATGAAAGAAGTGCTTTTTAAAGAGAAACTCCGTGCAGTAGGGACTCCTCGGTCAGTGCACCTTGCTGACTCGCGGACCGGTGTTCTTGCCGTGCTGTCGGGGCACCTCCCTCCCCGCACACGAAGGGGAGGCCCGCGGACGGCTTTGCGCGTGGATCACAGCTCTGAAGTCAGAGGGCTGGAAGTTGAAGACATTCACAGGGTCTAAATTTAAATCTTCACAGCACAGAGCAAGGCTTACTTAAAACATACGGTGTGGGCTGGTTTCCACCGGAAGAGAACGTTGATTAGCTGAGAGATGACAGTTACTGGTCCAAGCTGTGCAGCCTTTCTTAGCGGAGATTGCATCAACCGTAAAATGGGGAGGGGGAGGGTAAGATCTCTACCTATTCTAGAATCCATTCCAGCCTCTTCTAGAATCCAGCAGCTCTAAGTTATGTGAAGATGGGGGTGAACGAGAACCAGCAATTCTCACCAGGAGGGTCAGGAGACGGACAACCTTATGTATTTTTTAAATTAATTAATTAATTAATTAATTAACTTATTTTTTATTTTTATTCTTTTAGCAGCAGGCAAACATTTATTAGAATATAAGATTAGAAAGGAAGATTAGTAGGAAAGCACTCTTTACAGAGAGGGGACATTTGAAAGTGAATGCTCCTAATTTTATTTACTTATTTTTAGGAGAGAGAGAGCACAAGCAGGGGAGGAACAGAGAGAGGGGAGAAAGAGCGTCCCAAGCAGGCTCCGTGATGTCAGCACAGAGCCCAACGTGGGACTCGAACCCACGAACCGCAAGATCACGACCTGAGCTTGCATCCAGAGTCGGATGCTTAACCAACTGAGCCACCCAGGTGTCCCAATAATATACTTTATTTTTTAGAGCAATTTTAGGGCCACAGCACAATTGAGCTGAAGGTGCGGGGAGCTCCCATCTGCCCCCCCTTCCCACTTCAAGCATCCCACGCCAGCACCCCATTTGTTTGCAGGTGGCGTGCTTTCTCTTTCTGGCCATCCAGAACCAGGCTTTTCTGACTCAGCCTGTTCAGGATCCACCACCTGCCTCTTGCTGGGGGGAAGGGGTGGCGGCAGGAGGGGATCCGGGAGGCCACTGGTCCTTGTAACCATGCTCAAACAGTCCTGTGCTTTCTAGCCTGGCCTCGGAGGCACCCGTCCCCCGAACAGCCGGACTTTTCTGGAGTCCTCTGGCGTGATGAGTTTGCTTCCTCACGC
Organism: Mungos mungo; assembly: GCA_004023785.1. Taxonomy (NCBI): domain Eukaryota; kingdom Metazoa; phylum Chordata; class Mammalia; order Carnivora; family Herpestidae; genus Mungos; species Mungos mungo. Next base: position 104,562 of record PISW01002456.1, read on the forward strand.
CTTGCCTCTCTATACAGGCCCTGCCGTCTCAGCTTCCTGTGGTCTGTGACACCATGGATTTGACCATCTGCTTTCTGTCTTCCAACGGCTGACTCCTTCTCTCCCCTCCCTGAACTCAAAAGTTCATACCCTTCTTATTCCTTTAATGCCACGGTAGCAGACCTTGGGGAGAGAGCCAAGGCAAAGGCCTGCGCTCCATCCGCACTGTGTCATCTCGAGTTTCGTCTCTCATTACTGTGCCCTCCCCCCATGAATGCCGTGGCAATTCAGCTGCCTCTCGGGTATTTACACATAAGTCTATCTGCGCAGTGGATGACATTGTAAAAGTTTATGACAGTGGTAACTATTAGAAATCTCATGGGGCGCCTGGGGTCACTCGGGGTCGGGGTCCTGGAAGGCTCAACCGGTTAAGCGTCCAACCTCAGCTCAGGTCACGATCTCACAGTTCCTGAGTTTGAGCCCCTCCTTGGGCTCTGTGCTGACAGCTCAGAGCCTGGAGTCTGCTTCGGATTCTGTGTCTCCCAACTTCTCCTTCCCTGACTCGTGCTCTCTCTCTGTCTCTCAAATACAAAGAATCATTAAAAAAAAAAGAAAAAGAAAGAAATCTCATTCTCCCGTGTCCACTATTTTCGGCCTCCTCCACTTTGCCACACTGTAATGTAGTCATTCTGATTGCTGCTGGGGGTCACCTCCAACTCTCTGCTACCATGTTCTAGAATTCAAGGAATACTTTGGCTGCTTCTTTAGCTGCCAGGAAATTTCTTTTTGAGGCGTACCCGGGAATAGAGAGCGGGGACAGAGGATTTGCACGTGTTAGGGACAGTGAATATGGCCAGGCTTCTCTCCAGTGTCCGTGGCAGCGAGACCCTCCCAGAGACCTTAGCGCCTTCCTGGTGACGCTCCCAAAGGAGGACATAATGGGCAGTGCTTCTCAAACTTATCTGACCCTGGGAGTCTTTCCTTGAAAATACCTTGAGTCTTGTGTGTGTCTCAGAATGCGCTGGAATGATGACTATACAGCCCCAGAAAAGCAGCACAGTGTTTTGGGAGATGGACAGAGATTAAAAGCTATAAACCTACCTTATTTTTAATCTAAGAGACTCATTCGACAGGACCTTCACTTATTCTTATCTGCCAGCTAATGCAAGAACTTGTTTTTCTGTTATCTGAGAAAAGACAAGATGTTCTTCCTAATACTTTGTTATTTATTTCTGGTAGGAGTCAAGACTAACCTTGGAATTTTTTTTTTTTTTTTTTAGGACTGCGGGCAACTGAGTTTCAGTGGTCAAAACTGCTATTCTAGTAAATCATGGCCGTGTGTTCACAAATTGCTGTTAAGAATTTCAAGACTAACCCTCCGTTCTGACAGGCAGATAACCCCACACGGGCATAAAGAAGAGAACTGAGGGGCGCCTGGGTGGCTCAGTTGGGTAAGAGTCCAACTTCGGCTCAGGCCTTTGTCTTGCAGTTTGTGAGTTCAAGCCCCACATTGGGCTCTCCTCTGTCCCCCTCTCTCTGCCCTTCCCCTACTTGTACTCTCTCTCTCAAAATAAACTTTTAAAAACCCTCAAATATTTAAAAAATTAAAAAATAAAGGAGACAATTTAAAACTTTAAAAATTAAAAAATAGTAATTAGATGTCAAAGGTAAAATGGCCACTCCAAAGTAGGATAATACTATCACAACATTATTAAATCAATCTGGAGTTAAAATGTGTGATCAGGACCCAATCTACTTAGCTCACCAAGGCCTAGCCCAGTGCCTGGCACCAAGGAGACACAATAAATAATTGTTGAAGAGCTGAACCAAAAAAAAAAAATCAGATATTTTAAATTTCAAAAGTCTTATAGTGGAAGATTTGGGGTTAAAATTTTAAAGGGATAGAGATATTACAAATATGTCTCAGAAAACTTTCTCCTAAATCACCAATGAATATAGTCCATAAAGTCAAGGTAGAGCGCCTCACTTCTGGGGTTAAGGAAATCTTCTGCACACCGAGGAGAGCATCTGTTCCTCTTTTCTGGGAACTGGCTGCAGCCCCAAGGATGTGGACTCCTGGTAGCCGTATTTCTGCCTTGTGACTCTATGCCTTTAGCTGATTGGATCAAGTTGGACACAGCACTCCAAGCTGGACCAATTAGATTCTGTCTCTGGAAATTTGATATCGTATTATGAAAACCTGGGTAGTCCAGTCCAGAGGTTTCCACCCTAGGTGATTTTGCATCCACCACCCCCCCCGGGGACATTGGCCATGTCTGCAGACATTTTGATTGCCACAGCGGGGACTGAAAAGGTTGGGTGTTATTGGTATCCAGTGCAGAGAGGCCAGGGGTGCTGTCTAACGTTCTATAGTGCACAGGACCGGCCCCACAAAGAATGATCTGGCCGACAATGTCAGTGTGAGGCTGAGGAACCCTGCTCTATTGTGAGCATCTGAATAGACACGGCGTCACACAGTTGAATGGGGCTGACAGCCGTCATCCATCCCCCACATCCACGGAGAGCAGACAATGTCCACCTGCAAAGAGAGAAAATAATGGAGAAGTAGCACAAGGCTACTGGCTGAGCGTAGAGTTTTCTAACGCCTTACTTCCAGTCCCGTCTACACTGACTACACTTTTGCCCGGCCTCCTTCTCATAAATCCCCCCTTTATATTCGAGATAGCCTGACATAGTTTTTGTTATTTGAAACCAAAGTTATTTAAACTAATACAAAAAACATTCCAGTGAATGATTTTAAAATGGCCTAAGACACGTTAAGGCTTGGGCAGCTTAGAGATTATTCCAGTCTAGGAGGGAACAAATACATCATGATGTCAGCCTAATGTCATTGCTTTTCCTTGACAGCCAGCCTGTGTCCCCACAACTTCTGTGCAGTTAGAGACCAGAGTAAGTTGAAGCTTTTTGAAGGGCAAGGGGGTCCAGAACGTGCTTGCGCTATGCTGCGTTTGGAAATGGGGACACCTGACTCACCTGCGTGGCCACTCCACCTGAAACCCCACCCCGTCCTACCAGCCCGACTCCTCTTTGTTCCAGAGAGCTGCTGCCAGTTCCACTGGCTGACGATTTCTAGTTTGCATAGTATTTTGTGTTGGGAGTTTCATCATCAGTCTTGGTACTGTTCTCATTTCTCTATACACAGAAATTCAGTAAAGGTTGGGATGTAGGGTAAGCCACTGAAATGGTCTTTGGGACTCCGTTTCTTCCTGAAAGTCATATTTTTCTTTATTCAAGTCTTGGGAACACCGTGAACTCATTCCTTATCCATACATAGAGCGTTGACAAGTAGAATATGGCAGAAGGGATGCTTTGCCAGTTCCTGGGCCCAGGCCATAGGGGACCGGAAACTTCCATTTCTCATTTCTCGGAATGTGTACCCTGGGAAGACAGCTACCATACTTTGATGAGTGTGAGCCAAGTGGAGAGGACACACATACACAGCTGCTCTTGTGGACAGCCACAGCTAAGCACCCAGCTGACAGCCAGCACCAACTGCGAGCCGTCGGAGTGTGCCGCGTTGGATGTCCGGTCTGGCCCAGTGTTCAGATGACCCCAGCCCGGTTTACAACTGCATACAGACCCAAGCGATTCCCACACATCTGAACCCATTCAACCCACAGAACCGTAAGAGATAATAACACATTGTTAATCCACTAGTGGGTTGGCTTTTTTTAAGCTACTAAGCTTTGGGGTGGTTGGTTACAGAGCAAAAGAAAACAGGAATAGATGCGGAGGGAGAGAAAGAAGACAGAATCAAGGATGTTATGTACAATTCTGGGTTGGACCCAGGGTGGAGCCAATCACCACCAAACTGGAGATGGGAGCCAGAGGAGTACATTGTGAGTGTGGGTGGGTGTGGGTAAATGAATCCGTCATCAACTAGGAAATACTTATTTGGGGGAGCTAATTAGATGTATTCCCCAGATATCCTATTATGTTTTCTCTTCAGCATTAGCTATCCAGATGTTAAACAGATTTGTACTTTATAGATCTCTATCTTTCAGACCCTCTAAAGTATTAATTTTAGTATCTTCTGCATAAGAAAAGCTGCCCTTCTCTGCTGGCGAGGGTGTGGAGAGACGGGCAACCTCCTACACTGTTGGTGGGAATGTAAACTGGTGCAGCCGCTCTGGAAAACTGTGGAGGTTCCTCAAAAAACTATCAGTAGAACTCCCCTATGACCCAGCAATAGCACTGCTGGGGATTTACCCAAGAGATACAGAAGTCTGATGCATAGGGGCGCGTGTACCCCAATGTTCATAGCAGCACTTCCAACAATAGCCAAATCATGGAAAGAGCCTAAATGTCCATCATCTGATGAATGGATCAAGAAAATGTGGTTTATATATACAATGGAGTATTACATGGCAATGAGAAAGAATGAAATCTGGCCATTTGTAGCAACGTGGATGGACCTCGAGGGTGTCATGCTAAGCAAAATAAGTCAGGCAAAGAAGGACAGATACCATATGTTTGCGCTCATAGGTCTAACAGGAGAAATTTAACAGAGGACCATGGGGAGGGGAAGGGGGGAAAAGAGTTGGGGAGAGGGAGGGAGGCAAATCATGAGAGACTCTTGAATACTGAGAACAAACTGAGGGCTGAAGGGGGAGGAGGAAAGGGAAGGGGGTGATGGACATGGAGGAGGGCACTTGTGGGCAAGAGCACTGGGTGTTACATGGAAACCAACTTGACAATAAACTATAAATAAAAAAACTTTTTAATAAAAAATTAAAAGAAAAAGAAAAGCTGCCCTTCTCAAAAGTTATCAAGAGTAAACCATATGATTTCATCACATTTAGTTGTTGTTGATCTAGGGATTAACTCCCAGGTGTCCTATTCATTCATCAAATATTTACTCACCATCTGCCATGCATGATGGCATCATTATGCCAGGTAGGGCTTCTCCTGGGTGTTTGGGCCATGATGGTGCACAAGATAGATACCATCCCTGCCCTCATGGACTTGACATTCTGATTAGCGGGCAGACAAGAAACAAGTAGCATAGCGTATGATTAGCAGTTTGATAAAAATCAATGAAAGAAATAGGGTGCTTTTAGAGAATAAAATTTGAGGGGAAAACTACTTTAGAGAAGGTGGTCAGGGAGGGTTTCATGTAGAAACTTAAGGAAGCAGAAAGAGCCAGCTGTGAAGAAGTGTACGTAAGAGGGGAAGTGAGGCTTGCGAGTTATGGACCCACAAGAGTGCACAGGACCTTGGGTGGTGAAAAGCTTGACCAGATTCTAGGAACTGAAAGACTGGTGTGTTTGGAGTGTAGTGAACAAGAGGCATACCAGATGAAGTTGGAGAGAGACACCGAGGTTAGATTACACAATACCTTTTAGGCCATGGTAAGGGGTTTGCATTTTATTCTAAATGCAAAAGGTAGGCAGAAGCATGAACAGGATCCGATTCACATTTTAGGAAGATAATGGTCACCACAGACAGAAGGGAAACTGGTTGAGCAACTATTACAGGGGTTCAGGACAGAAAGATGGCCGGGACTGGGGTTCGTTCTGATATCTGCCTTGGACCCAGTCTCTCCCTCTGTAAAGTGTGGGTCGGGGCTCAGCAATGGTTCCCAAGCACCCAGGTCTACATTACCATCACACGGGACTCTTGTTTTGTACAAAGGCTTGAAATAACTTTATGAGGGATGGTGTTTTCCACTCCTCTCCACCAATCACCCACTTCCCCCAAACCTAAGTTTCACTCTGGTAGGGATACACTGAACCATTTAGTGGCTTTCAAGCCGCTTCACCATAAACAGTATTTGTTGTCTACCAAGTTCCTTGGCAACTCAAATGCAGGAGGTTGAAGATCCTAGAGCAGGCACAGATTTGGGATTAATCCAGTTGTTTTTGGTTCTGCTTTTTGTTTGCTTTGTTGTTGTTGTTGTTGTTTTGCTTGTTTTGGGTTGTTGTTGGTGTGTGTGTGTGTGTGTGTCCTTCCACAGGGCCATGGTACGTGTACTCTGAACAAACTAAACTTCAGTGTAAGGGATCAGATCGAAGAGCCTCATTCGCCTTAAATTCAGATCCCCTAGCCAATGCCTTGAGGTTTCTCATTAACTCACCTGAATGTTGCGAACTTGCCCCTCACTTAAAGCGTGGTCACATAATTCAGCAGATGGGCTCAGAAGGCTCTTCCACACTCAGAGGCTGATGGCAATACATGAAAAAGGCTCTTTAATCGTTATTGCTAGTTTTTATTTTTTACAAAAATTTTTTTAAGAAGGCTCCACCCCCTACATGGGGCTGAGATCAAGAGTTGCATGCTCCACTGACTGAGCTGGTCAGATGCCCCAAAGATTCTTTTTTTTCTTTCTTTCTCTTTCTTTTTTTTTTTTTTCCTAAGTATTCTCTAAGCCCAACATGGGACTCAGACTCATTACTCTTGTATCAAGAGTCACATGCTCTACTGATTGGGCCAGGCTGAATTCATTACTGATAGTTATAAAAAATGGGTCAATACTTCATGTCAGTTCAAAAATACAGGTAATGTTGCAAAAGTAGCCAGAGCGACCCCTTCCCCTCCCACCTTCTCCTCCCGGCCTGGAAGGACAAGGTGAAAAGAACTGGAACCGGGAAGCAGGCTCCTCACCAGACACATCTTGCTCTTTTACTTGGTAGGTAGCCGACAGAACTCCGAGACGTAAGTTTCTATTGTTTATAAGTATGTGCATATACATGTGCACATACTTGGAGAGTAACAGCAGGACCTTCTTAAAACACTTGTTGGGCGGGCACTTGGGTGGCTCAGTCGGTTGAGCATCTGGCTTTGGCTCATGATCTCACGGTTGTGGGTTCGAGCCCCACCTCAGGCTCCATGCTGGTATCTAGCTCAGAGCCTGGAGCCTATCTTCAGATTCTGTGTTTCCGTCTCTCTGACCCTCCCCTGCTCACACACACTCTCTCTCTCAAAAATAAGACACTAAAAAAAATTCCATCAGTTGGGGGTGCCTAGGTGACTTAGTCGGTTAAGCATCCGACTTCGGCTCAGGTCACGATCTCACAGTCTGTGAGCTGAAGCCGTGTGTCAGACTCTGTGCTGAAGCTCAGAGACTGGAGGCTGCATTGGATTCTGTGTCTCCCTCTCTCTCTGCCCCTCCCCCACTCACGCTCGCGCGCTCTCTCAAAAATAAACATTAAAAAAAAACACAACCCCCCCATCTGATGAACACCCACTGGCACATAATGGGCTCAGTAATCAACTCTGCACTTGATTTTTGTCTACTTACAGAAACTCACTTGGTCACTAATGTATGCAAATTTAACTAAGGTATGTAAATTTAAACTGCGGGTGGGGGTGGGGGGTGTCCGCAAAGGTCCACTGTCTGGTAGAACACACTTTCTTAAACTCTTTCTGGGGCAAAGAAACCTTGTACAACACTGTTATTTCCGGAATCTGAGTGATTTAAGCATGATGGAACTTCTGTCCACCAAGATTCTCTTTGAAAAGCTCGTATCCAGCTGTGTTTGGGAGTAAATGTAGAAGGAAACGCCAACTCTTTCCTCTTGAGTCTGCAGACCTTACCACGGGCTGCAGACCAGGCTGTCCAAGGCTTTAGGGAAGTCACCTGCCTAGACGGCCCCTGTAGAGTCTACTCTCTGGTTGAGAACACAGGCCACTCCTTACACCGGTCTCCTTACTCAAGGCTGGAGATTCCAGTGGGAAGCCTAAAACAGCTGGGGGTGGCGGTGGGGCAGGAGTAGAGGAGATGGAAGGCAAACAAGGATGAAAGGTACTGGTCGGCTACAATTTCCACGGCCGGCTTGAGCTATCGCTCTCAGGCCTGCTTCCCAGTCCAAGTTGGATTTCCCCTACATTTACGCCAAGCGTTCCTTCCTAACAGAACTGGGTTTTTCCCTTCTCTTAAATTTCCTCAGGCCGCGCAGGCAAGACACAAGGCGGGAAGGAAGGGAACGCATGTGATTTCCGAGCTGCTTAAAATACCCCGGGTCCTTTTTCATTGAGAAAAAGGAGACAGGACGGAAAGGAAAACAAACAAGCTGCCGATGGCCGGCGGTAGGCGCAGCCGCGCGCGCACTCGGGGCCGAGGCCTGCGCGACGCTCGGCTTGCGCGTAGCCCGCCCGTGGGGGGCGGGAGCGTGGGGCCCGCGGCCGGCTCCGGCGCACGTGGCCCGCTCGGGCTCAAAGTCCAAGGGCGGCGGGAGGCCTTGGGGCCCCGGGCGCGCCTCGGCTCCCACACCACGGCGGGGACAGCGACCCGGACCGCTGCTCTCTGGACTCCGGCCGGCTCCAAGCCGCACGCCCTCAGGGGCCCGCGCTCGGCCACCCACTCCGCCCCCAACCACGGTGGCAGCGGGCCGGGCGGAAGACCGGAACCACTACGGGCACAGCCCGCCCCTCCTCTCGCGAGACATAGGAGAGGAAGAAGGTTGGTCGGGCGACGGGAACGCAGCCAATGAGAGAGCGGGAAGGGTGTGATCGACGACCCTCTGAGCGCCTTCTCTAAGCCCCGCCCCGGCTGCGGAGGCCCCAGTCGCCGCCCGCCTTTCCCCCCTCCCTGTCTTCCCTCCCTTCCCTGCCCCGCTCTTCTCTTCCCGTCTGAGGTGGCGGCCGGCCTCCCTCCGCTCCAGCTCCGCTTCCCGTTTTTGTCGGGCCCCGAGACCGGTCTGAGCGCTCCCCCTGTCGCCTCAGGGTGGCCGAGTAGTCCCGGGCCCCTCGAGTCGCTGCGTTTTCTCCCTCCCTGGGCTTGGGTGCTCGTCCTCCCCCGCCATGAATGAGGAGTACGACGTGATCGTGCTGGGCACCGGCCTGACGGTGAGTTCCGGGCGGCGGGCCCCGCGCCCCTCCCGCCGCCCGCGCCGCGCCAGGCCGGGGCCCACCCCGCGGGGCCCGCCGCCTCCTCCCGGGCCCGGGCCGGCCTCCGAGCGGGGCCTGCGCCTCCCACGCTGCCCTTGCGGACCCGGTCTGGGGTTGTCGTTGGGGGCCGTGCTCTGCAGGGCGTGAGGGGGGAGGCGACGGGAGCGTCCCCAGGCGTCCGGGCCTGCGGCAGTGCCCAGCTGCTCGTGCTCGCGGCCGCAGTGGGTCGTAAACGTGGGTCGAGAGGCTGGGAGACGGAAAACCCGGTCCAGTGGATAAGGCCAGTTTTTCGCTTTGCAGGGAAAAAAGCCCGGTTGGGGCGTGGGTACTCCACCTCCTTTATGGGTGGACGGCCTCTCCCGATTGGAAACGGAAGGGCAGCAGGCAGAGTGGGGGAGGGTGGAGGCCACCGTCTTGCGTTTCCTACTCAGACTTCAGCCACTGCCACTCGTCGCCTTCGGCTGCCGGAGCCGGGCAGATTTTGTGACACCTCATCGGATAATCACCGTTTTGTGCTTGATACAGCTCAGTGAACTTAGATTTGGGGAGAAAATTGGCCTTTCATCCCCGCGCCCGTTTAAACGAGAAGCATTATGCGTTCCTTCCAGCGACCCTCTCAGCCCGCTTTTTGAGCGTCTTAGAATTGGAAATGAGTTTTCTCCAAACTTGTCTGTCCAGTGCTTTCCCAACTGACCTTTGCCGTCTTCTCCTTTTGTTTGGCCTGTTCCGTGCCTCCATTGTCTCCTTCCGGGGGCTTTCCCCGAGGAAATGGGTTGCTGGTGGATGGATTGCCGTAGGGGCCGCGTTCTCTGCGCTGACCTGTCCGGAGACCGCCGAGTGACGGGCTGAGCGGCAGCACCAGATGGAGGAGCTCACCTACCTAGAAAGCCAGGGAGTCGTTCTGAGTGCGAGGGATACGGTTGAGTTTCTTTCTAGGTGATGAGTTGGCCGGCCGTTGGATACTTAAATGAACAGGCCCACCTGCTGTTAATTTTTTTCAATTAATAATTTTATAAAGTGTCTGATTTTAAAGTGTCCAAGCTGTGCGGCTGTTTTCCGTCAGCTAGTATCTTTTAAAGTGTGTGATTGGGATTCTAAGCTGAGCCTTGTCGCCTGTGGAGGGTTTGGCCCATTGGGACGGATGCCGTTGCTGCTTTTCCTGCGGTTCTTGCTGGTCTTCTCGATTTGCTCTTGATTAGGTCAGTTGGACGTGGACAAACGAGTGCAGATCGATCTTGCAGGTTTCAACTCGCCTGGTTCGGAAGCACCAGCTTGTGTCAAAGATAGCCCTGGGTTAACGTACTGGGTTACCACCGAGTTAAGATGATGCGTTTTATTTAAGTATTCATTTGGGTTGATTGTGATCTTTTTGGTGAGTGGTAGATTGATACTTAACTAGAAACCAGACCGACTTCTGCCGTCACTTACAGCTGGGATAGCTTTAATCCCTGGGAGCCTTCTTAGATTGTTTTCTCGGATGTTCTTTTGAGAATTCTCCCAAATCAGAGCATCCACGTTCATCGATAGGAGCGGTGGTGACAGGATGATTTGATAATGGCAGGGCTTGTGCCCTCGTTTCTAGTGACACAAGGGCTGCCCAAAGTGAAATGAGACTACCAAGGTTAAAAACCCTGAAATCACACTTGACCAAGTATTTGGAGTGAACGTACCACTTATTTTTGTCTCAGTTTTTGGCGTATAAATATTTAGTGCCTGAGGTTTAAGAAGCTAAAAACAGGCATGCGCTATCAATTATGGGTACCAGATATCACAGGCTGGCCGTGTGTCAAGTACTTGTAGTGCTCTGAACTTGTTACTTTTATTTTTTATTAAAAACAATTTTTAATGTTTATTTATTATTGAGACAGAAACAGCATGAGTGGGGGATAGGCAGAGAGAGGGGGGGAGATACAGAATCTGAAGCAGGCTCCAGGCTTTGAGCTGTCAGCACAGAGCTTGACGTGGGGGGTGCAAACCCACTGACTGTGACATCACCACCTGAACCTTAGTCGCCACCCATGCCCATGCGCCCCTGAACTTGTTACTTTTAAAGAAAGTGTAGGAATTTGTTGCCTAGTGTTTGCAGTGTTTTGTATCAGTTGTTCCTTTTGAAATGAAGGTCCTAGTGATCTCCAAATGTAGATGGTAACTTTAATAAGACATAAAATGTGTAACTTAAAACAAAATCATTCTCTGGGAGGAATGGAATAGTCTATGTAACTGAATTTTTTAAGGAATTGAGGATTATCCCTTTAAAGAACTACAACTCTCTGATAAAAGCCTTTCCAAATGACATCACAACTTCTTTAACAAACTAAGGAACGTGATTTACTTGGTAACTGAGATTTCACGCCGTGAGAATTAATTATTGTGTTGTGCCGTAGCATGACGGTGCCATTGAGGCACCTGGGAAGCTTTGGCCTCCTGATGAATTGGGCCCCAGACCGCTCGCCTTTGTGAGCGAGTTAGTTCTTCAGTCTGCTTTCCATTTTCTTCCTCCTCCCTTACTTTGCTGTTAGGCTGGCGACTCTGACTTTTCTTTGACTGCAGTGTGTATGGACCGCATCTGACCGCCTAAGATGCTACTTCCAATGGACTTTGGGTTTGGCAGTAAATTTATGAATTTTCTAAAAAGTATATAAAAGGGTAACTAGTTCCACAGCTGTTTGTGGTTCCCGGAGGTACCTGTGTTGTTTTGTTATTTTACATCCCAGATGTAGTTTCCCCTTCTGCTTTATTAAAATTTTGTGATTTACGGGAGGAGTTTTTATATCTGATTTAAAAATCTTAAGTTGCCTCTCAGATTTCTTCCTTGAAATCCCATTGCTATGTTAGAGTTTTGTAGACAGAGAGCTTTCTTTTCACTGCAGTAGCAGTCATAGGGCCAGTGTGTACAAATGTCTTACTTTTGAAAGGTGTAAATATCTTGCAGTCTGTATTTTAAGCATGCTGGCCCAATAGGACAGAAATAAAATCAGACACATTTCAGCATCTAGAGGTAGTAGATATTTGACTTGAAAAACCACTGGGTAAATATTTTGGCTCACATAGATGATGATCGACAATCACGGCTATCTTCCTTCTCCTTGCGCCTGATTAAAGACTCTTACGGGAGTAATGGCTTCCCCAGTTTTAGTTATTTAAGTTGTGACTATTGTGATCAGTTACAGGCAACAAAAAGGTAAGCGCACTTGTCCATAAACAGCCTCTCGTACCGGAGGGTAACTACAATCAGAGTTAATGTTGAGGAAGTATGGAGTGCTGTAATACAGCTGCCCAGGTGGGAGCTCAGGCCGGGGATCGGGAAACCCTTCGTAAAGGAGGCTGCGTGGAAGCTGGGTGTTAGAGTGCTGGCGGGCTCTGAGCCGCAGGAACGGTTTTCTAGGCGGAGTGAGCCGGATAGGTTGGTGTTAAGAACAGGATGTAGAGAAGGAATCGGGAGTTTATTTTGCCTCAACAGAAGGTATGAAGAGGCGGATTGGGAAACAGGGTTGGAAAGAAGGCCTGTGGCTAAGAATGTTGAATGTAGTAGGCTAAGAAATTTGAACTTTATCTTTTTAGGCAGTGGGAGAGGATTTTGAGCAGGAAACATAATTAGAGCCAAAGTTCAAAAAAAATTATCTTCTGACAGCACTTAATGAGATGCATTCAAGTGACATTTAAAGGAACATTCTGCTGAAAACAGTTATTGTTGGTGTGTTATTGCTGTAAGACCTATATCGTTGAGATTAACTGATTTAAAAATGTTCAAGTTAATACATTTTCCTCATACTTCTAGATAAGTAGCTTTCAAAAGGCACTTTTCTTTAGTATCAGTTTTTAGGTACCTGTTTTCCTAATCATAGTTTTCTGTGCATTTACTTTCTGTTTGGTGTTTTTTGTTGTTTTGTTTTTCCTTGTAACAACTGTAAAATTCAGTAGGGTTTGGAGTTTTGGTCAGTGCTCAGTTTGGTCACTTGGACGATCTCTCAGAATATTAATGTACTCTGGCCCTGTTCTCTTCGAAGCTTGTTCTCTAAGTAGGAAGGGGTCGGGCTTCACCCTTTCCAAGACCCCAGGATCCTCTGTATTTAGTACCACTGACCTTGGAAACACTGTGTAGCTTGATCACAGTTCATACATAGGAACACCACGCAGGCCACTTCAGTACAGAAGAGGTATTTCGCCTTACTGTGTTTAGCTGCTGTCCAGATAAGGTACTCTGATTATTGCAACTTTAGCGTTATGTGCAAGGTGCTGAAGGGAAGCGAACTTTAGTACCGTTGATACGGGCCTTCCCCCACCCCCACACATCTACACAGACTAGAACTCTGCTGCAGGTGAACTTTAAGCCATTTGATCTGGTCACCTCTTTTTATGAAGGAGAATACGAAATGCCAGATGAGTGGCAGATGCCATTATCATAAAGAACTTGGATTCTGAAGATGGTTTTGTCATTGCATTTATCCTGGATGTGAGTTTGTATTCTTGCCCTGCTCAGGTCATTTGTGGGTGAGTTTGAAATTAGATATAGAGTCCTGTCATCTGTTAGATTTAAAACTAGTATGTTGGTTAGTAAAATTTATTAGTATTGTTGACATATATGGTGGGTGCACCAGGTTTTTAGTGCAACAAAAGGAAATTCATTTAGAGTATTTTCTCTGGCGTTAATGTGCTTTGCTTGTTATTCTGTATTCATCAGACAGGTAGTAGTACCGGACTTTAATTTCGAGTTGTTAATTTTGTAAGATATTAAAATTGTAGCATCATTAGTGTACACCTTAATGCCCAGAAATGACTGATAAATTTTATCAGTTAAATTACTGAATTAATGAGTTCATCCCGTGTTTTAAAGCAAAATTTAAAGTATGTTTTTTATTCTTTTGCAGTGTAAAAGCAATCTTTTATAGATGGGCTTAGAAGAATCTGTAGATCAGATTTAATTAGCTCCTGTCTTATTTGTTCCGAGTGATGCCTTTAAAGGTAGTTATTATCAGCTCTTTGGACTTCAGTGAATCTTTAAATTATCGAGGCCTTTATTTAGGCCTCCACTGTGAGTGCTTGCTTTAGAGCCATGCATGGTCCACTGAGCAGATCGTGCTTATTTGCAGGGGAGTATGAAAAGTTATATATAAAAGATACACAGCACTCAGATTTGCTTGCTGTGTGTTTGCTTCCAAAATTTAACTCTGAAGTCTGCCTTTGTTGGCTGGAAATGGGATTATTTCGTTTTCCTCTATTTATCTCCCAACCTGTTTTTGAGATAGTAAATTTTATTTTACTTTTATGTAATATGTTGAACCATATATGTTTCTGCTTCTTTGGATTTTCTGTTTTGAACAAATGAGTTGCTTTTGATAATATTAGGGTTGATTTTTTTTTTTTAGTTGTAAAATATCTTCAGTTCTCTTTATCAGGACATCGTTAAATTCAAAAGGCAAGCCACAGAATGGAAGAAGATGTTTGCAATATATACCCATTAAAGCACTTTTGTCCAGAATATAAAAGCAACTTTTATAAAGCAGTAAGAAAAAGACAGCCCATTTTTTAAAAAGGGCAAATAATTTGAATTGGTATTTATCAAAAGAAGATACTAATTATCAGTAAACTATAAAAAACTATAAAAAACTCAGCCTCATTAGTTGTCAGGAAATGCAAATTAAACCACATCCTAACTAGAAGGGCTAAAATTAAAAAGACACAGTGTTGGGCAAGGATTTGAAACAACAGGAACTTCCATATACTGCTGACAAAAGTATAAATTGGCACAGTCCCTTCGGAAAGCTGGTTGGGAGTATCTGCTGACGTTGACCACAGTTGTGCTTTCCTGGGTATGAATCCAACAAATGCATAATAAAAACACACTGAGAATATGTAGACAGCCTTATTTATAATAGACGGAAACTAGAACTGTTCAGATGCACATCAACTGAAGCTTCTACGGTTTTGTTACCCAGCCTGGTCCTTGAATCAACTGCTTCAGCAACATCTGAAGGCTTAGTAGAAATGCAGCCGGTTAGGCCTCACTCCTGAGGTGCCGCAGCAGATTCTGCAGTGTAGCATGCTCCTCAGTGTTGTTTTGTTGAAGTCGGCTCTGAGCCCAACGCGGGGCTCGAGCTCACGTGACCCCGTCGTCTGGCGTTCCATGCTTTCCCGGCCAGGCACCCCATCTAGCGTCATCCCCAGTTGATTCTCACCTTTGTTAAAGTTGGAGCGGCGGTGCTTTCGTGATGGTTCTTGAAATTGGTCCTGGACCAGCCTCATTAATATCACCTGGCAACTGGTGAGAAAGGCACACTCTCAGCCCCAGCCCAGTTCTGGGGATGGAGGCCCTACAATCTGTTTTAATAAGCCTTGCAGGTGATGTGGTGCAAAGCGAAGTCTGAGAACCTGCTCAGAGTTTACGGGTCTCCCCCCTTTGCAGGTGATGCTAACTGGGAAGCACACGTTGAGGTCCATCCACTGCTTGCAGCGTTAGGCAGCCCTTCTGTAAAGGTCCAGATAGTAAATATTTCAGGTTAGTCAGGCTGTGCAGTCTCTGTGACCACCACGGTTCTACTGTGGGATAGTGAAAACGGCCGTGGATGATATGCTCATGAATTGGGATGGGTATTTACCAGTAAATATGAGAATTGTGTGCAGGCTGGATTTAACTCCTGTGTTTTGGGGACCTTTGCTCTGTGGCAGTGAGAATAAGTGAATTTCAAGAACACACAAAACATGGATGAATCTTGTAAACATAATGTTGAATAACAGGTATATACAAAAAAAGATATACTGCATGATTCCATTTATTCTGAGTTCAAAACCCAGAACAAATCTTTGCTCTCAGAAATCATGAAGGGGGCGGGGATGTGGTTACGCCTGGCATAGGGCATGAAGTGACCTTCTGGAGCACTCATACACAGTGTTCTGGTTCTTGACCTAAATAAATGATATACCTCCTAGAGTAACATTTGAACCTGATAATAACTTAAAACCTTTCAAAAAATACTAAAATGAAAAGCTCTATTACGGAGTACAGTTTGAAATACTTACGAATTTTTAAAATAAAGGTATTGAAGTCAGACTTCCAGGGGAGTGAGATTGCTCTCTGCTATGTCTTTGGGGTAAATTTGAAAGCCCGAAGATTCATGATGATCCATAGAATTTCCATTTTCTTTTTAAAAGATGAAGCCCGATCACCAAAACCGTGGTATAGGTTTTGAGTGAATGTGTAGCCCATCTCTGTTTTTCTTCGCATTAATTCAGTAGTCATAGTCTTTCTTGATTTTTTTCCTTTTCCCCCTCCATCTTGATATATCTTAGTATATTCATCCTTTATTTACCTTTTTCCTGAGAGTATTCCCTTATATTGCTCATTTATTGCCACTTATTAATGGTCTTCCTGGAGGCTTCCTTTCAGGCTCTGGTTCTCAAACTCTTTGGCTTTGGGATCCTTTTACACTGAAAAATTAAAGACCCTGAGGAGTTTTGTTTGTAGGGATTGTGTCCATCAATATTTATCATTATGAATCAACTCAGAAATTAAAAAGAATAATTCACTTAATGATAAACCCATTTGTGTTAACACGAACAACTGTTTTTCTTCCAAAACAAAAACATCGTGAGATGACTATCATTGTTTTACATTTTCTGCACATCCCTTTAATGTGCAGAATGTCTGGCTTGAAAGATAGGTGAATTTTCTCTTGCTTCGGTGGCTAAGACTTGTGTGAGATACTCCTTATCCGAAGTATATGAAGAAAATCAAGCCTCATACAGATGTGTAGTTGGAACAGGGAGGAAGGAGTATTTTAATAGCCTTTTACATTGTTGTGGATATTCTTTGATTTATACCAAAATATTAGTGACAGTTTTTTTTTTTAAATAGTAATTGTAGTATGAAATCTGAAACCACATCTGACACATAGCTAGGTCTGAGTAACAGTTCATTGTTCAGTTCTTTCAAATATAAATGATGATCCATGAAGGGTGCCTGTGGGGCTCAGGCTGTTAAGCATCCAACTCTCGATGTCTGCTCAGGTCATGATCTCATGGTTTGTGAGATCCAGTTCCATGTTGGGCTCTGCACTGATAGTGTGGCGCCTGCTTGGGATTCTCTTTTCTCTCGCTCTCTGCCCCTCCCTCACTTGCACTCGTGCTCTCTCAAAATAAAGATAAAAGAGATGATCCGTGAACAATAAAGTGGGTACTTCAGCTTACAAATCAGTTGCACAAATGGTTTTTCTTGAGCCAGGGTTGCTTTATGTGGACTTCCTGTTTTGTCACACAGAATATTAAAGTGGTGGGCATTCAAGGATGTATATTTAACAAAGGTAATTTTTTTTTCCCTAACAAAGGTAATTTTAATGCTTCATCAAGGATGTTTTTAAGTAAACCAGCCTGAGTGGTGGAGAATACGACTAGTGCAGAGTGGAGCTAGTGCCCTGATTGGTTTTATCCACTGCTGGTCTGGCACCCTCGGTGCTAATGCCACCGCAGTGGAAAGACAGCGGATAATGTCTTAGTGTTACGAAAACAGTTTTCACTTTGAGGCCCACGGGGGTGCACAGACCTCACTTTGAACCCTGATCACTTTAGGGCTTTGTCCTTAAGTCATATATTGTATATACTAAGTATTCATTACTAAAAGAATATTTAATGAGGGGCTTTAAAAAAAGTACTTGTTTGAAACATGTTGTAATGCTTTCCTTCTTTTGAAGCTACTTATGCTTTCCCTGTAGGAATGCATCCTGTCAGGAATAATGTCAGTGAACGGAAAGAAGGTTCTGCACATGGATAGAAACCCGTATTATGGAGGAGAAAGTGCATCTATAACACCTCTGGAAGATGTAAGTATTAAATTACTCGTGCCTTTCATTGTTTCAATCTTTTACTTGTGAATCTCAACTTCATTCCTTATAGGTAGGTTTGATTGTGTTTTCTTAAGTGGATTATTTGTAACCTATTTTTCCGAAAGGGGCTGCTAGTTGAGGGCTTGTAGAAGTTTTAGTTGTGACCTCCCTGGCCTCCGGAGCAGTCATCTGTTCTCTCTTGGCCTGTAAGTGTAGACCTCTGACGGATATCTGTACATGCCCAACACGGTGCAGTGCTTTCCACTTGGTTTTCATGTCTTCTGGTTCCTCGAAGAGGTATTTCTATCCCCGTTTGTCAGGTGACAAAATGGTCTGTGTTGTTACAGCCTCAGAGATGGGCTGGGACCCTAGGTTATAGGACTCCGGAGCTTTAGTTCCTTCTGCTCTACTGCCCTGCTTCCCAGGGTTTGGAGCACGCGCAGAAGCGGCGTTTCCGGTGCGTTCCACGCAGACGCCTCCAGGGGGACTGAAAGCGGGCGTGCTGGAGGGGAGGGGTCTGTGGGGCCCTGATCACCGTCTCATGTTTTATTTCTTAACTGGGGGTTTAAAAGTGGATACTCATATCATTATTGTTCTTTCATTTGCACCTATGTGTTTTACTCCACTCTTCTTTTTTTGCTGCTTTTCATAATAAAGCAAATAGCAATATTTAAAGCATACAAAAAAAGTTTGTCTTACTGACTTTTTCTGTGTGAGGTTTGTTCAGCATCCACAGGCGTGGATATGAGCCGTACCGTATTTTATAGATGTCACTGTGACAGATAAAATAGACTCATGTTTTTATCAAAAAGCTTTTCCGTATTCAGGCCTACAGAAAAGTTGAAAGAATAATAGCAATTGATCGACCTTCCATCTGGATTTAGCAGCTGACATTTTACAATATTTGCTTTGTCTTTTTTTGTTACTGGTTTGAATCCTTAAAAGAAATAGACATCATGATACTTGACCTGAATCATTCTGCATTCACTAGTTAAGAATAACATTCTCTTATGTCGTCATGGTATCATTCGTTATCACATTTAAGAAATTAATAGTAATAACCCGATCATACTCAAATTTCCCACTGAAGCTAAGAATGTCTTATATCGTGTATGGTAGTGGTTTTTGGTTTGTTTTGTTTTTTTTAATCTTTATTTTTGAGAGAGAGTGCGTGTGTGTGAACGAGTGCGGGAGAGGCAGAGAAAGGGAGACCCGAGAATTCAAAGAAAGCTCTGTACACTCCGTGCAGAGTCTGACTTGGGGCTCAAACTCGCAAACCATGAGACCGTGATCTGAGCCTAAGTCGGATTCTTAACTGACTGAGCCACCCAGGCATCCCCCCCCCCCGCCACTTTTTTTTAAAACCAATTTAAACATTGTCTTTGGTGTTGTTTCCCTTTATTCTCTTAATCTACAACAGTCTCCCCACTTTTTTTTTCCTTTTGAAAAGTTCAAGCTACCTTATAATATGAAAGTGTTGCTGTGTACTTCATGTTGCATCCTGTCAGGAGGCACAGACTGTCTAGATTTCCCCACTATTCATGATGCTAAGCTTGGCCCTAGTTAAGGTGACGACCACCAGATCTCTTCCTGGTAAATAGTCTGTAGAGTGATATGTTGGCATCATTCTTCCACGCTCCGTACGTTCAGTAATCTTCAATACGATGAGCAAGCTGTCTTTTTTTTTTCCCCCCAGTGAATATACTCAAGGACCTGGGGATTTTTATTAGTAAATACATACCAACTTTGCTTATTCACTTCCACATTAACAATAAAATTTGTAAGTTCAAATTGAATATTCCCGAATTTTAGACTGAAAGCTGCTTTTTAAAATTTAATTTTTTAAAAAATAGTTTGTTGTCAAATTGGTTTCCATACAACACCCAGTGCTCTTCCCCACAAGTGCCCTCCTCCATCACCACCACCTCTTTTCTCCCCTTCCCCTTCAACCCTCAGTTCGTTCTCAGTAGTCAATAGTCTCTCAGGTTTTGCCTCCCTCTCTCTCCCCAACTCTCTTTCCCTCTTCCCCTCCCCCTGGTCCTCCATTAGGTTTCTCCTGTTCTCCTGTTAGACCTATGAGTGCAAACATATGGTATCTGTCCTTCTCTGCCTGACTTATTTCACTTAGCATGACACCCTTGAGGTCCATCCACTTTCCTACAAATGGCAATATTTCATTCTTCCTCATTGGCATGTAATACTCCATTGTATATATAAACCACATCTTCTTGATCCATTCATCAGGTGATGAACATTTAGGCTCTTTCCATGATTTGGCTATTGTTGACAGTGCTGCTGTGAACATTGGGGTACATGTGCTCCTATGCATCAGCACTTCTGTATCCCTTGGGTAAATCCCTAGCAGTGCTATTGCTGGGTTATAGGGGAGTTCTACTGATAGTTTTTTGAAAGCTGCTTTTTAAAAAATATTTTCTTAATGTTTCTTTTTGAAAAGAGAGAGTATGAGCAGGGGAGGGGCAGAGAGAGAGGGAGATGCAGAATCCCAAGCAGGCTTTCGGCTCTGAGCTGTCCGCACAGAGCCCGATGCGGGGCTTGAACCCATGAGCCTTGAGATTGTGACCTGAGCTGAAGTTGGATGGTTAACTGACCAAGCCACTCAGGCACCCTTGAAAGCTGCTTCTTATCTAGAGCTCCTACTCAACTCACTTATATAACTTATAAATTAACTGGAACTAACTTTAATTGTCTTTTTTGATTTGAAGAATCAGAATTTTGTTTTAACTCCTTACGGAAGCAAAAGTAAGTCTTTTTGGATGCCTGGGTGGCTTAGTCAGTTGGGTGTCCAACTTCAGCTCAGGTCATGATCTCACGGTTTGTGGAGTTGAGCCCTGTGTTAGCTCACTCGCTCTCACTCGCTCGCTCTCTCTCTCTCTCTCTCTCTGTCCCTCCCCTACTTGTATTGTGTGCATGTGTGTGCTCTCTCTCGCTGCCTCAAAAATAAACATTTAAAAAAGTAAGCCTTTTGTTAGCTTTTTTAATTCAGGAGAGAATGACTTTAAATGATTTCTACAAGAGCACCTGGGTAACTCAGTCTTGGGGTTTGTGAGTTCGAGACCAGACCCTGCTTCAGATCCTCTCTCTCCCTCTTTCTCTGCCTTTCTCCTTCTCACGTGTATACTCTCTCTCTCAAAAATATTTTTTTAAAAATAGAAAAAAAGATTTCTAGAAATATATGTGCAGATATATGTGTCATTGACAATTTGTTTTGTATTCTTGCTTTTCTGCTAGTAAGAAATACTACTCTAATATTTACTTCAGCGTTCATTAGTTTAGTGATGTATTTAACTTAGACGTGTACTGGAACTACTCTAAAAATTGTATCTGACATGCCCTTGTTACACTGAGTAGTTGTATAGCATAATGAAAATTATGTTACATTATGGGTAATTTTTGTTTTGGTTTTAGTTGTACAAGAGATTTAAAATCCCAGGAGCACCACCAGCATCAATGGGGAGAGGAAGAGACTGGAATGTTGACTTAATTCCCAAGTTCCTTATGGCCAATGGTAAAGAATTCTAACTGAAATTTATGACATTGAATCTGGTTTCAAAGTAGAAACTATCTTTTGACAGAGAGTATTATTCCAGGAATGTGAAAATAGATTTTGTTGACTGGCAACGGCGTGGTGAGTATCATACGGTCCATTAGAGGCTCGCGGAGTCAGTGAGAGCGGAGGGAGCTCTGGAGGTGCAGGCTCCGGGTGTGCCGCAGCCCCTTCTCTCGGGCTCGGGGACGGTCTTAGCAGCAGGGCTTTTTTTCTAGTTTGGAAGCTTTTAAAACTATTTTTTCACATATTGTCTCCCATTTTTAGTTAGAGTAAGATTGCTATATTAGTGCCTTTTTCTGAACTGACATCAAAAAACCAAGGTGTTGGTGAGAAGTCTGTGTATGCTCCGTGTATGAG
>PISW01002456.1:126231-148314 GCA_004023785.1 Mungos mungo
TTTTTTTTTTTTTTTTTTTTTTTTTTTTTTTTTTTTTTTTTTTTTTTTTTTTTTAGTAATCTCTACCCCAGCGTATGGCTTGAACCCACAACCCTAAGATTAAGAGTCACATTCAGGGGTGCCTGGGTGGCTCATTTGGTTAAGCGTCCAATTTTGGCTCAGGTCATGATTTTGTGGCTTGTGGGTTCAAGTCCCACGTGGGGCTCTGAGCTGACGGCTTGGAGCCTGGGGCCTGCTTTGGATTCTATGTCTCCCTCTCTCTGCCCCTCCCCTGCTCATGCTCTGTATCTCTCTATCTTTCAAAAATGAATAAACATTAAAAAATTAAAAAAAAAGTCATACACTCCATTGACTGAGCCAGTCAGGCTCCCCTATAGTTTCTTTGAATGGAAAGATCTTTGAATTTTCTCTCAAATTTAGAGTTACCTACTTGAAATTCTTTTGAAACAAATTATAAGTACTTTTTAAATTATGTAAGTAATAAAATTATTTTGTTAAAATTAGAAAACACAAATAAACAAAGGAAATAAAATTTATATAACCGGAATCTCACCATCTAGAATGATGGTGAGGTTTTTGGTGTATGACTTGCCAGGCTGTGTGTGTATGTGTGTTGAACCTCACTGTACAGCCCTAGAAGTGTACTCTGGGGATCAAGGCAGTGAATTTAAAAAAATTTTTTTTTAAATGTTTTATTTATTTTTGAGATCGAGAGAGACAGAGCATGAGCGGGGGAGGGTCAGAGAGGGAGACACAGAATCCCAAGCAGGCTCCAGGGTCAGAGCTGTCAGCACAGAGCCCAGCGTGGTGCTCGAACCCATGAACATGAGATCATGACCTGAGCCGGAGTCGGAGGCTTACCGACTGAGCCACCTGGGCGCTCCAAGGCAGTGATTTTTATAAGGCTTTTATTTTCTGTTGCCCAGTGTGACTCTCACCAGAGGACTGAGGGTGCGTGCCCCTTTCCTAGGATCTGTATCAGTCCTGAATATTATTCATTTAAATTTTTGTCGCTTTGTCATACCAAAGGCAAAATAATGGATTTTAAAAAGTACCTGTTTGGGGCACCTGGGTGGCGCAGTCGGTTGAGCGGCCGGCTTCGTTCGGCTCAGGTCACAATCTCACGGTTCGTGTGTTCGAGCCCTGCTTTGGGCTCTGCTGAGCTAGCTCAGAGCCTGGAGCCTAATTCAGATTCTGTATCTCCCTCTCTCTCTGACCCTCCTGTGCTCATGCTGTCCCTATCTCTCAAAATAAATAAATAAATAAATAAACCCAAAAAACGTAAACAACTTAAAAAAAAGTATGTTTGAGTGTGAAATGATTTCTAGATGTTTATTGGCTTTCATATATATTTTTTAAAGTTTATTTTTGAAAGAGAGAGTGCACGCACGCCATGGGGCAGGGGCAGAGAGAGGGAAAGAGAGGGAAAGAATACCCCAAGCAGGCCCCATACTGTCAGTGTGGAGCCTGACATGGGGCTCGATCCTGCAGATGATGAGATCATGGCCTGAGCCAAGACCAAGAGTCAGAATCTTAACCTTAGAGCGAGCCGCCCAGGCGCCCGGCTTTCATAGTCTAGTGAGTTGGGCAGCCTTATGCTTCGTGTATTTTTGTTGAGAGGTTTTTAAATATTTCCGTATTGGTATGAAAAAGCTCTTTATCAAAGCTATTGAATACTCTTTTAATGAATGTTGAAGGTATCTCTTCCAGTTTGTGATTGGCTGTATACAGAATTGTGTCGTAGTTTTGTTTCATAGATAAGCTTTTAATTTTCATGTACTTATATAGGTTGATCTTTTTATTATTTTTGATTTGGAAGGGTATGCTTAAAATTTTTCTCTTTACCTCAAGGTTATAAAAGTACTAATATTTGCTATTCATGGTTTTATAGGTTTTATTTTTTCACTGTATAATAAATTCACCTATTTTAGAAGTTAATTTATCTATTATCCTGTTTGAGACTAAGCATCTTTACTTTCTCTACACCCAAAATGGGGCACAGATTTATGACCCTGAGATCAGGAGTCTCCTGCCCTGCTGACTGAGCCAGCCAGGCATCCCCTCTCTTATCCTGTTTAAGACCTAGATGTTGAGATTTATTTTTAAAAATAATTATTTGGGACGCCTGGGTGGCTCAGTTAAACATCCAACTTCAGCTCAGGTCATAATCTCACAGTTCGTGGGTTCGAGCCCCGGGTCGGGCTCTGTGCTGACAGCTCGGAGCCTGGAGCCTCCTTCCAATTCTGTGTCTCCCTCTCTCTCTGCCCCTCCCCTGCTTGTGCTCTGTCTCTCTCTCTCAAAAACAAACATTTAAAAAAATTCTTTAAAATGATTATTCAGTTGTCACTCAGTACCATTTATCTTTTCCACTTTTATTTGAACTTTTATAATATGTTGTTAGATATGGGTCTTTTTTCTCCCCCACTAATTTGTGGATTAATTAATATAACACTACAATTTACTTTAACACATGGCTGCATAAAGTTGAAACTATTTTTTGTTTTCAGATATTCTCTTGATTGTCCTGGTGTTTTTATCTTTTCAGATGAGCTTTAAAATTATTTCATTTCTCAAAGAAGTTTGCTATTTTAGTATACCAAAATTTCTTTTGTTTCTGGACAGGTAATGGTTCAGATTGTATTCTTTATCTGAAATTAATGTCCATCTTAATTAATATAAATTGAATAATGCAAACTGAATAGCACAAATTCTTGAAAAATTTTGCCTATTAGTTGTCTCTCTTTAAAACATAATAAAAATTTAAGGAAACTCAGACCCATTTGCAATAGTACTATAATTCTAAACTTGATACATACCTCTAATAATTATTAATACAGATTTTACCAAAGCTCATTGATAAAGTCATTAATCTTGAAGTTGTAACATTAAGATAGTTGTAAATATGCTAAGCAACAGGCATGCAGGCTGACCGTCCCATGTGGGATGTGGCGTTGGAGACTTCTTTTGGCAGAAGTTGTTGGACAATGTTAAGAGAAAACTAGGAAGCAATTTGTAAAAGCCAACAATAAATGTGTTTATTCCTGCTAGTTTTTGAAGGCAGGAAGACTGAAGTTATAGTTGGAACTGTGGGACTTTTTTAGGTCAGCTGGTGAAGATGCTGCTTTATACAGAGGTCACCCGCTATCTGGATTTCAAAGTGACTGAAGGGAGCTTCGTCTATAAGGGAGGAAAAATCTACAAGGTTCCTTCCACCGAAGCAGAAGCCCTGGCGTCTAGTAAGTAATTTTACTTTATTTGCTCAGAATAGTGAGATTTTATTTACAGTGGGAGGGAATCTTCCAGATCGAATGTAACGTCCCCTGTTCTGACAGCCGTCCACTCCCTCGTGCGGCTGGCAGTGTCTAGTGGGCGTCCGGTAAGTGCCCGACCCCGTGGGGGCAGTCACCACCCTGCCTTGGGCGCTCGCGGAGGGTTGAAGCGACTGCGGCGCGTGGGGCTCGTGGCCTGTCGGGTCCCCGTGCTTGCTTCCCGCCGGTCGTTGCGGAGCGCCGGCGCCGTGCTGCGCGTGTGCTGCGCGCTGGGCTCGGCGCTGGCCACTCGGCGCTCCTTTTCTTACTTGGGAGAATCTCACAGACAGGGAGCTCGGCCGGCGGTCCTGCAGGTCAGCAGCCGGGTTAGGATGGGGGCGAGAGGAATCTGGAGCCTGCGTTCTTCCGCCTCGGCGCTGAGCGACCACCTCCGCCCTGCCGTCCAACCTGCCGGAGAGGAGAACGACTTTTGTGCGGCGAAACTGACCTCCTGAGTAGTGCCCTTGCCACTCTCTGAAGTCTTTTTAGGAATTTCTGGTGAACATGGAGTAGATGTTATTCTTTGCCCAAAATTATTTCCTCTCGGCTCAGTGAAAGATTCTCGGTTAATATTTTCTATTCCTGCCTCTTAAATAACAGCAGACACCCTGTGAGAGACAGCGAAGGTGTCTGAGTTGTGCAGAGCTCTGTGCGGCCGTTGCTGGAGGGGCGGGGGGAGGGGGCAGGAGGTGCGAGGCCGTTCTCAGTGATGCTGTGGGACAGTTTCCTCACCTGAAAACCCAGTTTGAATTACTGTGGCAGCTTATCTCCCTTCCTTCATTTCCTTCTTGCTCTTGGGGAGAGTGTTGGGCATAAAATGTCGAAAGGCTCTATGGCCAGAAAGTACAGGATAGCCCTGAGCTGGACGTGTGGCAGAGTCAGGGCGGACGGAGAGGGGCGGGGCGGCTCCTGACAGTGAGGGGGCTGGTGGCGTCCTCACGGCTTAGAAATTATTTATGACCGCGTTAGCTTTATCTAAATAACGGGTTTTCGTAGAAATGAGTTCAGCAGTTTGAAGAGAATCTTTTAAAAGTCTGTGTCCTAAGTCTTTATCCTCTCTGTGAGCTCTAACCTATGTTAATCGCTTTAGTTCCCTCCTTCATGGAGCACCGATGGAAGGACGTACCTTTTGGCAGTTCTGTTTTTCCCTTTCTGACTTAATTTTTTCAAATATATATAACATTTCTATGACTTGAAAGTCAAAATTCTATCAAGATTATAGAGTCTTGTTCTTATTCTTTTCTACCCCATGCCATCTACCTTGATTATAATTTTTATTTTTTTTTTTGTTTGTTTGTTTATTATGTATTTTGAGAGACAGAGAGCAGGGGAGACAGAGTGGGAGAAAGAATCCTAAGCAGGCTCCGTGCTGTCGTGCAGAGCGCAGTGCGGGGCTTGAACTCAAGAAGTGTGAGGTCATGACCCAAGCTGAAACCAAAAGTCAGATGCTCAACCGACTGAGCCCCCCAGATGCCCCATTCTTTTTTTTGAGAGAAAGAGAGGAGAGAGCGAACGGGAATGAGTAGGGGAGGGTCAGGGTGGGGGGAGCAAATCCTAGGCAGGATCCGTGCTGCCGGGGTGCAGCCCATCCAGGGACTTGCTCTCCTGACTCTGAGACCACAGCTGAGCGGAAACCAAGAGTCAGCTGTTTAGCTGACTGTGCCGCCCAGGTGCCCCGCTGGCTTGTCCTTCTTACGTTTCTTTT
This sequence comes from Mungos mungo, assembly GCA_004023785.1. Lineage (NCBI taxonomy): Eukaryota > Metazoa > Chordata > Mammalia > Carnivora > Herpestidae > Mungos > Mungos mungo. The sequence goes on from PISW01002456.1 coordinate 131,245, forward strand.
TCCAGAAATAAGCAAATACGCTTATATATTTTTGTGATTAGGTTTATTGAGGTATAATTTACATACAGTGGGATTTCCCTGTTTTAGCATACAGTTTTATGAATTTTTACCAGGCATCTACTTTTTCAGCAACTGTTTTTCTATTAGTAGGATCCTGATGTTAAAATGGCAGGCAGGAAAATACTAGGCAGGGGTGCCCGGGAGGCTCAGTCATTTAAGTGTCCGACTTCGGCTCAGCTGGTGATCTCACGGTTCCTGAGTTTGAGCCCCGCATTAGGTTCTCTGCTGTCAGCGCAGAGTCTGCTCTGCCCCCCCCCCCCCCCCGCTAGCACATGCTCACTTGCTCTCGAAAATAAACATTTAAAAAGAAGATTCTAGGCAAAATGAATGGTGTAAGGAAAGTTGTAGAAGTGGGGAAGTTCAGTAGGAGGAGGAATAAGAACACTTATTTTAGATTGTAATAGCTAACGTGTTTGGGCATTTGTACGGGCACGCGTGTCCTGAGTACCTCATAGGTGTTGCTGACTTTCTCCAGCCCTTTGCTGTCGCTCTGGGATGTGGGTGCTGTTGTCTCTGGCTTTCAGATGGAAAAGCTCTCCTTTACAGGTGTACAGGTGTGGGAGACAAGCCGGAAGTAGCAGAGCTCATGACTGATAGAACTGGTTTGACGCCAGGTTTGTCTGATTCTAGAACCCTGCACTCTTTTTTTTTTTAACGTTTTATTTTTGAGATAGAGAGAGACAGAGCATGAGCGGGGAGGGGCGGAGAGAGAGGGAGACACAGAATCGAAAGCAGGCTCCAGGCTCTGAGCTGTCAGCACAGAGCCTGACGCGGGGCTCGAACCCACGAAAGTGAGATCGTGACCTGAGCCGAAGTCGCAGGCTTAACCGACTGAGCCACCGAGGCGCCCCAGAACCCTGTACTCTTAACCTCTATTTTATATAGTATAAAAATACAGATTTTTAAAAGACACCTTAACAAATATCACATAGTCTAGTCCTTTTTTTTTCCATCCAGTTTTTTCTCTTATAATATGCCACTGTTTGCCACTTTTCTTTGGAAATTCTGATTTTTCAAGATTATCGTGTGTGCAGTAGTGTGGCGGCCAGACTGGGCAAAGTAGCAGGTGCGGTCTGCTCACTCCGTGTCCCTGACACTCTTGCCTTTCTAGGCGTGTGTTACAGTTAATGTCGCCTGAGTTTACATTGGCTTTTGTTGGGGCTGGGGCGGTACACACTGTTCTCAGGGCAGTGCATGATGTAAACTAAAACCTCAAGTTTCCAGTAAATACCTGTTCATTCAAGCGTTATGTTAATCAAATCAGTGACAAGTATCTCTGGCCTCTAAACTAATGTTGAACATACATATTCAGAAATGTTTTGAGAGGTTTTCATGAATGGCTTTGAAAGATGTCTGGCAAAATCTTCAGTCTTCATTTAAATCTTTATTTAGAGGCGCCTGGGTGGTTCAGTCGGTTAAGCATCTGACTTCAGCTCAGGTCATGATCTCACAGTTTGTGGGTTTGAGCCCCATGTCGGGCTCTATGCTGACAGCTCCGAGCCTGGAGCCTGCTTCAGATTCTGTCTCCCTCTCTCTCTGCCCCTCCCCTGCTCATGATCTGTCTCTCAAATATGAATAAATGTTAAAAAAAATTGTTAAATCTTTTTTTTTAAGTAGTTTATTGTCAAATTGTTTCCACACAACACCCAGTGCTCTTCCCCACAAGTGCCCTCCTCCATCACCACCACCTCTTTTCCCCTCCCCCTTCCCCTTCAACCCTCAGTTCGTTCTCAGTAGTCAATAGTCTCTCAAGTTTTGCATCCCTCTCTCTCCCCAACTCTCTTTCCCTCTTCCCCTCCCCCTGGTCCTCCATTAGGTTTCTCCTGTTAAAAAATTGTTAAATCTTTATTCTCACTCTTAACTGCGGTGAGCCATCTGCGTAATTTGTGTAAAAAAAATTTTTAGAGAGAGAGGGAGAGGACGGGGGTGGGGAAGAGAGAGAATCTTAAGCAGGCTCTGCCTCAGCATGGAACCTGCCATAGGGCTCCATCCCACAACCCTGGGATCGCGACCTGAGCTGGGATCAAGTCAGACACTGGATGGACTGGGCCACCCAGGCCACCCTCTGTGGAGCACCTGTGACAGCAGCAGACCACCTTCACTGTCGCAGAGCTGAGGGCGCTCAGAGCCGTGGCCGTCTGCAGTGGGGTGTCTGCTGCGGACCCAGCCACGCCGTGGAGGGGGGCCCAGCGGTAGGTTCTGTGTGGCGGACGGGGCTTCAGGAGCGTTCTTCTGGCGCAAATTCCACTCCCTCGCTTTTGAAAATGTTCTGTGGTCAGATTCTGTTCTAACTGGAGCATAGCTGACACCCAGGGTTGTTGTAGGCGTGCAGTATAGTGACCCCACAGGCTGCGCCGGGCAGCCGCCACCTGTCACCGCTCAGCGCTGTCTTCCCGGGGCGCATCCGGCCCCCAGCGCCAGCCTGCGGCTCCCATCGCCTTCACACATGTTGCTCAGCCTCCCGTCCCTCCACCCCGGACAGCTGTCAGCTTTCTGTATTTGTGGGTCTGTTTCTGCTTTCCTGTCGGCTTGTTCAGTCATGTACTCTGTGTTTCACATTCCACCTCTGAGGTGATCCTCGGGGGTTTGTCTTTCTCTGACTTCACGTGGCATCACGTGCTCTCTAGACCCGCCCGTGTTGGTGCAGATGGCAAGATCTCCCTGCAGTTCTGATTTGCGTGTCCCTGAGGATTACTGGTGTTGAGCATCTTTTCTTGTGTGTGTTTGCCATCTGTCAGTCCTTTATGGGAAAAGATCTATTCAGGTTTTCTGCCCATTTTTTATCAGAATATCTTCTTTGTTTTTGGGGTGAGTTGTGGACGTTCTTGATATATTTTGGATGTTAGCCCCTTAACAGATACATCATTTGCAAATATTCTCTCCTATTCAGTACGTTGCCTTGTTGTTTCATTGATGGCTTCTTTCGCCAGGCAAAAGCTGCTTATTTTGGTGTGTCGTCCACTGAGTAGAAAACTGTTGCTGTGGCCAGTGTCAGCACTTCCTGCCTACGTTTTCTTCTAGGAGTTTTATGGCTTCCTGTCTCATGTTTAGCTCTTTAATCCATTTTGAGTTTATGTGTGTGCACGGTGTAAGGAAGCGGTCCAGGTTCATTCTCCTGCGTGTCGCTGTCCCGTTCTCCCAGCACCATTTGCCGAAGAGACTAGGCTGTCTTTTCCCGGCTGGATGTTCTTGCATCCGTTGACATAGATTCGTTCATCATAAAGGTGTGGCTTTATTTCTTTGCTTCCTGTCCTCTTCCACTGATCTCTTATCTTTCTGTGCCAGGACTATGCTGTTTATTATAGTTTTGTTGTCAATCCTGAAATCTGGGATTTACCATCAGCTTTGCTCTTCTTAAGATTGCTTTGGCCGTTCAGGGTCTTTTGTAGTTCTGTATAAATTTTAGTATTCTAGTTCTGTGAAAAATGCTGCTGAAATTTTGATAGGGATTTCATTGAATTTATAGATTGCTTTGGGTAGTACGGACATTTTAACAACAGTCTTCCAAAACCGTGATCAAATCTTATACCTGTTAGCAATTGCAAAGCTTGTATTTATGGTCCTAAAACTGTTCTGGATATTGTAGCTTTTTATATTTTAAAAAGTCTTGATGGAAGTGTAATTTTTGGAAATAAACCTCAGTGTGAAAGCAAATGAAGGAAAATAAAACAATGTTTGCAGTATTTGAAATGATATTCACATAGTATTCTGGAAACTGAGTATTTTGGAAAAAGATTTTTTTTCTAACCCATTTATCATATAGTTGAACATTTTCCCTTAAATATTGTATATCTAGTACTCGAGTAAGTTGACATCTCTCACGTTTGCTCCCATCGGATATTAATTGTGTGGATTGAATGTGTACCGGTTGTAATTACTTGTAATTGTAAAATTGAAGACTTAATAACTGATAGGTTGTAATTATGTCGGTTTATTTTAAAGTAGTGGAATTAGGAGCCTAGTTGTGTAAACGCCCGTGTCTTAAATCGCACATCGCATTAGAGAGCCTCACATCATAGAACACGGCACATTTAAGCTTGCCTCTCACACTTTTCCTCAGTGTCCTAATGTCAGTGTTTGCTTTTTGACAAATTCTTTAGGCTTAATGGGACTGTTTGAAAAACGTCGCTTCAGAAAATTCCTAGTGTATGTTGCCAACTTTGATGAAAAAGATCCCCGAACTTTTGAGGGCATCGATCCTATGAAGACTGCAATGCGGGAGGTGTACAAGAAATTTGACTTGGGACAAGATGTCATAGATTTCACCGGCCACGCCCTGGCACTTTACAGAACCGATGAGTAAGCTTGTTGGATTTTAGATTCGTATTTTTTTTTTGGAACTGTTGCTGAGTTTCTCAGTTGTACGAAGTGGAAATTCTAACAAAACAAAGATGACCGTGTTATATTATGAAAGGTTCCAGCTGTAAATTCGGGGTACAGAAACTTTTTGGGAAAATACATAAGTAGTGAAATGAAGTCACTTCAGACAAGTCACTTTGAATATTTATTTTCTAATATTTATTTCCTTAACTCTAGCTATTTAGATCAACCATGCTGTGAAACCATTAATAGGATTAAACTTTACAGCGAGTCTCTGGCAAGATATGGCAAAAGTCCGTACCTTTACCCGCTCTATGGCCTTGGAGAGCTGCCCCAGGGATTTGCAAGGTGAGTGCCTGGCGCTGCCGTGTTTGCGGACACCCCGGTGACTCTGGGTCCCCTCTTCAGCGGGGGTGCGTGACGTGTGGTTATGAGCGATGAGGTGACAGGGTTCTGGGAGCCAGGAGACACTGTCTGCTTTCAGCTTGTGTGCAGCGGAACCGGCAATCTACAGGAAAAGCTTTCGTTTGCTAACTGTTGGTTCTGTGTAGCCAACACTCCAGGAGAAGACAGCGTCTGTCCAAAGTCCCCCGCTCGGCCTCCGGGCCACCACTGCCCGCGCCCTCTGTCCCTGCACCTTAAGGTGCGTGTTGTGGGAGCTCATGTAAAGGGGGTAACAGCATATGGACTCGCTTGCGTCTGGCTTTTGCTTCACGATCTTTTTGAGGTTCATTATGTTGAGGCGTGTATTTTAGTTCATTTTAAAACTATGGAGTAGTTTTCCGTTATATGAAACAGAGCGCATCTTCCTGCGGGCGGGCATCAGGGCTGTTTGCAGTTTGAGGGGTATTCCGAGTGAGACTACCATGGACTTTTGTGTAAAAGTCTTTGTGGACATCGGGTGTCATTTCTCTCGGGTCATTTTCCGGGAGTGGAGTTGCTGGCTGAACTGGAACGTGTGTGTTTGACTTCAGGAGACTCTGCTGGGCCGCCCTCCGGAGCACCTGTGCGTCCCCAGGTCCCCACACTGCCCCTTCCTTGTCTGCATGTGGTGTCCCCCCCACCCCTCCACGGTGAAGTGCTGGCTCATTAGGGCTTGAGTTTGCATTTCCTGAGAACGAACGTTGATCACCTGGCCGTTTGTAAACCTTAGTGGTGGCGTTGGCTCCTTGCACGTGTTTAAAGATCGGGTTGTCCTTCCTGTTCCTGGTGTGGAGATCGTGCATTCTGGCAGCGGGTCCTTGGCCAGGTTCCGTGCTCTGCACACTTCCCAGTGCCTGGCTTCTCTCCTGAGGAGTGCAGGAAATTCTGATAGTATATCACATTTTTGGTGATGTTTACTGCTTCCTAGGTGCTATCTAAGAAAGCTTTGCCTACCTCAGGAGCACAAAGATAGTTTCCAATGTCTTTTTCTGGAAACTTTATGGTTTTAGCTTTGTTCAGATTTGTAATTCATTGTAAAATAATGTTGGTGTATGAGGTGACGCGTGGCTTGAAGTTCGTTTCTTTCCACGCTGATGTTGAGCTGCTCTGGCACCATTTGTTGAAAACACTTTCTTTTCCAGCTGCGTCTGTGCCTTTGTGGCAAATCAGCTGCCTGTAGATCCGTATGTGTCTTGTTCCATCGGTTTCTTTTCCTTAGGCTGTTGCCGCAGAGTCCTGATTGTCATAGTTTTCTATGAAGTCTTGAATCAGGTAATGGAAGTCTGCTCCAATTTTGTTCTTTTCCAAAAATTGTTCCGGCTGTTCCAGGCCTTTTGCATTTCTACAGACGTTTTAGAACAGCTTGTCAATTTCTAGAACAAAAATGCAGGGATTTTGGTTGCAGCTGAGTGTAAAGGACCTTAACGATGCGGAGTTGTGCAGTCGGGAGCGTGCTCTCTCCGTGTGTCCGGTTTTCACTGAGCAGGGCTTGCAGCTTTCACTGTGGAGCTCCAGCGCCTTGTTCACATGGATTCCCCAGGGAGTCACTGAGATGCTGCTGCTAATGGAATTATCTCCAGGTTATTTTAAAGTTGTTTGCTGGTGGGATACCTGGGTGGCTCAGTCAGTTAAGTGTATGACTCTTGATTTCTGCTCAGGTCATGATCTCACGGTTCGGGAGTTTGAGCCTCTGTCAGCACAGAGATGCTTAGGATTCTGTTTCGTTCTCTCTCTGCTTCTTTCCCACTTGTGTGCGCGCGCGCGCTCTCAAAATAAACATAAAAAAAAAGTTGTTTGCTGGTGAGAATAGACATCCTTGCTTTATTTATTATTAAATATTTTCTGTAGGGTTTTTATAGATGGCTTTGTTGGAATTAATTCCTTCTTATTCTTGACTTGCTGCGAGTTTTATTATGAATGGGTGTTAACGTTGAGTTAATAATGCACTTTTTTTATGCTGTTGTTATGGTGAACTGCATATAGATTGATGTTTTGAATATTACCCAACCTTGCATCCCCCGGGTAAACAACACTTAATTCATGATGTATTTTCCTTTAGAAATTAGGCTACTCAGATGTCCCATTTCTTATTTCATCAGTTGTATTTTATAAGAAATTTGACCTTTTCAGATGAGTTCCTGAATTTTATTTATTTAAAACAATTTTTTTAATGTTTATTATTGAGACAGAAACAGAGCACGAGTGGGGGAGGGGCAGAGAGAGAGAATCCAAAGCAGGCTTTGGGCTCATTTCTGTCAGCACAGAGCCTGATGCTGGGCTTGAACCCACGAACCTGGGATTATGACCTGAGCTGAAGTCGGACGCGTAACTGACTGAGCCACCCAGGCGCCCCCCTTTGTTTATTTTTGAGAGAGGGAGCCTGCGCACACACAGTGGGGGAGGGGCGGGGAGAGAGGGAGAAGGAGACTCCTAAGCAGGCTCTGTGTTGAGATCATGGATTCTGACATGGGGCTAGAACTCACAAACCGTGAGATCATGACATGAGCCGAAACCAAGAGTCAAGACGCTTAACCGACTGAAGCCACCCAGGCGCCCGCCCTTCTAGCCGTTTAAAATTGAAACAGATCGTTGATTTTATACTTTCTTTTCTAACATAAGGATTTAAAAGGCTTAAAGTTTCTCTCTAAATATGTATTATTCAGTGTGTTACCCTTTCTTTCCTGGTTTTCTTTGATTCTTGGGTTACTTGAAGGGATAGTGTTTAATTGCTAAACATTTCGAGATTTTTCTAAATATTGTATTGCTACTCCTATCTAATTCAGTTCCATGATCAGAGAACTTGTAAAATTTTAATCTTTGAAATTCACGCATAATTTATGGTCAAATAAGTGCTGTATTTGGGTGAAGGGGGTGCGCTGTTGAAACGGACGGACCTGCCGCGTGTGGGGCGCGCCCTGTGCGGGTGCCTGGCCGAGGGGTTTGAACGTGTGCGCTCTCGGGTCTGTGTCTGGTTCTGCTACTGAGTCTTCCCCCAAGAGGGTGGACTTACCTGTTTCTCAGTCTAGTGCTGCCGGTTTGTACTTCGTGAGGAGAGACTCGTTTCTGATTTGTCTGGTACCGAGTGCGGCCGTGCCAGCCTGCTGCTGCTCTTGTTTCCCGACCCTCTGCTGTCCCACTTCGTGTTTATGCTGGAGTGAGTCTCGGGTAGACCTTGGACGCTGCTCTTTTATCCTGTGTGACAACCTCGGCCTTTCCCGGGATTGTTCAGTTCATATATATTTAATTATTGATACGGTTGGGATTAGATCTGTTGTTTGTTTTCTTTTTCCATCGGTTTCTATCCCCCTTCTGTTTTCTTTAATCAGATTTTTTTATGATTCCAGAATTTTCCCTCTAGTGGCTTTGTAGCCATGGCTCTGCACTTTAGTGTCGTGCACGATAGCGCGCGTCCTCCTGGACGTGCAGCCCGGCCGCCCCGCCCCGCCGGCTCCCGCCTGGTGCCTCCTCTGCCTCCGCGGCGCGGCAGTAGCGGTTGCGCACCGAGCGGCCGGTGTAAAGGGGTGGAAGCAGGAGAAGGGATCCTTTTACCACGTTACCATTTTCGTTGCTCTTCTTTCTTGTGAATCTCTGCATGGGGACCTGCCGGCCCGTCTGCGGCGCTCGTGTCGTTCCGGGTCCGCTGGTGAGGGGTCTCCGCTTTTATCAGTCCCGACGTGTTCTGTCACCTTCGTTTTTGAAGGACGGTTGTCAGCGTGAGGTTCTTGCCTTCAGTGCAGCCGCAGCTCCCTCGCCTGCGTCCGCTGCTCCTGCGGGGAGGCGGCTGCCCTGCCCTGGGGCTTCCCCTGCGGCCGCCTGCGCGCCCCGCTCGGGGTTTGGCGGTCTTGCTGGGACTGGCCTGCGTGTGGTTTGGGATTTGCTGAAGTGCTTGGATGTGTAAGTGAATCTTTTGTATGAAATTGGGGATTTAGTCCCAGTTCCTCTTTCCTCTCCTGGGACACCCAGTTCCGTGCGAGGTGGCTGCTCCGAGGTACCTCGCAGGCCCCTGGCGCGGGGGCTCGTTGCTTTTTTTGTTCTTTTTGACTTTGTTCTCTCCATGCTTCATATTTGGATAATGCATGTTGATTTGTCTTCAAGTTCACGGACTCCCTTCCTTATTTCCAAAAGGCTGTGAATCCTAGTGATTTTTAACCTTTTTTTCTGGCACTGTACTTTGCTACATGTAGAATTTCTAGTTTTTTAAGTATAGTTTTTTTGTGAGATTCTCTTATTTTGAGCCTACTGAATACATTTATACTAATTCTTTTTAAGTTTATTTTCAGAGAGAGAGAGACAATGAGAACGAGTGGGTGGGGGTAGAGACGGGGAGAGAACGGACCCCAGGCAGGCTGTGCACTGTCAGCACGGAGCCCAATGAGGGGCTTGATCTCACAAAGTGTGAGATCGTGACCTGAGCTGAAATCACGAGGCGGACACGTAACCGACTGAGCCCCCAGGCGCCCCTCTACTGCTATGTTCTCGAACGTTTGTGCTGAATGCGGGTGTCGCAGTCGTGGCCTTTACCCCCTGCAGACGCTAACACCGGTGATCTGGGCATCTGTTCGTACTGAATGCTTTTCCTGAAATCTTTACTTTGGGTCCCACTTTGTTTCTTCACACGTCTGGTGATGATTGTATACTGGGTACGTTGATTGGCACGCTGTAGAGATGCTGGATTCTTTCTCTGAAGAGGGTCTGTTTTTGTTCAAGTGGGTAGTTAAGTTATTGACCGGTTACCTTGAACTTTTGGAGGTTTGACTTGACACTTGGGTGGGGAGGGTGGTTGTTTCTTTTCCTGTTGTCTCTGACTGAATCCTCGGTCCGAGCACAGTGCGGTGCGAGCCTGCCGGGTGTCGTCGGGAAGCTCCGTGCGCGGGCCAGGCTCTCGAACACGCAGGCTCCGACCTCAGGCCCCTCGGTCTTTAAGGTCCTCGCTGTAATCTCTGCTCAGCTCTTCGCAGCTGGGTTTCCTGGACTCTTTCTCAGGCACAAGCACGTATGGAGTTAAGGATTTGAGGAGATTTTATAGATTTGGTGCTCCACCATCTTCCTCTCCCTGGACAGCCCCCGTTTCTGCCCCGTGGCACCTGAACGAGGAAGATGCAGGCTTTCTGCCTCGTGCGGCACCGTCACAGGGGCGGGGAGGAGCCTCAGAAACCCCTGAAGGACCTCGCTGGGTCCTTCGTTCAAGTCCCCAGTGTCTGTCTGCTTTTAGTCACACTCGAGGGCCCCTAGATGGGCTCTGTGTTCGGTTAGTTCCGTTTTGGAGGATTAGCACGAGCACTTCACAGGGACTTGGCATTGAGAGCCGGATGTGAGTGAGACTTCATGCTTTTAACTCCACTTTGTGATTGTTGCTTTAAGGACTTTTAAACTAACACCTGCTAGGAGGAAATTAAGCAAATATACATTGCCTGTGTAACTCATTAAGATCTAAGGAGACTTTAGTCATGGACACAATTATAAATTATTTCAAACTTTTTTTAGGCTAAGTGCTATTTATGGCGGTACCTACATGCTCAACAAGCCAATTGAGGAAATCATTGTGCAGAACGGAAAAGTGATCGGGGTGAAATCTGAAGGGGAGGTAAGAGCGTTTGCAGCTTAAAAAATACTGTGTTCTCGTGAAGGAGACGTTCTTGACCGTGGTGTGGTGTGGACACTGCTGCTGGTTCCAGGCTGCACGTGGTCTCTCTGTGGCACGTTGTCATCTGTAATGACTGAGGACCACAGATGCTGTGCTTGCAAACACATCATTCCCATTGGGTTGATTAGTGCTTAAGATGGAAATAGACACGAGGGATGAAGTCCAAGTGGCAAGTAGTGTGTGTTTACGTAGCGTAGGTCGGTGCCTGCCTCCTGAATCTTCCTTTAGATTTAGCTTTATTTGTACCACTTAGAATTCATTGGTTGAATTTGGGCTTGGTGGATACTGAGGATTTTATTATTTAATTTGGGTGTCAGCTGTGGAGCTGGCTCGGTGCAGTGTTTCTCACATTTGAACTGCACATAAACCTGTGTTACTCCTGGTAAAGCACCCCTCCCACTGCCGTGGGGGTGGGGTGGTTCCTGCGGGGTCTTCCCGGGTCTCGGGATGCTGACGCTGTGGGTCTGCCAGCCGGAGCGTTTCTACTTCGTGAAACGGCACCTCTCACGGGCAGTGAGAACGGCTCCAGAAGCTGGGGCTGGAGACCTACCTCCGTTCCGCGGGTTAGGACCATGCACTCTGCACCTGCTGGTTGGCCGGCGGAATGAAGAGTTACTGATGTAGACCTTTGGTAACTGCCTTTTGCTTTCCGCATGGGAGGTTCTGGGATCGTGTGTCCCGGAGTCCTGGTTAGTGCAGAGTTCCGTCTCCTTGTTTCTCAGGAAGTTACAGAACTTCTCACTGGGCACAGTCCCCTGTGATGACAGCCTTCGGTGCAGTAGTTCTTTTAACCCAGCAACGCCCTTTGAGGCTGGCTACAGAAGGGATTTGAAACCTGTCCGCGCAGTTCTAAAACTTGTACTTTTAAAGGCTGTGCACCAGGTTTCCAAATGCTTGACTAGGACCTAGGGTTCACGGGTCTGATCCAGGAGACTTGTGGGGATTATTGGCCAAACTAGTTTTACGTTGTCTGTACGGTTAACCTCATGAGGGCCGCAGGTTATACGACAGGGACGGTGGCACCAGCCTTCTATCAGGAACACCATGGACACCGAGTGCTGTAAATGTGCCTTCACTGTTCCGTCACAGGTCGCTCGCTGTAAGCAGCTCATCTGTGACCCCAGCTACGTCCAGGACCGGGTGGAGAAAGTGGGCCAGGTGATCCGGGTGATCTGCATCCTCAGCCACCCCATCAAGAACACCAACGATGCCAACTCCTGCCAGATCATCATCCCCCAGAACCAGGTCAGCCGGAAGTCAGGTGAGCTCGGAGGACCCGACGGCTGTCCGAGAACTTCGTTACATGTAATTTGCGTCACGTTTGGTCCCACGTTCCCAATTTTGTTTGCTCTGTCACAGTGAAGAAACGGTAGGTCACACACGAGAAACAAGGCACGGTGGAGCCCTCTCAGCTCAGAGAGACCCTCGCCCTCACACTGAAAGACCCCCACGAGCCCGGCTCAAACACCGTGTGCCTGTGGGGGCTTCGGCCCTTAGCTGACCCGGCAACATTGCTTTTATATCCTTACTCGTCCGCGTAATATTCTGAAGTTAGCGCGCCAGAGACTTCGCTTGTAAAACTGCTCATTCCTAAGCGCTTCATGCTAAGCAGCTATTTTCATCCCCTGCCTTTTTCCATCTTCCTTCCAGATAGAAACCCGGAGTCTTTATCAAAACTTCAACTTACTGGTGTGTTTCACAGCTCGTAACTCCTTTTAAGAGCTGCTGTTCCATGTGAGCAGAGTCCTAGGTTATGACCGGCACAAAGGATGTGCAGGGGCCCCAAGCAGATCCCAGGGTCTGTGAAAGTCTCAAAGGAGCAAAGGAGCTCAGTCGTGGTTTTTTGTATTGGAAAATGAGTGGGACGCAGGTAGAATTACAGTTTATTTCTTTATCGTTTAATGTTTATTTTAGAGCATGAGTTGGGGGGTTGGTTGCAGAGAGAGCAAGACAAAGTCTGAAGCAGGCTCCGAGCTGTCAGCACCGAGCCCAATGTGCGGCCAGAACTCAGACTGTGAGACCATGACCTGAGCCGAAGTTGGAGGCTTAACTGACTGAGCCCCCCCGGCGCTCTTAATTACAGGCGTTTATTATGCCAACCGAAGAACAGCTTGTGCTGACTCCGGTTTGTCTGGTCCGGAGTAGCTGCCGCAGAGCCGGGGAGAGACCTCCTCACCCGGCGGTCCTTCGCTCCAGTGGGCTAGAAGTGGCTGATAGCTACAGGGTTTTGTGTGCGGCGCGGTTTGCCTGGAAGATTCGGTCTATCCCAGCCCTTGTAACACCACAGCTCGAGGAGATACGGGGAAGCCAGACCGCGCGCATGCCAAGGTCTGTGAGCCCTGGCACTGAGTGCCTTTCCTTGTTTCCAGACATCTACGTGTGCATGATCTCCTCCGCACACAACGTGGCCGCGCAGGGCAAGTACATCGCCATCGTCAGCACGACTGTGGAGACCAAGGAGCCGGAGAAAGAAATCAGACCGGCTCTGGAGCTTTTGGAACCGATTGAACAGAAGTGAGTGATGTGTTCCTTTAGCTGAAACCCCACCGTGAGACTTGCACAGAGCGCGGTGAGCCGGGGGGCGGCCCAGGCAGTGCTGGGTGTGCGGGCTCGGGCCCGATCACCTGCCGACTCTGTTCTCTTCCCCTCCAGATTCGTCAGCATCAGTGACCTCCTCGTACCAAAAGACTTGGGCACAGAAAGCCAGGTGAGTGTGGCGTTCCGCGAGAGGCATTCCACGCGGGCTTTGCCAGGAGACCCCCCCCCCCCCACAGGCCTCAGGTCTTTGTAACTTTCGTTTGCAGATCTTCATTTCCCGCACATACGATGCTACGACCCACTTTGAGACCACCTGTGACGACATAAAAGACATCTATAAGAGGATGACTGGATCCGAGTTTGACTTCGAGGAGATGAAGCGCAAGAAAAATGACATCTATGGGGAAGACTAACAGCAGTACGTTTGATCATCTCATTAGGACAAACTTACCTTTGGCAAACGACGCGAACCGTATGAAATCAATATTGTAAGGCCTGCTTTTGTAATCAACATGGAGATTGCAGAGCCCTGTCCCAGTCCATACGCGCCCCCCCCCCCTTTCTAATATCATGTAGTAACTTGTTTTCCTGAGTGGCTGTTCAGAACGGGCGGGTCACCACATTCTGTCCAGGTTAACCAATACTGGCTTTTTTTTCCTAGTGAAGCATCAGTTTTAAAAAAAACCCTTGTGACACTGATACACAGCACTTGATACAGGATTTGTATCTTTTAATCGGTGTGGCCTTGGCGGGCGCGCGGCCGCTGCTGCTCCAGAGCCGGCTCGGTGGCTGGCCTGCTGTCTGTCCTCCTGGCGTAAAGGCGATTCGAAGCGGACTAGTCCATAACTCGGGACAGCATCCCTCCGTTCTCCCTACACCTTCACATCGCGTATCCTGTCAAGTATTAGGACAGCGCCCACGGGACACGGCCACAAGCTGGGGTTCCGGGGGCCTGAAATTCTAACACAACTGCAGACCGCGAGAGTCATTTCGGAGGAAGCCTGTGTGCGGTGGTGTTTGAACCTTCTAACAGTGAGGCGAGCAGAGGGGAAAGAAACTTAGCGTAAAGCAGGTAAACGTAGCAGCTTCTTTTGTATCCCGGATGTGGCTTCTTCGACGGACCAAGCTGCAATGCAGTATTGATTTGACAGAGCCTTCACTTCCGTGATGTGTCTCCAATGGCTCCACATGATTTCTGTGCTGCAAAAAATAAAGCCAAACTCTGGAAACCAGTTTCTTCTCGGTTGGTCTGTGTCCCGGCGTTACGAGCTGGCTGTGGCCCGGCTGCAGTGGACGGGGACACCGGGGGCCAGGTTTCGATGGATAAACACACCCGTCATCTGGCTTCACTGAGTGGACCCCAAGTCACGGTCTTGCCCCGTCCTCCAGGGGCACAGAATCCCCCCGGTTAAGAACCTACTGCTTTACCTACATGGTAAGATTATCTGAAATGCCAGCCAGCCTTTCCCTGCCCGAGATTCAAGCCGTGAGTCAGCGGTGCGGGCGAGGGACGCGCTGGGCTAGAAACACCTAGAACTACCGGGCTGTTGTCACATTCCTCACTTGTCATGGATCACCTGTCCTACTTAGGTGCCAGGCCAGTGGGTACGAGGATGGCAGACTTACCTGCGGCTCGGTTAAGGGGGAGAGCAGTGCTCGAGCAGGGGCTCAGGTGGACCAAGCACGGACACCAGCCCCCCGATGGGTGGTTCTAGGCGAGAAACTGCATCAGGCGCCCATCTTCCTCCTGGGCCGGGGGCTGGACTGGCAGATCGGGCCCAGGGGTAGAAGTGGAAGCAAAGTCCTACCTATTAAATGGCCCCAAAACGCCAGAAGGTTCCCCACAGAAGCAATTGCAGAAACAGCTGAATGATTTTTAGCTGTCTTTATTAAAAAAATGAAACAAATCGGTTAGAAAAACCTCCATTCCAAATAGATACTATGTATCTCTACAAACTTTTTTGCTTGGTTTTGAGCTTAAAAGATTAGAAATTCTCTCTAATACCATAAATAAATGATTTTCTTCCTCAGAGGGCGGATTTTGTAGTGCGCTATTTACAAAATCCAGGTAAGTGAAAAATGACAGTTCATAAATTTGTACCGTTAACTTCCTGTAGTGTTGCTAGAATAACAGCAAATAAAACGAAGATCACAGCGTTTACAAGGGCGGTAAAACCTTCCACACAGGCTGTAACGTGCACTACATGCGCCTCGCCGGCACGGACGTGCAAAAACAAAGCTATTGGTTACAAGAGACTTCTTTCTGCTACGACTAAGTAAACGTGTTTGTAAAACTCTTACTTTTAACGTTGAGCTTAATAGCTTTGAAGGCTCTCAGTACAGAATAAAGTGAAATAATTTAAAACAATAATATTTAACAGCACCCCCCGAAGCTGCTGGACAGCTGCTGTCCCGCTGGGAATGACGGCCAGGGCTTTACGGCAGAGCGTGAAGTGAAGGCCCCAACGCCCCTATGTCGTACGACATTGGCTGTTCAAACATGAGAAGGTTGCTGTGTTTATCTAAAACGTTTTCCAAGGAAAATACTAACTTGTTGGTGGCATCACCGGTGTCTAGGCAAGCTGCGGCCGAGGCCCCTGTGTAAACACAAAGTTGGTCATTCCGTCTTCAAACGAATAACCAAGACCTGTTTTGCAAATAGGATGCTGTCGGGTGGGGACGTGATCGGGCCTGGAAACAAAATGACCCGCAAGAGAAAATGTCAGTCGTTCCGAGGAGACGGGGGCCCTGAAGGAGCGGCCTTCAGAAACTCCCACTCCCGGCCGAGCCAAGAGCAGTTCCGTCCCCAACATGGATCTGAACTTCACAGTGCGATGCAGACGAGAAAGAGCGGAGTTTGCAAACTGGTTTCCTCACCGACGAAATGTCCGTGTGGGTCCTGTCTCGCTCACGCAGGAAAGTTCTGGAAACTGGAAGGTGTTCTTACCAATAGCTACTCTTAAACGGAGCTGCTATTTTTTGTATATTTTCAATAAAGTTATTTACATCTGTAACAAGGATGCCACTGCTTTCAAAGACTTCTCTGGAGAGGGTAGGCTCTTCTGTGGAAAGAAAAAAATACCTTTTGTGAAAAAGTCCATTGATATATACGTTTTAAGCACCAGAACCCCTTTTATTTAAACAAAATGTTCATGGAACCACTTAGTCCGTGGGGAGTGGTTCCAGGGAGGAAAGGGCATGACGCTTTGGGGGCGAGGCCCTGCCAGCTGGGCGGCGTCCACGGCAAGCGGGCCGCAGGCCTCGGCCAGCCAGACGCCCCCCGCCCCCGGCCCGGCCCCCGGCGGGTTGCGGCGCGCCCCGGGGAAGGAGGTGGGCTCCAGGCCGCCCCCGCGCATGTGCGGCGGATCCCACACGGCACCCGAGGACCAGCCCGGAGCCTCCTAGAGGCGGCAGAGCGGACGCGGAGCCTACCTGTCAGGAAGACGGCGAACCTGGCGTGGACGTGCTGAACCTGCAGGCCGAGCAGACACTGCAGGCGTTCCGCTTCCGCCGGCGGCCGGGAGTCGCAGTGGTGGTAAGGCAGCAGCTCGATGAGGTCGGCGCTCTGGGAGGACTTCAGTATCCAGTCCTTCTTGCGGGCGACCGGGTCCAATCTGGAACGGACACAGGACGTGAACCGCACGCAGACCCCCGCCAGCTGGCCAAAGGTTACTGAATTCCAGCTGTGTGGTGGCACCTCGGAACCTCCCCGCACTCGAACCTTCCCTATGAAGGGCCCAGGCCCCTTCACCACCTCCTCAGAGTCTCCCGGCCCCAGCCCCCCACACCTCTTCCTTGACAGCGGGGGTCTGGGCTCCATTCGGACCTCCCAGCTCACCTCCCCTCTTGCACCTGTTCCTAGGTACGGGCCCTCCCCAGGTCTCCCACGCGTGCGGTGTCGCACCCACGTTTGTCCTTGGGAAGGTGTGGTGCGGGGAGACTCGTTTTAGAGACGGCGCTGTGGGCCCAACGCCCAGCTTCACGATGGCTTGTGTGACCATCCGCTCGGTCCTTGTCCCCGTGCTTCCTCGGCCGCGGCCCTGGGGGCCTCCTCCGGGCGCCAGACCGTGCCCCCCCCCTCCCCC
>PISW01002456.1:148414-265692 GCA_004023785.1 Mungos mungo
CGGCCGCCCCCCCACCCCCCCCCCCGACCCCAGAAACCGCTCCCAGGGGCGCCTGGGCTCCGGGGACTGGACACGATGGCCGCCGCCGCACGCAGGCCTCACCTGCTGCCGTCTCTGAGCTGCTTCCTCTCCCGGTGGTGAAGCAGCCACCGCCACCTGCCGCCGCCGTTCAGCCGCTCCAGCGTCCTGGCCACGTCCTGCAGCTGAGCTACACACACCGCGGGGCCGGGAGGCGGTGACCTGTGGTCCCCGACCCGCGGGTGGACAGGCGGGGCCCCCCCTGCGCCTCCCCAGAGGAACGACAGGTCTGGTTCCCCAAATGGCGATCCTACATCTATTTTCCAAGTCCGGTTCTGCGCGGACCTCACGCCTGTGGAGGTGACCCGCCCCCCGGGGCACCTGCGGCGAGGTCCCCGTGCCACCAGCGCGGGCAGGCTCTGGCACACCAGCACGCCGCCCCGCGCTGCCCCGCGCCCGCCCGTGCCGAAAGGAGGGGGTCGTGAGGGGCCCGCACGTGCTTAAGACGACTTTTAAGAGCCATTTTGTTGATTTCCAGAACATCAACAAGCTGGCAGGGGTTGAGGGCAACAGAAGCGGAGGGGAGAGCAGGGACAGGGCCTGTGGGGCGGCACTGACAGGAAGGGGCGGGCACCTTAGGGCCAGGGAGGCGGAGCCAGCAGCCCCCAGGTGCGTTAGCGCCGGGGGCAAAACTCAGGCCTCAAAAGGGGGCGACTAATCCGAGTTGTTACTTTCTTTTTGATGAAACGATCCGGGGTCTCTGGGTGGAGAGGCTGCCGTGACTGCCTTTTAAAGAAAGGAGCCAGCACGGAACCCGAGGCCTACCCGGCGTCAATGCGTCCAGAAGCTCGGCGTCGGACACCACGAAGCCCCCCGCACGGAGGAGCTCCTGGTGGGCGCGCGTGGGCACGTCCTCGGGGCCGTCCACGCCGGCGAACAGCACGCCGGGCAGGTGCTTCAGCCTCAGCAGGCAGGGAATCTGGCGAAGAGAAGACCGGGGGGGGGGGTGGCCGGGTCACTTGGGGCACCTTCATCCAGGAGTTTCGAGGTGCAGGGACAGCTGGAGGCACCCCCCCCCCCCCGGCGACTGCCGGGGAGGGTGCAAAGCCCTGTCCAAGCACAGGGGCGCCTCTCTAAGCAATCCTGACTCAGTTCACCGCCCCCTGCCCCGCACAGAGCGGCCTCCTCTCCAAGGGCTGGAGTCGGGGAGGCACAGCGGAGGTCTGGGGCCCCGGAAACTAGTGAAGCAGGCGACAGGCTGGCGCTGTCGCTTGTCTCCGGCTTCCCGGCCACCTGCCCCGCAGTGCTCGGCGCCCACCCTCAACCCCCGGTTCTGGGGACCGGCAATTCCTTGGATGCAAACAACAGGTAAACTTCCCGGCAAAGAGGGGAGAACACCCGCACGGAGGCCGTTACGAGGAAGATCCCCGCCGTCAGGGGTGCAGCGCGCAGGCAGCTGTCTCGGCTGAGGAGCGTCCCCACACCTCCTGTCCTGAGGCCCCGCCCCCGTTACTACGGAGGCCCCGAGGAGGCCCCGACTCGGAGGGAGACAGGATCGGGCCATCAGCTCACCGCCCGGAGTCAGCGCTAACATTCGCTCCTTCCCTAAGGCCGGTGATGCGGCTGCTGGTCAGGAAACAAGGCAAGTGCCTGGAACACCCGTGTCTGTAAGGAAAGGACCGCCCAACGTACCTGATGCAAGTGTGACGCTATGTCCTCGTTTCTGATGACGACTACCAGCGTGTCGTTCTCTGGCGGAAAAGCTTCACAGAAATGCTGAGGTTCGACTTCCGCGTGGCCCCCTTTCCTCAGAAGAGCCTGAAAGGGTCACAAGGAACCATCAGGACGAAGGGTGTCTGCACAGAACTGCTTTCCCCGCTCCCGGGGCCTCAGAGGCCACATCCTGTCCACTGAGCCACGTCTAACAGCCACGGAAACGGCAGGTCGTCTCGCTTCTAAACGGGCTTCCGCATCTAAAACATGGCTCCTGGGGTCACTAACTGGACACGTTTGTTTTGTTTTTTAATATTTTTGGTGGCGGTGGGAGAGGGCAGAGGGAGGGAGGGAGGGAGAGAATCTTAAGCAGGCTCCACATTCGGCATGCAGCCCGACGAGGGGCCCAATCCCCTGACTTTGGGATCAGGACCGGAGCCAAAATCCAGACTTGGAGGCCAGTCACCTGAGCCACCCAGGGGCCCCACAAATGCATTTCACAGGCAAAGCACTTTACAACAGGTCTTCGTGGCCACAGAGGGGCGCCCAGACACCCGTGCCCCGGACTCTCACCCACGCGGAGGCGATCCCCCGGGGGAGGCAGATACTTACTCTAAGAATGCCACCGCCAGTCAAACCGTTTCTAGAACTTTTGGAAACAATACATCACTTAATGGCTGTGGAGGGAGCCCTGGGCGCGGTGGGCTGACCCTCGGGTCACCAGGCACTGCCGCCACGCGATTTCCTCCGTCACAGGCCTCACTGCGGGGTAAGTCTGTGTCGTTAATCTCTTCACCCTAGTCTCCTCTGTGACGCTGACACCGTTTCTGGAGGTTTCCGCCGCACCCCAGGAAGCTGGTATCTGACCATCTCTGGTGCTATCCTTTGTGAAAATACGCTATCAACCGTCCCTGGACCCCAAAACAACTCAAATTTTGACCATTTCAATTCTTCACTCAGAATGCATAGCAACGTATTTTGAAAGAAACTCCAGCAGACGAGACCGCTCTCCACAGAGGGCCCACTACGGCACCTCGGTGTAAATCTCCAGCCCCGACTTGCTTCGCTAATCAGCCACCCGCATGAGTACGTGTTCTGAGACGTTCAACATGTCATCACAGCCTGTGGAGTGCTTGGCTCCCTGTCACGTGCTCCAGTTTCAACAGTAATAGAGGGCTTCTCGGGTGTTCCTCATCTTACAAATAAATGGGGCCTGACACCCTCCACTACCAAATGCCGCAGGACTCTCCAGGACAGAAAAAAATTATCTGGAGTAACTTTCTGAGTTTTAAGAAACATTTTGCTCTAGATTATCTTTTAAAAATTATTTTAGTGTTCACTGATTTTGGAGAGAGAGGGGAGCAGAGAGAGAGGGAGGCACAAAATCTGAAGAAGGCTCCAGGCTCCAAGCTGTCAGCACAGAGCCTGACGTGGGGCTTGAACTCACAAACTGCGAGATCATGACCTAAGCTGAAGTTGGAGGCTTAGCTGACTGATCCACCCACGCACCCCTTTCAAAGAATTTTCTATTTTTATAGAGCGAGAGAACCAGTTAGGGGAGGGGCAAAGAGGGGATAGAGGATCTGAAGCAGGCTCTGTGCTGACAACTGAGAACCCAATGCAGGGCTTGAACCCACGAAGTGTGAGATCATGACCTGAAGTCAGATGCATAACCTACTGAGCCCCCCAGGCGTCCCTAGGTTACCTTGATAGTGCTTTATTCTCAAGTTTATTTTATAATGTGTCCACCTTCTGCCTTGAAGATTAGTTTTACTTTTGCACAAAATTTGTTATTTTCTGTTATGAACAGGGGCCACTTAAAG
Source organism: Mungos mungo (assembly GCA_004023785.1). NCBI lineage: Eukaryota > Metazoa > Chordata > Mammalia > Carnivora > Herpestidae > Mungos > Mungos mungo. The sequence continues at coordinate 151,969 of PISW01002456.1, forward strand.
TATGATCAGCAAACACAACATTCACTATTGAAACAAGCAAGTACTTTTGCTAGAAGGAAACTGACCGTGGCTTTGATTTCTCTCCCGCGTGACCTCTGCTGCTCTCGAGCAGACGGAAGCAACAGGCAGGCGAGTGTTCCGCTCGTCGCGGGGAGTGGCCGCGACCCCACGGGAGCCGGGCCGGACTCACTGCCGCCCGCGTCTAGGTACTGCGCACAGTCAGCCCCAAACAAAATAACTCAAGGTCTACAATTTTCAGGTTACTGCTGGAGGCCAGGCACCTTCAAACAGTCTACAAGGCCATTTAAAGCTTTACTTTTTCAACCACACTGCTTACCAAAGCAGCATGGAAATTAGAACAAAGACACTGGCAGAAGAGTCCGGGGACCCTGGCCACCACCTGGCTGGAATCCCGGAACCTTGGAAAAGGATCCTTGATGGCCAAAAAAAAAAAAAAAAAAAAAGTTACGCATATTAACTAAATGCAAGTCCTCCGTAAAAGGCCCAGGCGGGCGGGAAGCCCTCAGTCATCTCCGGGAACACGTCCGCCTCTAGCCTCCCCCGGAGGCCGGCCCACCGGCTCACCTCCACCTCCTGCCCTGCGACCACAGGACGGGACAGATCTCTCGGGAACGCACACAGGACGTTATTTATCTTGTCTCCCCAGTGCCCTCGTGGGGCTTCCGCGAGGCCCTCCCTTCCCGACCTGGCCCTTGTCCGCACCTCCAGACTCGGCTCTGGATGGAAACATCACGGCCCGGTGCCGCCAGCTTCCCGTTGGCCGGAAGAGTGAGCGACTGGGGACCCCCCAGCGCTCGGGTCCCTGCGGGGCCTCGTCCCCTGTTGGGCCGGGTGGATGGCCGCACACTCAGAGGTTTGATGTCACTTGGTCATTCACCACGAGCGTGCGGGCTTCACAGGTGCCACCACGCGACAGGTACCCGGGACACCCTGAAGGGTGACCTGCATGACCTCTGAAACAAACGCGGCCCCGAGAGCCACACGCTCAGCAGTGCGCCAGGCCGGTGTCCTTCCTCGAGGGGACGGTCCGGACCGTCCCTTCCCGACTTGGCCGGCTGTCCTCGGGACGACGCCCGAGCACCTGCGCCATCCCGCGGGCCGGCGCGGCGGCAGCACCGACCCTCTCTCGCACGCTGGGATTCTAGAACGCACACTGAGGACCGCGGCGCCCGCGCGGGCCCCCGGGTGAGCGCCCAGGGCCCAGGGCCCAGCGCCGTGAGGAGGGGGCCGGACGGAGCTGGGGGCCGCGGGCGGGAGCCGGGAGGGACGCCGAGCCCACCCGGTGCCCAGATGCTGATGCCAATGCTACTCTTCCCTCAAAAAGATCCCTGCTTCCTGGAGAAATGGCTGCAGGGGTGGGGGCGGGCAAGGAATCTGGGAGGTAACCTGTGGCATCAAGCCGTGCCACAAAGGAAGTAGGGGTCTGAGGACACAGAAGCCAGCTTAAAAGGGCTCCCACTGGCCGGGTCTGGGGCAATCTGAGCAGGACTGTAAATAATGAAGGATCAAAACAAATACCAATGTCCACACCGCCCAAGGCCACCTACACATTTAATGCAATCCCTGTCAGAATAGCAACAGCAGGTTTCCCAGAACTAGAATGAACAATCCTAAAATCTGTACGGAACCACAAAAGGCCTTGAATAGTCAAAGCGATCTTGAAAAAGAAAAATCTGGAAGCATGACAATTCTGGATTTCAAGTTATGTTACAAAACAGCAGAAATTAAAGCAGTGTGGTATTGGCATAAAGAGAGAACAGAAAACCCAGGAATGAACCCACAGTTGTACGGTCCGTTTATCTTCGACAAAGCAGGAGCAAATACTCAATGGGAAAAAGTCTCTTCAACAAACGGTGCTGGGAAAACTGGACCACTTTCTTAGACCATAAACAAAATGCAACCCCAAATGGATTAAGGATGTAAATGCGGGACCCGAAACCATAAAACTCCCACGGAGAGCAGGGCACTAATCTGAGAACGGCCGCAGCCACTTCCCTCTGGACGTGTGTCCTCAGCACGGGAGACAGAAGCAGAACTGCACGACTCATCAGGATAAAGAGCTTCCGGGGGCCCGAGTGGCTCAGGCTGCTGACGATCTGACTGGTGTTTGGTTCAGGTCACGATCCCAGGGCCGTGGGGTTGAGCAGCGCCCGTCAGGCTCTGCGCCGAGTGTAGACCTGCTTAAGGTTTTCCCTCCCTCTCTCCCCCCTTCCCTACTCATGTTCTCTCTAAAGTAAAAAAAAAAAAAAAACTAAAACAAATTAAAACAGAGATAAAAAGCTTCTGCAAAGTGAAGGAAACAATCAACAAAACTAAAAGGCAGCCTACAGAATGGGAGAAGGTATTACCAAATGACATCTCCGATAAAGGGTTACTATCCAAAACATGTTAAGAACTTCTAAAACTCAATACTCAAAAACCAAATCCAATTAAAAATGGGCAGAAGATGAGAACATTCTTCCAAAGACAACAGGCAGATGCCAACAGACACACGGAAGGACGCTCACCACCACTCATCACCAGGGACATGCGAATCAAAGCCACAATGAGGTACCACCTCACACCTGTCAGAGGGGCTAGTGTCTAAATGACAAGAACGACAGGTGTGACAAGGATGTGGGGAAAGGGGAACCCTCGTGCGCTGTGGCCGAGGATGCAAACTGGTGCAGCTTCTCTGGAAAACAATGTGGAGGATCCTCAAAAAGCTAAAAATAGATCCCATACCATCTGATCCAGTAATTCCACTTGTGGGTACTGACCCCTTAAACACAAAAGCATTAATCTAAATGGATACACGCACCCTTATGTTTACTGCAATATTATTCACAATATTAGCCAAACTGTGGAAGCAGCCTAAGTGTCCGTTAACAGATGAATGCATAAAGACTGTGTGTGTGTGTGTGTGTGTGTGTGTGTGTGTGTGTGTGTGTGTGTGTGTGTAGACACAGGGATATTACTCAGCCATAAAAAGAATGAAATTTGGCCATCTGTAGTGATGTGGATGACTCAGAGAGTAGAATGCTAAGTGAAATAAGAGAAAGACAAACACCATAGGGTCTTACTCATATGTGGAATTTAAGAAACAAACGAGCGAAGGGGCACCTGGGGCTCAGTGGGTTGAGCATTTGACTTCGGCTCAGGTCATATTCTCCGGGTTCGTGGGTTCAAGCCTGTCACGCTCTGTGTCAACAGATTCTGTGTCTCCCTCTCTCTCTGCCCCTCACCTGCTCTGTTCCTCACTCAAAATCAAACAAAAAATTAAAAACAAACGAGCGAAGGAAAAAAAAAAAAAGAGAAAGACACACACACAAACCAGGGAACAGACTGAACCACAGAGAGCTGACAGTCACCGGAGGGCAAGTGGGGGAGCGGGACGGGGATTAAAGAGAACACTCATCATGGAGAAGAAGAACCACGAGGGCTGGCTGCGCACCCTAAGGAGAGTCACGCGGAGCACGGGTCCCCGTGGGACGGGAGGGATGGCTGTGGCCGGGGCGCAGTGCCTGCTGGCGACCGCGCAGGGGAGGCCGGCCTCGGGCGCCGCCGCCGGGCAAGCACCGGACCCGAAGCCGTCCGGGCGGGCGCCCTCGGCCGGGAGCACGTCGGGAGGGGGGCGTCCGCGAGGACCGGGACGTTTATATGTTCTATCCCGTCTCCCGGCTCATCGCTGACTACAGCACGTTCATGAACATTACACTGGAGGAACCGGCAGAAGCCATCTTAACCAAGTGATACAACTCAGTACAGAGGAACAGGACACACCACCGCGGCGGGCCCCCTCACGTGACATGCCGGGAGCACTGTCTGTGGATATTTTTGCCTAAAATGCAGAAATCACACGGAAAGGACAGGAAACCAACGTAACTGGCCTACAGTCCTCAAGACTGACAAGGTCACAAAAGAAATGACAAGAACTACTGGAGATGGACGGAAACCGAACAAGACAGCAAAGGTGACACAGGGCCTGGGCTGGCGGCGGGTCTGTGGAGATGAGCACACAGCGTGGACGCTCGCAAGGGCCTCCCCGGCGTCACCTCTGCCCCCTACTCTGTAGGTGACACACACCTAGGATTCGGGGCAGCGCAACATCGGGTGTGTGACGTGTTTTCAAATGGTTCAGCAATGTTAACAGTGGGGCGTCTAGGGGAAGGGTACCATTTCTGCCACCTTTATGTAAATTTGAAATTACATTTTAAAAGTTAAAGAGAGAAACGTCTTTTCCCCACACAGAAGAGAAGTGAATTGTGAGGGTAAAATGAGGAAGCTAATGGTGGGCCAGACTCTGGCTCCCATCGCCTTAGACGCTCACCGTGGTTACGTCACCCAAACCTAAGGACCAGGTTCTCATCAGAACATCGGTTATCATAATACTCCCAGGGCACCTGAGTGGCTCAGTTGGTTGAATGTCAGACTTTGGCTCAGGTCATGACGTCACGGTTCACGAGCTTGAACCTCAAGTCGGGCTCTGTGCTGACAGTGCAGAGCCTGCTTCAAATTCTCTGTCCCTGTCTCTCACGGCCCCTCCCCTTTTGTGTTTTCTCTCTCTCTCTCAAACATAAACAAACATTAAAAAACAGGGACGCTTGGGTGACTCAGTCGGTTAAGCATCTGACTTGAGCTCAGGTCATGATCTCATGGTTCCTGAGTTCGAGTCCCATGTCGGGCTCTGCTGACAGCTCAGAGCTTGGAGCCTGTTTCGGATTCTGTGACTCCCTCTCTCTCTGCCCCTCCCCACTCGTGCTGTGTCTCTGCCTCAAAAATAAAAATAATAAAAAAAATAAAAAACCAAAAACCTTCCAAACCAAAAGAGGTCCCCCTCAACTAATGGATGAACACGGGTATTAATACTTTAAGTCCAAATTTTCCCTTTGGACTAGGTCTGTGCTTGTGTTTGAACAGGAATAGTGTTTTTGCTATGGAAATTGGGGGTGGTAGCTGGTGTGAACAGGAGTCACCACACTAATTCTGGAACATGACGGGACGTTCAGATGGAGCACGAGAGGCAGAGGCCGTAAAGACTGAGCAGTGAGACTCAAAGGCCCCTTCGTGTCCCGAGTTCTTTCCAAGGGCAAGAACACTACAGCTGTCACCTCTAAAATGCCAGGAGGCCACGAGAAGAACGCCCGCCCCAACGCAGCGCGGGCCCCTCACCTTCGTTCTCCCAGAGAACGACTGGTCTCCGGTCTCAACGAGGTAGAACAGGAAGGGGCTCCTGCAGGCCTCCTTCACCACGTTCTGGAGCTTGACGTGCAGGCTGGCGCACAGATCCGCGATCATGTCCTCGTAGGAGGCCGCCCGCGGGACAGGGCAGCACGGCTCTCGAGGGCTGGCTTCCCTACAAGCCACACTCGACTCTCTTTCTGGGGAAATGAGCGGGTTGCTATTCATCATCACCTTGTTGAACTCGGCATATTCGCTGAGAATAAGCGAAATGTCATTCCGGGACTCTTTCAGAGCGGTGTTGTATTTCAGTTTGTTGAGGTGGAACGAAACAGTGGGATTCCTCTCGGAGTTTGCGAGGTGATTCCTACCGTGACCACACCTCTCCTTCCAGAAGCAGGAACTGTCCGAACCCCCGAGTGTGTGGCCTCTCCCGCGCGGACTCTGCTGCCTGGGCTCCGAGAGGACCACTGTTACCACCAGGGGACTTCTGCTCTGAAACGAAGGGTGCAGAGCGGGGGCTCCCGCAGCGATCTGGGGAGGGGGCTCCTTTGGAAAGACACTGGCGGAAGCAGCAGAACGGCAAGAAGCTCCGCTCTTTACGAGTTGTTTTAGCTTATGTGCAAAACGCAGGTACTCCAGGTCTAAAGTGTGCTGGGTGGGACTAACTGCCCTCTGCCAGGAGCCAAGCAAACCACGCTTTGCCACGAGGCCGGGGCGCCTCTTCAGTCTGTGCCAAGTTCTCCTGGGCTCTTTGAGCTCTTTAGTTACGGTGAAATTGGCGTAAGTCCTGAGGATGCCGTGGAGGTCTCGGATCTGGACGTGAGGCGGCACGCACCCGTCTTTCTTGGGCCCCCGGGGCCTGTGTCTGGGAGGAGCGCCTGTCTCCAGCCCTGAGGGCCGCCCGCAGGAGCCCCACGCTTCATGATCACTATTATTCAGGCTCAGGAAAGAGCCATAATCATCTTTTGAAGCATCTTCCTTCTTGGTTTGACCACATGGCACAGTGCAGGAACCCTCCACCTCTGATTTGGGATTTCTACACTCGCTGCAAGAGTCTTGATCGGACTCCATGGAAAGTGGTTCATAACAGATGTCAGAACTCACACTCACATCCACGTCTCCGCTCAGGGTCCCCGAGTCCTCCTGGGTTCTGAGCCCCTCACCAGAAACCTTACTTGCAAGCTGCTCTTCAGAGACCCCACAAACAAGAAGGGCATAAGGTGGGGGGACCAAGGAGGCACAAGGCTCTCTACCGGCACTCCCACTGGTGACTGCTGTTTTATGGTAAGAATCGGCGTGTAAATATGCAGGGGAAGGCCCGGCATGCGACACGTCTTCTGCTTCACACGGTGGCCTGTCCTGCAGCACATGGACGGGGTTCTGTCTGTCTTCTGGAGAGGCAGTGTGCAGTTGAGCGTCAGCGCCTCTCGGGTCTACGGCTTCTTCGTGGAACTGGGCCTGAGCGTCACTATTCTTAAGCAGACTGCCCATTCTGACTGTGGCTATTTCCCGAGCTTGGAAGCCCGTCTCCACATTCGTGGGCGTGGAACAGTGGGGGGAGGCGGCAGCGCCGCGGGAGGGAAAGGCAAGTCTGGGCAGCTCCGAGCGCCCGTGTGCCCGTGTGGCATCCGCTCTGCCATCTGAGCTGGAGCTCAAGGACTTGGTGTGGATGGAAATGCCTTCATTTGTCTTCAAATCACCGCTGAAGAGATTCTCCTTGATGCTTTTAGGGCCACTATCCTGCTTCAGCGACACATTTGCTACAGCACTGGGAGCAGCTGTAGAAACACGTGTGTCAGCTGAAGACTTATTTCCAATCATCTTTCTAGGGCTAAACGGAGGCTCCTGGGTCTCCAAGACCAGACGATTTACGTCCAAATTCCTATTCTGTATGCTACCTGGCTGCAGTGGATTTCCTGATGGTACCAATGTTTCTAGAGAAAACGTGAGGTCGTCTCCGTACTGGGCAGCGGAGGCAGGCCAGCTCACGCCGTCACCGCAGCCCGGCACCGCGTCTGAGAAAGAGAAGGCCTCCCCAAGCTCCCGAGGGCCGGCTGCCTCGGCTGCTCCGTCAGGCTGGCCCCAGCAGCCGTCTCTTCCTCCCGCGTGGGGCAGCCCAGCAGAGAGCCGCACCGGCGGTGCTCCGGACAAGCTGTCTTGTTCCGCGGGACAAGCAGGACTGACAAGAGAGTTTTCTTTCCCCGTGACGGCCAAATCTGCGGACTCGACCTGGGAGAATCTGTCACTTTTCTCACACTGTGTATCAGCAAGTTTTAAACTGCATAGAGACACGGCTTGAGATGGCTGTGTCCCTTCGACTGGCACTTGGGGGTCAGGACTAGAAGCCGGTGACACTTCTTCAATTAAAGAACCAAAGGGAAAGTCTGAGGCGACATTAACCTCCTCTGCAATCTCAAGGGCACAGGTTTCTTTAGAAAGTATTAAGGTGACTGTTTGTAAATTATCACCCTTTTCCTCATTTTCTAAAGATTTCAGGGACACTGCAGGATACGCGGCTGTACAGTGAGCAGAATTCACTGCTCTGTTTTCTAGGAAGGTCACCTCTTCTGGCTCGATTACTTCGCCGGTCACGTCAGGAAGGTCTACATTTGACGCTGAGGCCTCCTGCCACAGCTCCGGGCTGCCAGCCGGCGCCTCTTCCCTAGGGCTGGTTGGTGGTGATATCGTGAGCGTGAGGTCAATGTCGGAATCCTCTGAGAGCTGCAGGCTGGCCTCCTCCCTGTTCGTACAGACACAGGCTTGTTGGGCAAATGCTGAATTAGAAGACTCAAAACTCCCATTTTCACTCTGGAGACCACTCTTGAAATCTGTCAGTTCGGAGGTGCTATCGGCTGCATAGCCCGTCGAGGAAACGTAGTCAAGTGAAGAACCTTTTTCCAAAGTGGCAGAGGCTGGTGCCAGGAGCACCTCTTCAACCTGGGACGGCTCGATGATCTCCTCTGACGATATGCCAAAGAGACTCGGAGTCTGCAGAAAAAATTCCTGAGAGAGTTTCATTTCTTCTTTGGGCAACGAATAATTAGAACTTCTAACCAACGACAGTGCCTCTGCCACCGACTTCTCAGATGGCAGCGACAAGCCTGGAACAGGACTCTCTTTCCGTTGTGAACACACTTCTTCGGCAGGGGTCTCCCCGCTGACAGAGGCAGCACACACGTGCTTAGTGCCCTTCTGTCTGGACGCTGCCGGAGGGGGGACGTCCGTGAGGCCTTGCGTCTGCGCCTCTTCAAATGCAGACACGGGACGTCTAAGACTCGTAACAGGCGGTACCTGTTTAACCAACTCCATATCAAAGGCTGTAGGTTGGTCGGTTCTATTTACAACTTCTGTCTGCACTGGTTCACAGCTGTTTTCTTCAAAAGTGAAAGTAACTGGTTCCAGATTAATCGTCACATATCCCGGATCATCCTCCCCCTCCAGTGAAGGCTGACTTTCCCGGCCGACGGGGCTGCCGTGCTGGATGCGGCCCTGTGAGGCTTCTGTTTCTGTCTGCGCTGCTGCTTCGCTTTCCAGGGCTCTGTACACGGACTTCTGACAGACCCCCGGCGGACTGCGGACCCCGTCACAAGTCCTGGTGCGCGCGGCGTGCGTGACAGGCTCATCGCAAGTCCCTCTTCTGCTCTCGAGTGGCTCAAAGGCTTTCCCTCTACCGGGAACAGACGGCCCATCAGTTTGGGGGTTTCCAATACCAGGAAGCGTGAGATTAGAAGTCTCTAGTTTATCTGATGAATCTTCCTTGGCTTTTCCCCCAGTTACCTAAAATGACAAAAGCAAACACAAAAAAACGAGAATCAAATGGACGGTCTTCCATCTGCGTGTGGTGAAGACGGGAACGACAGAGGATCAATTCTAGTTTGCTCTTTTTCTTCTTTTGGATCTTCCCCTCTTTCAGAGTGTCACGGGGGTGGAGACCGAGCAAACCGCTCTTTTTAGGTAGGCTTACCACAGCCCCAAACAGGATTTTATTCTTTAAATATACACACCAATGAGAGCACCAAACCTATAACTGCACAGCCTTTTTTTTTTTTAAATTGACTTCTGGAAAGGAAAGTGGCCAGACCGGTGACAGTGTGGAGACGTGACAATGCAGCCTGTGTGCTAAATAGCAGCACTTAACTCAGAAATGCAGCATGGAAAAAAGTACTCAATGTGCAGTGTTTTTAGTAAAATTAAAAGGTAGTTTCTAAAGCAAAGAATAACTTTTGTTAAACACCAGCCTTCATCAGACTATAAAATCCATGGTCGTCTGGAACTTTCCCAGGAGGAAATAGTAACTTATGATCTCCTGTATTAAGCACATCCCAATCAGCAGTTTTCCCCAAAGGGTCAATCTCCATTCTGGTAAACAAAGATCCCTGACCTATTAGCTACCTTCTTCACTCGTAACTGGAGACAATCTCTCATCAGAGTACCTCCTATTCGAAAGAACAAGAGAGGGGCGCCTGGGTGGCTCAGTCGGTTAAGCCTCTGACTTCAGCTCAGGTTATGATCTCACGGTTCGGGAGTTCGAGCCCTGCATCCGGCTCTGGGCTGACAGCTCAGAGCCTGGAGCCTGCTTCCGATTCTGTGCCTCCCTCTCTCTCTGCCCCTCCCTTGCTCATGCTCTGTCTCTCTCAAAAACGAATGTTAAAAAGAAAAATTTAACAGAAAAAGAGAAAACACTACACAGCTTGAATCCAAGGGACTGCTTTCATAGCAGCAGGAAGGAATTAGGTTGAACATTAGCAGGGTACCTCTGGACAATTTTGCTGACCTCATAAACAGGTTGCTTTGTTTTCCTTAAAGGCTGAAGCATGGTCTCGCCCAGAATATGATATGGTGGACTGATCACAGTTGACCACATGCCTGTAATTTTTGTAATACTACATCGTTTATTTCCTGCCATATCTTGAGGCATTCATGCTGGAAGTCATGACCTGTGTTTTATTTTTATTATTTAAAAAAAATTTTTTTTTAATGTTTTACTTATTTTTTGAGACAGAGAGATTCAGAGCATGAGTGGGGAGGGGCAAAGAGAGAGGGAGGCACTGAATTGGAAGCAGGATCCAGGCTCTGAGCTGTCAGCACAGAGCACGACACGGGACTCGAACCCATGAAAGTGAGAGGCGCACTTCTCTGTGCCTCAGTTTCCTCCTCTAAAACGGGGTGGGGTGGTCCTTACCTCACTGGGCTGCGGGTGAACTGAGCCACTGTGACCAAAAGGCATAGACCACTCCCTGGCCCTCAGCCACTCGGACGGCAGGAGCATCTGGAGACAGGCTCTCTGAGTCTGCCTGGACGCACAAGTCCCCAGGTAACCCCAGAGACGGACAGGCTGCCTACTCAGTGTCAAGACACGCACTGTAAGTGCACAAACTCGTGCCAAGTTATTCTGAGAGGGACCGAGGCCAACACCTTCAAAGGGCATAGATCTTGTTAAGCCATTTGTGTAGATTTTGCTGCGACTCGTTTACGCGCCAGTTAACACACGGCCTCTGGCCGTGCGGAACGTCAGTGGAGAAGAGCAGGAAGACTCAGTGCATTTTCCATGTCTGTAGTTCCCAGCAGGCCCACGGGGATGTGGCATCACGTTTACTGTGCCAGCATTTGTTTTCCAGAATGATCTTTAACAGACTTCATTTCAGTTTAAGGCTTTTCAAAGATCTCTAACATTCGGTATTGCATCTGATCCTTCAAAACAGAATATTCTAAGACAGAACAGATACTACTTACCTCTTTTAAAAGATGAGAGAGTATGCTTGGAGAAAACCAGTGATTTGCCCCAAATTATGTAACTAGTAAGTGCCACAGTTACGGCTGCCCTGACCCGCCCGGCCCCTGGGCCCCCTGGCCCCATCTGGCCCCCACGGTCTTCTTCCACTTCTGCTTCTTCGATCAGGACGGAGACGAGCTCCACCACAGATGACCTAGAATGGCACTTATGGGGACCAGGCGTCTGGCTTATGAATCCTTTACACAGGCAATCCACCACCTTCCTACAGAAACCGATGACATGTTTTCAATATGACTTTACATATTGAGCAAAAAAAGAGATTTCTTCAACAATGACATCAGTACATACTTACCTCATTATTACAAGCATAGATGAAACGCTGGATTTCTGGGGCATCCGGAAGACCCTTTCCTGCAAAAATCTCTTTCTGTTCATCCTGTACCCAGAGCTGTGAGCCTCTTGTAGGCGGTGGTTTAATGAAGGGAAGCAAGGAGCTGGCGTCTGGGAAGGACATGTCGGCAGCAGGACCTCTGGGAGACGAGTTCGTCTCCAGCAGAGGGTCTACAGAATGCTTCTCCACGCCGGAGGCCTCCTCAAGTTCACTGAACTCCAACGATTCTAATGTGCTATTTAGAGACACATATTTCATAGGGTTCCTGTACTCCACCACTTTTCGGGATGACCGCATCACTTTGTTCTGACCGCTGTAAAACAGAGCTACCCACATATGAAGTAAAAACTTTGTTTCTTCCATGTTATCAGGCAGGTCAGTGTTCCAAGGCCTGAGATGTACCAAAAAAAAAAAAAAAAAAGAGAGAAAAGTCATCAAAAATGGTGATTTTAGTTGATTGCCTTATCATAAATAAATGCCTTCATTTGAATCTTAGTTTTAAATCTGTTCATTTTTATTTTAAAAATACACGGATCAAGATAAAAAGCTTCTGCAAGGCAAAGGAAACAATCAAAAAAACTAATAGGCAACCAACAGAATGGGAAAAGATAGTGGCAAATGGTATATCAGATAAAGGGCTAGTATCCAAAATATACAAGGAGCTCACTAAACTCCATACACGAAAAATGAATGATCCAGTGAAGAAATGGGCAGAAGACCTGAGTAGACACGTCCCCAAAGAGGACATCCAGATGGCCAACAGGCACATGAAACGATGCTCAGTGTCACTCATCATCAGGGAAATTCAAATCAAAACCACACTGAGATACCACCTCACACTGGTCAGAGTTGCTAAAATGAACAAATCAAAAGACTATAGATGCTGGCGAGGATGTGGAGAGACGGGCACCCTCCTACACTGTTGGTGGCAATGTAAACTGGTGCAGCCGCTCTGGAAAACAGTGTGGAGGTTCCTCAAAAAACTATCCATAGAACTCCCCTATGACCCAGCAATGGCACTGCTGGGGATTTACCCAAGAGATAAAGAAGTGCTGAGGCATAGGAGCACATGTACCCCAATGTTCATAGCGGCACTTTCTACAATAGCCAAATCATGGAAAGAACCTAAACGTCCATCACCTGATGGATGGATCAAGAAGATGTGGTATATATATACAATGGAGTACTATATGGCAATGAGAAAGAATGAAATCTGGCCATTTGTAGGAAAGTGGATGGATCTTGAGGGTGTCATGCTAAGCGAAATAAGTCAGGCAGAGAAGGACGGATACCATATGTTTGCATTCATAGGTCTAACAGGACAGACCTGGCAGGGGACCATGGGGAGAGGAAGGGGGAAAGAGAGCGGGGAAGAGTGAGGGACACAGATCAAGGGAGACTACTGAATACTGGAGACGAACCATGGACTGAAGGGGGAGGGGGAGGGGGGGAGGGGGTGACGGTCATGGTGGGGGGCACTTGTGGGGAGAAGCACTGGGTGTTATATGGAAACTAATTTGACAATAAACTATTATAAAAAAAATAAAATTTACAATACAAAAAAAATACACGGATATGAAACAATAAGATACAAATGAAGGTGACTTAACAAACAGTTACAATGGATCTAATCCATTCATTTTACAGAGGCGGAAAAGGGCACTGGAAAGCGGAGCCTTGAAAAGTGACTTCAGAGATCACACAGCCTTCAGCAGAACCACGACGGAACAGTCTCCAGACGCCCAGGCCGGGACTCCTTTCTCCCACTCCAACTCCCCGCAGACACAACGTACCTACTGTGAGAACGGCTCCTGCAACTACCCCGATCCTCACCTTCCTTTTGCTAAGTCTGGCCAGCTCATTTCTATTTTTGTGTTTCTCTTCTAATACTTGGGAAAGTCTACAGATTAAAATATCTCTGTGGGCAATTCAGCCTGGTCTCTCCTGAAATCGAATGGGGAGAAAACACTTCTGGCCATCTGCCCGGCAGGATGACGGCTAAGAACCCCCTCCTGAATAGACGGGAACACTATGTGAACGCTCCTGCGAATGTGAGCTCGTGACCGGAGCAAGGAGACAAGTCTGATCCAGTTTAGTGGCTCACATGTGAAACACGCCACGAACAGGAGCCTGAAAGCCACTCCATACAGCTAACGGTCCTCGCTGCTGGCAACGAGCACCGCTGACTAGCGCGGGTCAGTCACTGTGCAAAACAATGTATGCGGCATCCTGGCTTGTGGCCATTACTAACATTAAACACTTAAAAGCGCTGCCCACGGGCTGCCACCGATGCTCCCCTGGCACCGCCTGGACACTCTTCAGAAATGCAGACTCTCGGGCTGCACCCCAAAGATACTGGAGTCCGACTGCACCCCGGTGAGACCCCTAGCGCAGTCACGCACAGGATAAAGACTGACACGCACTGTCCCGAAGAACAGGAACCCCCAGCTCCCAGAAGTTAGTTGGTAAGTGGGAGAGCCTAGAGTGAAACCCAGGTTAGTCTATACTCCTAACCTGTGCTTTCAGCTGCTGTTACTGCCTGATGCTCTGACCCTTTAGACGGTCAGAACCGCCCCATGTAAAACTGCTCACTCAGAACCTAACCAACCTTACGGGCAAGACGTAATCCTTGGGACATTTCTTACGGGATTCAGTCCATAAAGCAGTATTCTGTATCTCACTACTTTACATTAAGATCTCATCGAAATACTGTAATTCAAAGCCCACAAAGGCTTATGTGGGAGCATCTCCAAATGGGAAGCGGTTCACAGGGCTGAAGTTAAGCTTGCAAAAGGGCTCCACGTGACCACCCACAGCAGCCAAACCAGCCCCATTTTCTTAGCTGGGAGTCAACACAACTGCCTGATGTTATTCCTAAGTTACTGGAGTCACACACGGTGCCCTTCGCTCTCTCCCCCCGAGGTCTGGCACAAGAGTCCCTCCCCTCAACCTTGATCTCAGCGCCGAGGCCACTTACCCGTGCAGCGCTCTCACCACAGTCCTCTCCAGCGGGTTGTTGGTGTACCTGCTGTCTAAGCTGAACACGTACTCCGTCTCACACTGGAAGGTGACCTTGACGGAGCCAGCACAGCTGAGCACAGTGTGGGAGCACTGGAAGTCTCTTGGGCCGGAGGACGCCGGCTGGGCCCTGCGCTTGGGCGGCGGGCCCTCCGGCAGCCTCCGCAGCGGGGAGGCGCTCTGCTGGTGCCGGAAGGGCATGACTTTCCCCACGGGGGTCCCTGCCTCAGGGCCTCTGGGGCCATTCCTGGCGAAGGCGGGGCCCGGGGTTCCTCTCTGCTGCAGATGCTGCTTTGAGTGTTCTGCCTGGAGCAGGGCATAGGAATGTTCCACGGCAACGGCAGCGCTTTGGCTGGCCTCGGAAGTTTCTGCTGTTTCCTTGGGAAGTGCTGGCGAGGCTCCCACAGGGGCCTCGCTGCCAGGAGCCGAGTGCTCTTCCTCCTGGCTGACAGCAGAGTCTGACGCCGGAGGACTCTTCCTCTCAGAGGACGGCTTCGGGAACAGTCCCCCGTTCTGACTTTTAACTCCTCTATGATATTCATGGTCAGATGTACCGTGCAGAGAAGGTTCTTTAGAAGATAAAACATCCTCTTGTGGCAACTCAGAGGCGTGGGGAGAGCTTCTGGACACGGGTGGCGGCGTGGCACAGGTGGCAGCACTTAGTGCTAGGTCGGCTAACATGTTTAGGGCCCGGGAGTCACAGTGGGCAGTGGGGTTTTCAGGTAGATCTTTCTGAGCCACTGAGATGCTTTCTGGCTGAGCGGCACTAATGCCGGCATCCTCTTGACCGACTGATGAGATTTCTGACTGAAGCTGTGAACCAGTTTCTCCTTTTGCTTCAGTGTAAAAGAAAAAGACATATTACGTTTGATTTCTATATATTATAATTCTCTGCTCTATTATTACGGCTTAATGAAAATCAATGATTAGTCAATATACGCAAGAAAAACCTATGGATAAGTTACATAGATTATATGCTAAAATTTTACTGTCAGGTTTCTTCCAACTATCAGTTCTATTATAACATATTTACCACAAGAACAAGTCCTAAGGAATGTGCATACTGATTTAAAAAGAAATCACCTTTCAGAAACGTTATGTACCAATCAACCCACAAGGCATAACACTTCGCTGAGGAAATATGCAAAGAGGAAAAAGAACAAGAACAAAAAAGAGAACAAGGGTCTTGCCCTCAGAGAACTTACAATCTAGTGAGAACGGAAGACTTTTTAACTTTGAAGTGTACATTAGAGCATGTTAACATACTTTTAGAAATCACTTCCCTTAACAAGTGCTTTATTAGAGAAATCACTTAGGTTTATACTAGAGATGATTTTTTTAAAGTGCTTATTTATTTATTTTGAAAGAGAGAGAAAGAGGGAGGTGAAGGGAAAGAGCTTGCGAGCAGGATAAAGGCAGAGAGAATCTCAAGGAAGCCTGGCGAGGTCAATACAGAGCCTGATGCAGGGCTCAGTCAAATGAACCTTGAGATCATGCCCTGAGCCGAAACCAGAGTCGGGCACTTAACCAACTGAGCCACCAGATGCCCCAAACTAGAGATGACTTGTAATCATACTGAGTTTAATTATAATATGTAATGATATAAGTAAAAAAATCAGAAAAGTCCTAAGAGTATTCATTCAAAATCAGCTTTTAAAACTTTACTTTCTGCACTGAAAACATGTCCTCTCTGTCCAGATGTGTGCAAACCTCCGTCTGATAATTCCCCTCTCCCTAGATAATCACAGCTACCCATTTGCCTTTAACCAGAAAACCGACTTGCGACAGAGGGTTACGTGTTTTCACAGGATACTGATTCAGCTTTCTTATGTGGCTGTCCCAAAGGACAGAGCTCACAACGACGCTAGGGTGTGATTCCCTGTGGCAGGTGCAGGGCTAAGAAAGCTGTGTGTTCTTTAGAACAGCAGGTCGGAAACGAATTACTGACCCGCCTGCAAAGGCCAATGCCTAGCCCATTTTTTAAAATGTTTTATTTATTTTGAGAAAGTGCAAGCAGGGGAGGGGCAGAGAGAGGGCAACAGAAGATCTGAAGCAGACTCTGCACCGATAGCAGCGAGCCTGACATGGGGCTTGAACCTATGAACTGCAAGATCATGACCTGAGCCGAAGTTGGACGCTCGACTGACTGAGCCACCCATGTGCCCCGTAACTAATCCATCTAAAGAGAAGAAAACTCTGGCCTGTGAGGTCATCAAACAGAATGAGAAGGGTCTGTATGTACGGTGGGAAGGATAAAAGTAACAACCACTGTCCACTGTTTATGTAAAATAGCAAAACCCAAGGAGACTCGAGGGAAGAAAACAACCCAAAAGCAGAGAGTCATCTCATCAGCCCCATGGGTATATTGGAAACATGAAATCCATTTTGTGACCTGATGCGTTTATTCATACTAATTCCATCCTATCTTTGCTAATATAGGATATCACTTACGAGTAAGGCCTAATAGAAAGAACACTGCACCAAAGTTAAGAAAAATGATTCAGTTTAACAAATATGTGTAGTCTCAGGTAAATCATTTAATTTCTGACTTTGTTAGAGGTTCTCAATCAATTAAATATAGAATACTGATATCTTTTAAGATATGCAAATAAGACAACACCAAATGAAATACATACTAAAGAACTCAATAGATAAAAACTAAATTAAAAACTTTAAAAAGGGCAGAAGAGCATTAGTTTCAGTAACAATGAGCCTTCTTAAATTCTGATACTTCAAGAAATGAAACTGATCAGTATAGGCGATCAAGAAATAAAAGAAAAATTTAGAGATTCACCTTAACATTTTACCTTGGAATGTGGCTGCACAGTATATTTGGATATTTGCAATGCAAACCATCCTGTTTTCTAATACATGTTTTAAGAACTATTCCTTCCTGGGCTCACTCTTCTGCCCAATTGCATTCCTCCTGTTAATCAATCAGTCTACAAATATCTGAGAGCCGATTTGGTACAAATAATCCGAATGACACAGCTAAGCATACAAGGCATTTATACACCGGTCTATGCTCATAATGTTTATAGATTCATCAGAAAGACAAGACCAAAACACATCAAATGACTAGAAAACAGTGTGAACTGGATTCCACAACGTTCTCTAAAACTCGAAAGGAAAGGAAAGGTAAGGAAACAGAGCTCAGGTCAGCTCCCAAGCAGCAGCAGCGGCCTGGCACAGGGGAATGGCGCCCGAGCAGAAGTCGGTGTGATGGGTCAGGGGCACCTGGGTATCTGGCGGGGCAGGGGCATGCCAACAGGCAGCAGCAGGGAAGGAAGGAAGGGCAGGAGACGGCCTGATGAGTGCCCAGGAGACGAGCAGGGTTTATACTTGGTGTGTACGGGTGTGAAAACAGCAACACCGAGCGTTAGAAAGATAGGAGGAGCTTTCGAAGATTCTTCACTCATTAAAAAAAAAACCAACCCGAAAACAAAGGAAAAAACCCTTCAGTCATAAACAAACTTATCATAATACCTTCATCTCCATATAACAGTGTCTTGTGAAGCCCGCTGCCTCTAAGGCGGTTAACAATCTACAGCTAGAGGAGGGAGGGGGCGGGGCGGGCGGGAAGCCAGGGGCCAAGTGTGTGTGAGGCCAGCTGCGCAGAGCCGGGGACTGGCGCGGGGACGTGGCGGGAGGGGGCCGCGGCCGGCGGCTGGAGCTGCAGAATCAGCGCAGTTGGCCGTGGGCAGGTCACAGAACCAGACTGTGTCATTCACTTCAACAGAACTGGGAAAGTAAAGCTGCTTTTAAAACTAATTTGATGCGTTTTAACACCAAAAACAGGTTTCTGGATTACTGAGCGTCGCGTTAGGAGAAAGCCCTTTCGGCTGCGCTCCTGCAGACCCGCGGGCAGGCCGCGCGGCGCCAGGGCAGGAGTCTGCGCCTCCCGGACTGATTCACGAAGGAGGCCGCCACCCCCCCACCCCCCCCTCCCCGGCCCCGGGGTGTGGGGGCGGAGGGGGGCGCGGGCGGCGGCGAGCACACCCCACTGCTGGTAGGTTATCCCAGCACACTGTCTTGCAATCTCAGTTAGTCTGTATGGCGGTGTTTAAATTCACAGGAAGAGTATTTCTTACCAGGTTGTGGCTGCTTTCGGAGTCTGGGATTCTGATTGCCTCTTACTAGATTTACCCTCCGCTTTTTTGCAGATTTCTTCACGGGTGGCTTAGCCCTTGGAACAGTTTTGACTGGAGAGTTGTCTGGTTTCCTTGCCCTTTTAGCACTCGTTGCCAGTGGAACATCTTTAGAAATGGGAGCGTCTCGGTTTTTCCTATCCACTTTGGTTGTCAGTACAAACCGTGCGGTCAGCACCTCGGCACCTTATGCAGAAAACACACCGTTTTAAGGGGTAGGGGCGCAGAGGCTTATCAGCAACAGCTTTTCCTTTGCTTTGGTTTGCGGAGAGGTAACTTTAGCAATAGGGAAGAAAATATAAACTTCAGGGTATTCCAATAAAGATTTTCTTTTAAACAAAGCAGGAGTTCAAACCTCTCATATGCAGATAAAAATAGGAACTTTCTAAGCGTCAGACTATAAGCCCTGTCTGGTGAAGAAGAAAACTGCCGGAGTAATAACTTGATAAAAACAAGGTATGACTCAAAAAAAAAAAAAACCAAAAAAAACCTCCCTAATCTTCCCTGACTGACATGAGCGGTGAGGCTGCGGGCGGTGGCTCACGGCACCGGCAGTGGAGAATTCTTGGGAAAGCAACAGCCCCATGAGGCGATGTGGGTGAAATGTAATCACCCCGCAGAGCAGGGACTAGTCGCACAGAGCCACCTTACAGAGTCCACTGGACTGCTCCTAAATATCCACGTCTTGCCACCGGAAAAATCACCTTTTCAGAGAAGACAGAGGAAGGTCCGCTAAAGAAGCCTTCACCTGATTTAACTTCCTACGAGTCTCTTACCCTTGCTCATCTCTCTTACAAAATGCTCAGCTTGGCTTCCCACCCGGAAGGGAACAGCTATTGGTGGAGGCACGTCCGGAGACAAAAGACCGAGGACTACTCGCTAACACAACAGACGGTGTTTCAACTTTGTAAGAGTTAAAAAAAAAAAAAAAGAAAGTTAATAAATGTTCCCTTTGAAAACTTCCCTTCCTGCTGACTTTTTATCCTTTCAGCCATGAAACCAAAAAATTAGTCCCACAGATATCAATAAAAATATCACACATTGTGTTGGCAGATATTTTAAAATTACGTTTACAGAAAACACTACAGTTGACCCCTGAACATCGGTTTGATGGGTTTTTTTCCAATAAATAGAAGTACACTACTGTGAAGGGACCCTCTTCCCCATGACTTTCATAACTTTTCTCCAGCTTACATGACTGTAAGAACACATCGGATATGACACATACGACATACAAAGTACGTATCAGTCAGTGATTTGTGTTATCAGTAAGGTCACTGGGAGGCTAACGGTAGTAGTTACGTCCTGGGAATCAGAGATTTTCTGCTGCACGGGGCGGGGGGGTGTGGGGGAGGGGTGGGGTCAGTGCCCCTGATGCCCATGTTGTTCGAGGGTCAACTACTTCTGAGAACAGGAAACTCGACACTGGTTTAAGAAATCGTGATCATTGTTAGTAAAATGTAGAAAAGAGACCAATTTCACTTCATTCTCTTGGGGATTAGAGAAAGGAGTGGTATTTAAAAAACGCTTTCCCATCTGTTGGTGCGGACCGTCTCCCGGGGTCTAACGCTGCTCCTCCCTCCTGAAGTAACAAAGCAACATACCGTTTTGTTCTTCTCTCAAGAATGATACTTCTCATTCTACTCTATTTTCTAAACTTTTTAGCACAAAGAAAGGCAAACCAGAAATCAAGCAGGGAAGCAGTTCAGACTAAATGGAGGCGAGCAGAAAATACGAAGAGCAGACCAAGACCTGGGGGAGGTTCAGAAGACCTGCACCGCCAGAGCGGCCCTGCACAGCCCAGGTCCTCGGGGGGAAACAAACACGAAGCAAGGTGACCCTACAGGGGACTGCGCTGCTTCTCTGCCTCACTCAGTGCCACTTTCTCAAACCTGTATGTACCACCCACCGGGGGGCTGTAAAATAAGTTTAATGGGCTGCAACCAGAATCCTTTCTTAAAGGAAACAGAAAAGAACGGAAAGAATCAGACTGTGTTACGCATGGGTAGGGTAAATGTTTTCCTGAAATTTCTGTTCCAGTCATACACAAATTTGTGTGCACTGGACTGTAATATAAACCATATTTCTTATAGCAAAGTAAAAACATTTGAGAAATAGTAAATGTTGGATTGTAGATAATTTATTTAATACCTTGAAGTAAACTGTTCATCTGTAGTAGAAACTCAACACGGCTGGCCCGGAATGTACTTGTAAGGGGTGGTGCAGTCGAATTCGCGGCTTCCCACTCCCCCACTTCCCATCAGCCTCCTGAATCAATGCATGCACACACGCACCCCATTTCTCACACTACAATACGCCAGAAGTAACTGTCTAGAATCCTGATGATCTGCAGATCCTTGATGTTTTCCTCTAGGCACTGCAATTTCTAAATTGAAAACACTATAGACAGGCTTAGCAAATGTTTTCCGAGACGGGCTGGCAGGACGTACTTCCTGCTTTGAGGGCCAGTATGGGCTCAGGCACTGCTGCTCGCTTCTGCCAGCACCGTGTGAAGTAGCCAGAGAGGACAGGTAAGCGCCTGAGGGGTCCTCTGGCACGGTTCTCTGACCCCTACTCTACCAGGTCACAGGGCATATAGCGCCCTACTTCTAAACAAAATCTGCTACACATCATCTCCGATGACCCTGAGCTGCAGTCACGTCCTGTGCTGGGCCAGGTTTGGTAAAGCGCATCAGACGTACACTACCTGGCCCGAGGTTCTGGTTCTCACTCAATTTTCAGGGTCAACAAAGCCATTTGTAGAACCGTTTCAATGTACATGTCTCCAGACCACTGGCTATTGTTTCAATAGGTCTACGTAGGATCCAGGTGACTAGTTTTAAAACTCTGATAATACACACAAAGGAAGGGAAATTCGGCCCGGACTGCTCTAGGTTTGGAAAGTCCAGGCATCACTTCCTCTTTCTACATGTTCGAACTCTCAGTTATCACTTCCTGCTGCTACTGGTGAGCCTGATTGGAGAAGATCCTCTTCTTCCCCCCTTAACTGTCCGAGGACAGCTCAGAAACTAAATAATCATTGTGGAGCGTGGTGAGTGCGCGACTGAGTGGCGGCGGAGCCGTTTTACAAATGAAATGCAGCCTTGGGTGGGAGGGCTTTTGGAGCACCTGAGCCTTCCCTATTTCTGGACTTCCACCTGCTATCTGGATCCGCGCTTCTCAAACTGCAGCCTGTAGACAATCACCCAGAGGGAAATGCTGGCGTCGCTAACACACTTCTGCCACCGCCTGGCTCAGTGCGCAGTGAGCACACAGGAACAGTGTCAGGGAACCACAGTCACTACTAACTGCCCAGTTAGAGATCCACAGAAATCGGGCTTACCTCTTTTTCTTTTCTGAGGAAACGGTCCTTTCACTAACTGGAGCGCTGTGGGGCCGTCCGAACCCTTGCCCGCCCTGGCAGCCCTCTTGGGGAAGGGACGGCACAGGTTCACCCGTTTACTCTGCACGGTGGAC
The DNA here is from genome assembly GCA_004023785.1 of Mungos mungo. Taxonomy (NCBI): domain Eukaryota; kingdom Metazoa; phylum Chordata; class Mammalia; order Carnivora; family Herpestidae; genus Mungos; species Mungos mungo. Next base: position 173,921 of record PISW01002456.1, read on the forward strand.
GGCAAGCTAGCCTTCCTCTTGGGCTGGACTCTCCGATCTGAGGCTGGGGTTAGCGAGATCACAGCTCCCTGCCTTGCTTTCGACAGGTCTTCAGGATTCTTTTCGGTTTCAGTTTCTTTTCTTACTTCTGCCTCTGAGTCAAGAAATTCAGGATCTGGAGTCATAACTAAAGAAAATCCAGCATCGCAAATGCCGTCTGAGATACAAGGGGACTGAGGACGCTCTGCTAACAGATCTAACGCAGTAGACACTTCCAAAATGTACCCAGCAGGATCTGAAAAATACGACTTCAGCTGAGGTAACGACTGTAAAGGGCACCTTCCTGCTGGCGGAGCCAAGTCAAAGCCGTTGGATGGTTGGCTGAAGAACGCAGTCTCTTTTGTCCCATCCCGGGAAGCAGCCATCAGGGAGGGACTCCTGTCCGCCTTGCACAGTTCCTGGAAACTACGCTTCACTAATGTGCTTGGACACATTCCTTCTTCAGCAAATGACTTCTTTGCTTCCAGAAGGGCACAATGAAGGGCAGGCAAAATAAGTGTTACCTTTGATGAGATGTCATCTTCAACCTTCAATTCTTTCAGCCCTAAAACATATACGCATACATTAAAACCTCAAGTTCTGATTTATTTTTGTTTTTTTGTTTTTGTTTTTGTTTTTTTTACAAAAACATGCAGGAAGAAATTGCTTTAAATCACAAAACTACAGGATGGTTAAATATGACAGTGTTTCAAATGGTAATCTAACTCGCAATTAATAGAGGTCCTCTGGGTACATTTAATGAATAGCTCTCCATATATATGGAATCACTGCCCCTCCCTCCCTCTCTCTCTCAAACACACACACACACACACACACACACACACACACACACACAGAACCAAAAAACAATCTTTCAAATTTAAGATCATGTGAGATCATGACATGAGGTGAGATCAAGAGTCGGAAGCTTAACCCACTGAGCCACCCAGGCACGCCTGCTGTCCACTTTTTAATGCTCATTTATTGCTTTTAATACAGGTCTTCTTATAAGAAAAAGTAACTGTAAATTAAGAAACACCCCATTAGGCCTAGATGAATACATTTGCTCCTGAACAGATATTACGTTACGGAAAAGGACAGCAAACATGGATAAATAGAAAAATGTGAGTATACATCAAAATAAAAATTCCCTTGTTTGAGTGGTTCGTCATATACAAAGTAACAAGTGAAGGAAAATTATAAAAAAATTCTGATACAACACTAATAGTTCACAACTACGTAGTATTTTTCTAGACAACTTCATTATTTCAAGAATGTAGAAAGGCAGAAACAGAATGATTTATAATAAACTATCATAAAATCTATGACAAGGAACTTTTAAAGTTGGCTAAGTATCAATTTAAAACAACCGTAGTTCTGAACTTCCGAATGCATCTGAGCAGAACATGTCTCAGTGACCCAGCGGAGGATGTGAACGTGGTGACGCATCCTGTTCCTCACAGGGGAGCCCTGTGCCGCCCCACCACGAAGGGCAGTGTTTCTCCTTCCAAATTGGAAGTGCACTTAGAACTAAGGCTGAAGGCCGAGCTGTCGGCAGGCGTGGGGCTCAAACTCATGAACTGCGAGATCACGACCTGAGCCAAAGTTGGGTCGCTTAACCAACTGAGCCACCCAGGCACCACAAGAGCCCTTATTTTTAAGTAATTTCTACCCAACCTGGGGCTCGAACTCACAACCCCTAGATCGAGAGTCGCACACTAATCCAACTTAGCCAGCCAGGTGCCCCAACATTTATTATTTTTCAGTGGCCTGGCACCAGTAGGCGACAGGGATATGATAAAATAAAAGCATTCGATCCCTATCAAAATACCACCTGCATTCTTCACAGAGCTAGAACAAACAATCCTAAAATTTGTATGAGGGGTGCCTGGGTGGCTCAGTTGGTTGAGCGTCTGACTTCAGCTCAGGTCATGATCTCATGGTCTGTGGATTCGAGCCCCACATCAGGCTCTGTGCCAACAGCTCAGAGCCTGGAGTCTATCTTCGGATTCTGTGTCTCCCTCTCTCTCTGACCCTCCCCTGTTCATGTTGTCTCTCTCTCTCAAAAATAAATAATAAAAAAAACATTAAAAATAAACTAAAAAAACAAAAAACAAAAAAACATTTGTATGGAACCAGAAAAGACCTGGAACAACCAAAGCAATTCTGAGAAAGAAAACCAAAGCTGGAGGCATCACAATCCTGACTTGAAGCTGTATTACAAAGCTGTCATCATCAAGACAGTATGGCACTGCCACAAAAAGAGACACTCAGATCAACAGAATAGAGAAGCCAGAAATGGACCCACAAACTTATGGCCACTTCATCTCTGACAAAGCAGGAAAGAATTCCCAATGGAATAAAGACAGTCTCTTCAGCAAATGGTGCTGGGAGAACTGGAGAGTGACGTGCAGAAAAATGAACCTGGACCACTTTCTTATACCTCACACAAAAAGAAATTCAAAATGGATGAAAGACCTAAACATAAGACAGGAAACCATCAAATTCCTAGAGGAGAAAGCAGGCAACAACCTATTTGACCTCAGCTGCAGCAACTTCTTACTCAACACGTCTCCAGAGGCAAGGGAAACAAAAGCAAAAATGAACTATTGGGAACTCATCAAAATAAAAAGTTTCTGCACAGAGAAGGAAACAATCAGCAAAACTAAAAGGCAATTAATAGAATGAGAGAAGTTATCTGCAAATGACATACTGGATAAAAGGTTAGTATCTAAAATACATAAAGAATGTAACAAACTGAACACCCAAAAAACGAATAGTCCAGTGAAGAAAATGGACAGAAGACATGAAGAGACACTTTTCCAAAGAATATATCCAGATGGGCAACAGACACATGAAAAAATGCTCAACGTCACTCATCATCAGGGAAATACAAATCAAAACCACACTGAGATACCAGCTCCCACCTGCCAGAGTGGCTGACATTAACAGCTCAGGCATGACAGATACTGTCAAGGATGCAGAGAAAGAGGATCTCTTTTGCACTGCTGGTGGGAACGCAAACTGGGGCAGCCACTCTGGAAAAGAGTATGGAGGTTCCTCAAAAAAGTAAAAAGAGAACTGTATTACCCAGCAATTGCACTACTAGGTATTTATCCAAGGAATATAGGCATGCTGTTTAGAAAGGTCACATGCACCCCAATGTTTACAGCAGCGCTATCGACAATACCCAAAGTATGGAAAGAGCCCAAATGTCCATCAACCGATGAATGGATAAAGAAGATGTGGTGTGTATACACGATGGCGTATTACTCAGCAATAAAAAAGAATGAAATCTTGCCATTTGCAACTACACTCATGGAACTAGAGGGTATGATGCTAAGCGAAATTAGAAAAAGACAAACATCATGACTTCACTCATATGAGGAATTTAAGATACAAAACAGATGAACATAGGGGAAGGGAAGCAAAAATAATATAAAAGCAGGAAGAGGGACAAAATATGAGAGACTCTTGAATCTGGAGAACAAACCAAGGGTTACAGAGGGGCCGTGGGGGGCGGATGGGCTAAATGGGTGAGGGGCATGAGGGAATCTACTCTTGAAAACACTGTTGCACTATGTGCTGACTTAGATGTAAATTTAAAAATAAGTAAATTAAAAAAAATAATAAAGGCAGGCAGACGTTAAACAATTATGTGAAGAAATACTGAAATGGTGCCCCTACTAGGCCAGAAGTCCTCACTGAGGGGACAGTGGTGACAGGAATCAGTTAGCAGGCTATTAATCGGACACCTGACAGACCTGAGTGACGGGCTCAGGCAGTGCTTCTGATTTTGTTCCTCATCTTTCCACCTTAGTCTTTTTAGATTTTGTTTCTTAATTGCCCTCTGGAATTTTAATACTGCGGATACACTGCACATCTACTTATATACCGGAGGGGGAGTATTTTTTTGCCCTCACGAGCCAATTCTTGGTCCTCATAGGTCACGTTCACCTGACAAAGGAGAAGGAAATAAGCAGTCCAGAAAGAGGGAGTCGCGTCTGAGAAGGCCCGAGTCCTGGTTACCGCGTAGGCGGCGGCGACAGCGTCTCCCAGCTGATGCTGCGCGCTGATGCAGGGGCTCTGTCTGGGGCGTGCGGAATTTGAGGGACACCTGAGACACCTCAGCAAAACTGTCAACAGGCAGGTGACTGTGCCCGTGAAGCTCAGAGGAAAGAGGTGTGCTCAGTGGACAGCGGGGTCACCCAGGGAGGGGAAAGGAAGCGTTAGGTAAGAGAAGCCAACGCTACCAAGGTCTAGTGCAGCTGAAGGGCTGAGACGAAGACAGACCAGCACCACACAGACCCCTCAAACGGGAAGTCATCGCGGCCTCACCTGCTGGCGGGGGCGGACGGAGCACGTGTAACCCGTGGAGCGCCGGCTCATCTCCAAAATCTACACGGAATGAAAACCATAAGAAAAGTTAGGATGGTCTTCTAAAACAAAGTAAACATACTGAAAAGTAGTTTTACAATAAAGCTGTCCTTACTTGTTTCTGACATTAAGGCCGACGAGGTAAGTAAAATGAAAAACCCCCGGTCTTCTAAGCATTTGATGATCGCCTTAAACATAAACAAACAAACGACGGTGAAAAAAGATTTAATTCCTTTCTCCTTCTCCCTCTACCACACTCTGCAGTGTATTTTGAGTTCATGAAAAGTGTGTGTTAAAAAAAATTCTTGAAATGTTAACGTCTGTGAGAATCAGGAGAAGTTTGTCCCCAGTCCCAGAAACCGCAAGTTCCTCAGTGTCCAAATAATCTTGGCTCTGCTAGGGCCCCAGATAGTAACCAGAACGCCGAGGTTAGTTTCAGGAGAGCGTTTACCTATTGTAACAAATTGGTTAGAAAACACATTTCTGTCTTTTTGCGGAGACGCTTCACAGTTCAGCCCGCGGCCTTGGGAGCCAGGTGTTAGCCATTCAGCCACTGTGACTTCGCGCGGACTCAGACCTGTGATTAACATCCTAAGCTCATGTTTACCCCCAAAATATCACAGAATCCTTGAACGTGAAAGACCGGGAGATACATCCAATACATCCAATAAAAGAATCCTTTCCACAGCATCGTGAGGGACAGAAAATAACAGAAAAGAACATGGCCAGTCCTGTGGCACCACGAGACTCAGATGAAAAGAAAGTCTTCCCTCATGTCGATCACCACCTTTAGTGGCACCTTGAGCTCCAGGGGGAAAAAACACCTTGAAATTTTAATGTTTACAATAATTCTGCGAATTCTGCCTCCAGATAGCGAGGGAAGTTATTTAAAAGACCTCATTCTACATCATACAGAGAACAGCTTTTCTTTCCCATTAGTCACCCTTTCAGAAGCTTTATATAGCCGTAACTAAGGTAAAAACCAATGTTCATACAGTAAATTTTTTAGTTAAAAGAGAAGCCTAAATAAAATATACCACTTTATAGGGTAAAGTGATAAAACATTCTTTTTCAAAGATTGACAAGCTCATAAGCCTACAAATGTGGCAAATCCATAAATTAATAACAATTCAAATATGAAAACAAGACTTCTAATCATCATGAAAGGAATTTGTTCTGACGCGGAGTTCACGCGCAGGAACAGTCACTGCGCACTTCCGGGACAGCCTGTACATCTGACGGTGTCTGTTTCTGTTTCCTCCGTCTTGCAAGTTCTTTGACGGCAGGGACTACTTTGTATTTGCGCTTCTGGCACACGTAGGGACTCAAGAAAGAATTGCAGGATAAATACACCTATAGTTACACATACCTATAGCTTTGGTACCTAGTAAGTTGCAAACACATATAAATCTTGCTCCATTTTCCAATGCTGTAAAAAGTGAAAGCAACAACAGCCTCTACGTCGTTCTGCATTTTGGTTTTGCAATACAGATGAAAAGTAAAACCTCTCCATCTACTTAAAACCAGAAATTTCTATCTTCCAAGAAATGGGCAAATGAAACAGAAATATAGATCTTATTAATTTCTCCAATTAGGTACTGAAAGGACTGAAGTTCCTATTTTAACCTTTGTGGGGAGAAATCACAGAGTCTGTATCTACTAGACTCTTCTATTTACATACAGAAAAATACAGCCATACAAGTCCTTAACACCCTTTTATTTATTTTTAATGTTTATTTTGAAAGAGAGAGAGAGAGCACGTACACTGGCAGGGGTGGGGCGGGGAAAGAGGGAGAGGAAGAGAATCCCAAGCAGGCTCCATGATGTCAGCACTAAGCCTGACCTGGGGCTCGATCTCACGAACCATGAGATTATGACCCAAGTTGAAATCAAGAGCCAGAAGCATAACTGACCACCTAGGTGCCCCCAACACCCTTTTAAAAAGGGACCTTGGTCTGTACTGTTCTTGCGATTCCGTGTTGTAGGTACAAGCCCACATACATTTCATTTGAGGCCTGCTCATTACTTGTCCTCTATGTACCAGGCACGGGCTCTAAGGTGTCAGAGATGCTTTCGATCACCACCCTCAAGGAACTCAGTGTCTAGGTGGGGAGACCATGTGAAAACTATTCACAATATGACGAGGCAAGGAAAAACAGCGTGGGAGCTAGATGCGAAGTGAAGTCAGTCAGTTGGATAAAGACACGCACCATATGACTTCATGCATGTGGAATTTAAGAAACAAAACAAGCGAAGGGGAAAAGAGAGACAAACGAGCAGCACTGTTAACTACGGAGAACACGCTGCTGTTACCCAAGGAGACGGAGGGAGGTGGGCCGGGTGATGGGGCTGAAGGCGTGCACCTGTGAGGAACACCGGGCGACGCGTGGAAGTGCGGAATCTATATTGTACACCTGAAACGCACGTTACACTGTAAGCTACTGGAATTAAAATAAAAACTTAAAGAAAAAAAGCAGGAACACGGAGGAGGAAGGGCCTGATCCTGTGTGGTTTGGGCACCGAGTCTCTGGTACCTCTGATACCACTCACGTTCACGAGCAGTTGCATCACTAACGCCTTCTCTCAAAAGATCTGTGGACTCTCTTCCTTTCAGTTTCCAGATACAAACCGGACCCTGCGGCTTCGAAGCCCCACAGCCCCGAGTCGGCGCTCGTCCACGCAGCACCCGGTGGTGCGGCCGGGACTCCCGCACCCCGGGCAGGGCTGAGCCCAGACCCGGCTCTAGAAGGCGGCTCGGGCGGCCTGAGCTGGCGGGGTCCTCCGTGCCCCTCCAGTCCCTGGGTGAGGGCTGTGCAGACAAGCTCGTCTGCTGAACCGGAAGTGAAGGTCAGGAGAGGGCTCCCTCTTGGGACGTGCAAAGGAAGCAGGGAAGGCTGTGTGGCGGCCTCAGGCCAGTACTGCACAGAGGAGAGCGAGGGGAGACAGAGCATCCTGGGCAAACAGCACGTGAGCCCGCCTTATCCTCTAGAATTGAAAGTAAGCCTATTAAATCCTTTTTCTGCTTAAGCCAGTTTGGGTTTCTGTCACTCATAACTCAAAGTATCCTAACGGGCTGTCCCTAAGACCCCTGACCTTCACAGCTTCTCTACATGTCCTGACCTATTGATTCCTTGCTACGTCCTGTGGGGACAGGCCAGCATGCCACTGATGGGCTCAGTGTTTGCTCATGGCCCCATACTTAACCCCAGTGCCTCTGGGATGTTTAGGACTTACTAACACAAAATCAGCATCCTCCTCCCTCACCCTGAGGAGCCCTGGGTAACAAAATGGAGAATCCGTTTTTTTAATATATATATATATTCGAGTTACTTAACCTACAGCGTAGTCTTGGCTTCAGGAGTAGAATCCAGTGATTCATCACCTACATGATACCCAGTGCTCATCCCCACAAGCGCCCTTCTTAATGTCCATCCCCCATTTTCCTCATCCCCCATCAGCCCTATTTGTTTTCTGTATTTAAGAGTCTCTTTTGGTTTGCCTCCCTCTCTGTTTTTATCTTATTTTTCCTACCCTTCCCCTATAATCATCTGTTAAGTTTCTCAAATTCCACCTATGTGTAAAATCATGTGGTATCTGTCTCTGGCTGGCTGACTTATTTTACTTAGCCTAATCCCCTCCAGTTCCATCCATGTTGTTGCAAATAGCAAGATTTCATTCTTTTTCATCACTGAGTGCTATTCCATCGTAAACATATATACCACATCTTAATCCATTCATCAGTCGATGGACATTTGGGCTCCTTCCATAATTTGGCTATTGTTGATAGTGCTGCTATAAACACTGGGGTGCATGTGCCTCTATGCATCAGCATTTTTGTTCCCTTTGGGAAAATACCAAGTAGTACAATTGCTGGATCCTAGAGTAGCTCTATTTTTAATTTTTTGAGGAACATCCACACATTTTTCCAGAGTGCACCAGTCTGCATTCCCACCAACAGTGTAGGAAGGTTGCTCTTTCTCCACATCCTCGCCAACATCTGTTGTTTCCCAAGTTGTTAATTTTAGCCACTCTGACCCATGTGGTGGTAATCTCAGTGTGGTTTTGATTTGTGTTTCTGCAATGATGAGTGATGTTGAGTATCTTTTCATGGGTCAGTCTGCCATCTGGATGTCTGCTTTGGAAAAGTCTCTACTCATGTCTTCTGCCCATTTCTTCACTGGATTATTTGTTTTTCAAGTGTTGAGTTTGGTAAGTTCTTTATAGATTTTGGATACTAATAACCCTTTATCTGATATGTCATTTGCAAATATCTTTTCCCATTCTGTCAGTTGTCTTTTAGTTTTGTTGATTGTTTCCTTTGCAGTGCAGAAGCTTTTTATCTTGATGAGTTCCCAATAGTTCGGTTTTGCTTTTAATTCCCTTGCCTTTGGAAATGTGTCAAGCAAGAAATTGCTACAGCTGAGGTCAAAAGAGGTTGTTGCCTGCTTTCTCCTGTGGGGTTTTGATGGTTTCCTATCTCATCTTTGGGTCTTTTGTCCATTTTAAATTTATTTTTGTGTATGGTGTAAGAAAGTGATCTAGTTTCATTCTTCTGCATGTTGCTGTCCAGTTCTCCCAGCACCACCTGCTAAAGAGACTGCCTTTTTTCCACTGGATACTCTTTCCTGCTTTGTTAAACATTAGTTGCCCATATTACCTGTGGGTCCATTTCTGGGTTCTATATTCTATTTCATTGATCTATGTATCTGGCTTTTTTTTGCCAGTACCATGCTGTCTTGATTACAGCTTTGTAATACAGGTTGAAGACTGGGATTGTGAGGCTTCCAGTTTTGATTTTCTTTTTCAACATTACTTTGGCTATTCAGGGTCTTTTGTGGTTCCACACAAATTGTAGGATTGTCTGTTTTCTTCTGTGAAGAATGCTGGTTGCTAGTTTGATTCAGATTGCTTGAATGTGTAGACTGCTTTGGGTAACATCAACATTTTAACAATATTTGTTCTTCCACCCATGAGCATGAAATGTTTTTCCACTTCTTTGTGTCTCCTACAATTTCTTTCATAAGCTTTCAATAGTTTTCAGTCTATAGATCTTTTACTTCTTTAGTTGGGTTTATTCCTGGGTATTTTATGGTTTTTGATGCAACTGTAAATGGGATCAATTCCCTGATAGCTCTTTTTGTTGCCTCATTATTGGTGTATAGAAATGTGACCATAATTTCTGTACATTGATTTTTACATCCTGTGACTTTGATGGATTCCTGTCAGCTCTAGCAGTTTTCTGGTGGAAGCTTTTGGGTTTTCATGTAGAGAATCATGTCATCTGCAAAGAGTGAAAGTTTGATTTCTTCTTTGCCAACATGGATGCGTTTTATTTTGTTTTGTTGTCTGACTGCTGAGGATAGGACTTCCAACACCATGTTACACAACAATGGTGAGAGTGGACATCCCTGTCGTGTTCCTGATCTCAGGAGGAAAACTCTCAATTTTTTCCCCATTAAGGATGATATTAGCTGTGGGACTTTCATATACGGCTTTTATGTTGTTAAGGTATAATCCTTCTATCCCGACTTTCTCGAGAGTTTTTAAGAAAGGATCCTGTATTTTGTCAAATGCTTTTTCTGCAGCTCTTGACAGGGTCATATGGTTCTTATTCTTCTATTCATGTGATTCATTATGTTAAATGATTGATTTGTGAATAATGAACCAGCCCTGCAGCCCTGGAATGAATCCCAATTGATCACGGCGAATAATTCTTTTAACATACCATTGAATTCAACTTGCTAGTATCTTGTTGAGAATTTTTGCATCCATGTTCATCAAGGATATTGGCCTGTAACTCTCCTCTTTAGTGGGGTCTTTGTCTGGTTTAGGAATCAAGGTAATGCTGGCTTCATAGAATGAGTCTGGAAGCTTCCCTTCCATTTCTTTTCTTTGGACTAGTTTCCAAAAAATAGGTATTAATTTTGCTTTAAATGTTTGGTAGAATTACCCTGGGAAGCTATCCGGCCCAGGACTCTTACTGGGAGATTTTTGATAACCGATTCCATTTTTTCATTGGTTCATGTGTTCAAATTTTCTATTTCTTCCTGTTTGAGTTTTGGTAGTGTGGGAGTGTCTAGGAATTTGTCCATTTCTTTCCAGATTGCCATTTGGTGGCATATAGTTTTTCATAGTACTCTCTAATAAGTGTTTGTATTTCTGTGGTATTTGTTGGCTGTGATCTCTAAAATGGACAAAGTCTTTGGATTGTTATGTGCTTCTCATTAGCGTCTTACTTTCTACAATATGGAAACAGTAGGAGCACACATCACTTGTAAAGCAAAATCCCCCAAGCGGTCCTTTGATTAATTCAGAAACACTAGGGATCTACTCAATTCTTCTGTCATAAAACAAAAACAACAAAAAAAAGATTTGGGAAAAACTGAAAAACTGTCCTATTATTCTTAAAATCAGGAGTATAAATGGACTAATGAGACATGAAAGTGGACCGAGGCACAAAAGGGGAAGAAAATGTTAGTCAATAAATATTAAGTGATAAAAATCCTTTCAGGAAACTAACATAATTCACTCTAAGCACAGCGAACTAATAGTTATATATCAATTTCTTAACTCAAGAAAAAAGCAGCAGTTCTATTTTAAGCTGACGGGTCTTACCAGCTGCTTGTTTTTAAGGTATCTGACTAGCTCGTCTGCGGCTCCCCCGCGCCCGCCCGACAGCGCCACCTCATACATGTCGAAGCACGTGTCTTGGCAACAGACTGCGGAGAAAATCAAAAAGACAGAACAATTCTTTAAAATGCTATTGTGCCTTTTAATAACCCATTTATTCATTTTATATGTTGAAAAGATGAAAGAAGAAATAGAAATAGTATTAAAGAAACATGTATCATTCAATGGTCTTTGTTATAAAACTTCTTAGTAAGAAGTTACTGTATAAAGCATTTGAAAACAATGCTTTCATTAATATTGTCTCTACTATGGTATTTGACAAGACAAAAAATACTATAAATAATATAAACATCAATGTTCCATGAATCAATCTAAATGACCAGTGAATGTCCTTCTTGTGTCTTCTGTTGTTTTCCTTCAGTTAGAAGTACACAAATTAATAAAAACTACCACCGCAAAACCTCCATTCTCCTTGAAAGGCTTGATGATGTGTTTCCAACTATCTGTGACCATCTCTCTGCTTAACCCCCTCCGTGTTCTACAGTAAAGCTAGTCTTTGCCACCTTACATGAAACTGGCTTCCAAGAAACTGATCACAAAGCAACCCTACAACTTTCATAAAACGCCCTTTTGCAAGTCACTTAGGGCCCAAACACAACAGTGTGCATCTGTGTGCACGTGACAGATGAAAATCATTGGAATAAAGCCCAGGACATGTAGTGTTATCATTACACTGAACAGACCTTTTTGCTCCAGGTAATTCTGTTTTCTAAAGGCAGCGTCTGGCAGTCTTTTTTTCAAAGATGAGACTTTCATTACATACTTAAAATCTAGTTCATGTGGTCTAAAAAACAAAACAACAATATGATGCAATCTAATAAACACTTAAAATACATCTCCTTAAATTCATAAAACCCAAGTCAGGTAATGTGCATACTTATTTTTAAATACAGGGTCCCACAGACCACGGCCGGCAACTACGTTCACATTTTCGGAATGCACGTCTTTTTGAGATAAGCCAAACATCTGGATGAATGGAAGAATTATGCTTTCTGGGATGAGAATTTTCTAAACGTTACGCTACGTGAGAGTTGGCGACTTCCGGCAGCAGTGGACTGCCCACCACGCTGTGTCACAGAACGAACCTCATCCAGACTTTTGCACCATTTCCCTCAACTGTTTTCTTCTCTAAAACTCATTTTCAAATACTTCTGGATTTACAAATGCCCTCCTGGCCCCTAAATTCTTCTGAGTGTGTGCGCCCTTAAAAAAGGACATTTCCTTACGCAACCACAAAACAATGAACAAAACAAAGAAATTAACAATGATATAGTACCATTACTTAGCCCACAGACCTTATTCAAAGTTTGCCCACTCTCTCACTAAGGGGCTTTATAACAAAATATTTTTCTTTCCTGGTCCAGGGTCCAATCCAGAATGACATACTGCACTTAGTTATGTCTCTTTAGTCACCTTCAATCTGGAGTCTCTGGGTCTTTCTTTATCTTCAATGGCTTTGGTATTCTTTCAAGAACACAGACGTGTATTTTGTAGAATGCCCTGTCGGGGCACGTCCGAAGTTTCCTGCTGACTAGATCAGCAGGAAAACCACACAAGTGACACTGTATCATTCTCTGTGCATCCTATCAGGAAGCACATAATATTTACTCTACTGTTGGCGATGTTAACTTGGACCATTTAGGTAATAGTTCTGGCCACTTCTCTCTACACAGATTAGTTGCACTCCATAGTAACAAAGAACCTTCCCGTCTCTCCTGTTTATTTCCAGAATTCATACTTTATTCCATGGGTTCTAACACCCTCCTCCCTCTTCTTAAAATAGGTCAGTCATCAGAAAGAATATAAATTCTGACAGCACACCTGTTTTCACTTCATATTTCAACAGAATGTCTATCTTTCAATAGTTTTGGGTATAAACTAAGAACAGATCAAATAAAAGGATTCCATAAGATGCCCTCCATGGGCCCCAGAAGAAAATAATTCATTGTAATGTAAATAATGTAATAGCTACTGTACTTAGTAGTAGTCTAGGAAAATCATGAGATAATTAGAAAATCCAATACTGTAATTCTTAATAAAGACTGAATAATAGAATTAAGTGCCTATAATCTGCTACACCTGCTATCTAGACAAATCCAATCTCTTTCTTGGAGAATGTAAAACATCTAGTATCAATTCAGTTTAGCCTGTGAGGTCACAGTCCCATGAAGGGATGAAGATATTAAAATTAAATTCAAATTAATTAATTAAAATAAATTAATTTCAAAAGTAGCTTGTCAAAGATTATAAAACTATTTCAAAGCCAAGGTCAGAATTTAGATCTGAATTTCAGTTGCCTGTGCTCTGTACATCTACCCAAACGTACTCTAATCTAACACCAAGTACAACTGCTTCATTTCACACCAGTACCAACAAACAAGACTTCAAAATGAGAATTAAAAAAAAAATTAGACAAGCATTAGGAAAGGATGCAAACGCAATACTTACAGTTGGGCTGGCACAGCTGTACCGTAAGAGGACCAAAGGCTTATATCACACAGCAGACAGCCTTGAATCATTAATTTGCCTTGCCACAAAGAGGTAAGAGCTTTAAGAAATGAGTAAACAAGAAACTGGTTACTTATAATGAAACATTTACTGAAAAAAAAAAGAACTAAAAGAATTAAATAATTACTTACCATTTTCACAGAGTTCAAATCTAGGGAAAAAGACAAGAAAGACACTTTTATAAGAGCAAATGAAACAAATTCAGTAAAACAAAGTAGGTGCACAGTTACTTACGTGTTTTGATGAGCTGACACTGCCATCTTTTTAGGTTCCCTGTACTGAAAAGCTACAATAACGTAAGGGCAGACGTGCCTGGGCCGCTCAGTAACAGTGCCGCCGCGAAGTTCATAGAGGTAACACTGAAAGAGGAGAAATCAGGATTATCAGAGCAGCACCATGAAATTCCATCGGCACCAAGCACATCCCCCTCCACCCAGTCCTACCATTTAACACATTAGATGCAGAAACACACACTGGGAGTGATTTACTCCCCGGTGACCATACCTGACTCAGTTCAAACGCGCGCAAATGACTCGTCTTGTGAGAAGCCTTGTTAGTGTTTGCAGCCACGTGGCAATCATAGCCAGCAGATGGGCTAGTATAGTTAGTTGTATAATTCTCAGAGACAAACTTGACTTTTCCCTAGAATGAAAATATTAAGACTAATCAGATGTCTCTAAATGGCAATAATCTTATTCTAGGACTCATTACAAAGTATAGCCTAATGAGGATGTGGATGGGTTTCAAACAAATTGAACTATGGGTCTTAGAAAATTATGTTCTTAGAAAATTATGTTAAGGCCAATAATTGGTTTAGTTATCCACGAGCCTCTCAATACTGTGTTTAAAAATCTGGTACACCGGGGCATCTTTCTGAGCTAGATGAACCAAGTTTTTATCTCAACATGAAAGGAGGACATGAATCACCCCAAATTTAAGTGAACCATTTCTTTAAAAGAAAAATTCTATAGCCCACCACATGAGTAGACTAGATTAGTCAACGATTGTAACATAAAAGATGACAAATGAAATCTAAAATTTCACAAGATGAGTTTTCAAACTGAAGTATTATCAATTGTAATTTAACACACATCAAGAGATGTCTACTATGCTAGGACTCAGTAAATTAGCAAGGAGCAGATATGCAGTAAAGTGCTTAGCAGGCTACCGCCTCCAATTACTGAACAGTCGATAGTATTTCCTATAATAGATTTCTCTTGTAGATCTTTCAGAAAAAGTTTTTTAAAAGGCAAAGTTACATAGTTACAATGAAATATCATACAGTGATTTTAAGAGCTTTCATGAATAATATGATGTGTGGAAAAATACACAAAATATATACCAAAATGAGGTAAAGTTATAGGCAACTTTTATTTTTATCTTTACAGAAAAAATTGAATTCCTTTTTTTTTTTTAATTGATGTAAAGGTCCTGCCTCTTCATTTACAGAACAGCCACGAGCAATAATAAGGCAAAGAATAAGGACAGCACTTCTCAGCGAGCAGCCACAACCTGTACCGTCTCCCCCTCAAGCGTTCTAGGACGCCGGGCACGGCTGGCTTTCGAGCAGTAAAGGAAGAACTGGGAGCAGGGCTGGTAAACCCTGAGCAGCAAGTCCAGCAGCAGCAGGGCCCAGGGCGAGGCCCGGCGGATGTCACCACAGCACCGACGGCAGCCGGGACCCTCTGCCGCGAAGCAGGCGGACGGGGACCCAGCGCCGGGGATGCTCCCTGCCCTCCAGTTCTTGGGGACACACTTTGGAATACGAAGGGTTCACACTTAAAAACACACATCAGTAGTGTTTATAATCTAAGAACTCAAGATGGCAGGAAAACTACAAAAGCAAAAACCACAGAACGAGACCACACAATGTGTCCTCACAAAGCCCACCCACCGCTAAAATCAGTTTTCCAAGGACCTACTTGAGTGAACATTCTAACCGTGCAATTCATTTACACTGAACTATTTAAACGTGTGGAAGACTTTCTGAAATCAGTAGTTACAGACGCCACATAAAGCTGTAAACAGGGTCTGGATATTTTAGGGATCAAGGAAACAGGCTCTCTTACTTTGACAATTTAAACCAAAAAATGAGAGCTGCCTTCTAAACTCGTCTCTTACAACTGGAATCACAATGTTTTTTTTTTCTTCTGTTTTTTATTTATTTTTGAGAGACAGAGAGAGACAGCACAAGCAGGGGAGGGTCAGAGAGGGAGGGAGACACAGAATCCGAAACAGGCTCCAGGCTCTGAGCTAGCTGTCAGCACAGAGCCCAACGCGGGGCTCGAACCCACGAACCATGAGATCATGACCTGAGCCGAAGCCGGACGCTTAACTGACTGAGCCACCCAGACACCCCAGAATCACAATGTTTTATAGGCTGCTATTGGTGTTCTGTTATTTAATGTTTAAAAAGTGGCACTGTGGGCCAGGGTGAGAGGAAGACTTTTCACTCAATACCTTTTGAATTAGTTTGAAAGTTTTTTATTTTTTAAAAACATATTCATAGATTATCTATCAAAGGAATAAAAAAGCTTTGTCTTCAAAGGAAAGCAAAAATAGCAGTTATCTTTTCTGAATTTGGATAGCTGTCTTCGGTGACCACTATGTTTTAGCAAATGATCTGCAAAGAATATTACTACAGACTGATAACTTTTAGTTTTTAAAAGAAAAGTTACATAGAAACGCATTTGGGCTTTACCTTAATTAGGTTAAAAATTACAACATAACCAGACTTCCCATGATACCATGGTCTTGCATGTAGATAGTCTGAATATTTGGAAATATATACACCTATAAAAGTATAAGATATAAATTAATTCACACTTTAAAAGGATTGCTTACTCAGCTATGTTTCACATTTAAGGGCTACCTTTAACTAAAAAGACAAACAAAAGTCAACATTAAACTGTTTTGAGACTGCTTACCTTACAAAAACTATTCAAGGTATTCTCTAGGTATGGAAACATGAGAGCTAGGACAAGACAGAATTTATCTGAGGGACAAGGGATTTTCTAGTTGGGTATAATAACTAAAAAACGATGAAAGTATCACATTCTTGGTAAATTTAAAGTTTATTTTCTTCCCCAAGCAATCATTCAGTGAAAAGGCCGAAAGCAATCTGAGTCTCAAGTGATGTTTTACAAAACATCTCAGTGAGTACTCAGGAGTGCCAAGGTTTGCTACATGGCAGGTACACGCTAGACAGCAGTGACACCAAAGGAAATAAAACAAGGTCCTGCCTTCAAGCTTATTCTGCTCGTTTCTGAAATTTCCACTAAGGCAGGAGACACGTTTGTTCTACTCACCACTGTAGCCACATCACAGCCCAACATACAGGAGGTACCTATCTATTTGTCAGACACAATGAAATGGAAATTAGCAACTGCATTTGTTTAGAAAAGGAGTTCTTTCAACAGACAAGTGACACTCTCAGAGAACAGAGAGAACACAAGTATGGAAGCAGAAAAGATTATAAATTATTTAGGAGAGTGGGCCATGGTGGGGGGAGCAGGGGAGAAGCCCGAGAAGCCGAGGCTGAAAAGGAAGCTTGGAACCGAACAGCACTGATCTCGGTAGGGCTCGCTGTGGGCAACAGAGACCCATCAAAGGTGTTCAGCCACAGACTGCCACTTAAATTTTTTTTTTAAGTTTATTTATTTTGAGAGAGAGAAAACAGGAATTGAGGGGGTGCACAGAGAGAAGAAGAGAGAGAATCCCAAGCAGGCTCCGTGCTGACAGCATGGGGACAGTCCCCGACGTGGGCTCAAGCCCACAAACAATGAGATCGTGACCAGAGCTGAAGCTGGACGCTTAACTGATGGAGCCACCCAGGTGCCCCAGACTGCCATTTAAGAGCCGAGTCTCAAGAGCAGCCTAGAAGCAAGACCGACCAGAAAGCTGCTGTCAGAGCTGTGACAGCAGAGGAGAGCCCCAGGGTGGCACAGGGAGGAACGAGCAGATCCCACAAAGATTCCCGAACAGAGGCGCCTCTCGAAACACGAAAGACAATGAACGGTGTGTGTGCTATGATCTACCGGAGGGAGCAACACACTTGTGGTCAGAGCTGGGTTCCAGGGCCAAGTCTTTTCTTCCTACTAATAACCACATGACTGAGGAGTAGGTCACTTAAGTGGGGAGGGTGGGCTTGGGTCACGGATGCATAAGCCACAGGGTCCTTAGGAAGATTTAAAAAGATCAATACACTTTTAAAACTATAAAACACTACATTAATATAAAATATTACTATCATACACAGATCTATTTCTACTTGAGCCAAAAACTTAAATTTTTTTAGATGTTTATTTATGAGAGAGAGAGAGCACATGCAGAGGAGGGAGGGAGGGAGGGAGGGAGGGAGAGAGAGAGAGAGAGAGAGAATGAATCCGAAGCAGGCTCCAGCCTCCACACTGTCAGCACAGAGCCCGATGTAAGGCTCGAACTCACAAACCGAGAGATCATAACCTGAGCCGTTGGGACGCTTAACTGACTGAGCCACCCAGGCGCCCCAAGCCAAAACCTTGAAAATGCACACAGCAAGAAGTGCTATTTTATTATCCACTCCAGTACATGTTCAAGAAGAAAGTGTCCTTGTTAAAATAATCCAGTTTCTACTCCAACACCCCTACTGAAGCCAGCCTTTATCTTTGTCAACAGTATAATCATGGGATTGTAGAAAATGGAGAAAAATGGCCTTATTTTTTTGGAGATGTTAAGGTGAAGTATTTGTTTTCAAATTCTTCAACAACAACAAAATTTTATAACCAAATACAGGAAATAATGCAAAAACATTACCTGTTAAACCTAGGACATGGGTGTATTATACCGTTCTCTCTTCTTTTACGTTAATCTTTTTATAATGAAAAGGGGGTGGTGAAAAAGAGTAGAAAGAAAAAAAGGTCTTATGTAAAATGTTATCAGGGTTATGAATGTATCCCTTTCACAGCCTTTAGAAGATCTGAATGCAAGTTTTAAAACATTTTGTTTTACACAGAGTGACCATGTAACCCAGCAATTCCACTGCTGCGTCTACACCTAAGAGAAGTGAACACAAATGTCGACACAGAAATGTGGACGTAAACGTGCACAGCAGCATTTTTCATCACAGCCAAGAAGCGGACACAAGCAAATGTCCCTCAGGTGCTCAGGAAGAAGGGGAAGGCAGCAGAGCCCTACGCTGGGGTGTCGTCCGGCCAGAGGCCACGCCGTGCCGGTCCAGGCTACACCCGGGGGCCCGAAGGCACTGAGCTGAGGCAGGAAGTCCCCAATGCCTCATGGGGCCCCGTGTGGGCGCAGGGTCCGCACTAGGCCAGTCCACGGAGGGAGCAGCGGCGGCCTGGCCGCCTGTGCTGGTGGCGGGGGAGGCGTGTCACTGCTCCCAGGCACGGGCTTCTTTCCCGGGTGAGGACACTCATCCAAAACGGACAATGCTGACAGCACAGCTCCATGAACACACTAAAAACCGCTGCGCTGCACACTTTAACTGGGTGAGTTGCACAGCATCTGACTTTTATCTCGGTGAAGCTGTGAGCAGGAACCTGGCCACTCGCCCAGTCACCTCAGTCCTGATCCCCCCCTGCTAGCACCTCCGAGAGCTACATACACCCCCTTCGGTCCTCCTGCGTTCCGTCCCACTCCACTCCCGGCTGCTCCTCCGCTGGACTGCGGCCGGCTGCCCCTCCGGCCCCCAATGCGAGGGTCCACGACGAGCTGACAGTCCTGACTGGTCTCTGCCACCCTCTCCCCCCCAGGCGGTCCTAGATGCCGCCCCACTTCAACTAACACCCAGCCTGCACCCCAATCTCTAGTCCTAAATCCTTTTCTGGCCATTTTTTTACCTTCAGCAGGATATCTCCCAGAAACACTGAGGAAAATCTCATTGCTCCTCAACTTCAACTCATGAAAGTAGTGTCCTTTTACTGCGAGGTTACGAGGCAGGTGCTCCGGGCTCAGCACATCACATAGCCTCCCACTGTCCTCGCGGCAGATCTAAAGGACAGTTTTATCTATTGCACAGAGGAGGAAACTGAAGCTCAAAGGATCTCAGTGCTAATCCACACTCTTAAGATAACCTTTCTAACTCCTCAGCTTCCCTAACAATGTCCTATTAACGTTAACGTCGGCCGTAGTGTAAGTTTCCGACCTTCTATCAACCTTCTCTCACTCCTCTCATTCCGCAGCTGCCAAGTCAGTTCTGTTTTCTACTCCTTCCTGCCACGATGAATAATAGCTTAGAAGACATCTCCAAATGGACACAAGCACACACGTTGGGGCCGGGAGATACCTTTGGTATCTTTTCTAGTCCAATCAACCTTTTAAAAAAAGTTCTGATCTGTAATGTCTATTGGAAAAGGCTCACCTTTATGCTTAAAGCTCTGATTCTCAAGATTATTATTTACATCATTTACGAAACTGGCTTTTAATGGAAGCATCTCATGAAATTAATGAAACCCCACTTCATCTCGGAGAAAAAGAGCTCCCTTTCCCTCACACTTACCTCTCGCGGGGTCGCCGAGGGTAGTACTAGCACTGCTGCCCACACAGAGTCCACGGCGACACACTAACTTTGCCTTTAAACAAACACACACAGAACTTTGCTCATCGGATCGGTCGTAGGAGAGACAAGGAAATAACACTACAATCTAGAACCTTTCAAACACAGATAGAATCCGTACACTGTATATATTCATGGCACAAAGCAAGCTTATGCACGGCAACCATGTTTGCTTAATGGTTCATGAAATTTTATCATTCCTGTTAACAAACATGTCATCAGCAAAACTAAATTAAACAAGCTCACAGATTAAGTCCTCTCTTGAAGATTTCAATTCTAGCTTTAGAATAACTAAACTGGAAAATGTATTAGCCCCAAATGCCTTTTTTAGCATGAATCCACAGTGTCCCTTATTTGGAACTAGATGATTAAGCAAACAAATGAACTCTTCTGGTATTACTATATATAATCCTTACATTATATGCTAATGTTAAATATTTCTTAAGCAAATCCACCTTTGTTCTTCAATCCCAGTCCCAACCAAAAGACTGACTTATTTGTGGTCGAGTTCTAAATCTCTAGTATTGTTGAATCTGTATCCAGGAAGCCATATACATCTTCGGAGACACACCCTCCACATGGCAGTTTCCTTCTCCCAAAGTTCCGGTACAAACAACACAGAAGTTCAATCTTCAAAGACAGTCATGAAATAATTTCATGTAACTCGACTGCCGAAAAGGGTTCACCTTATCCCCCAAACCATGTAACTGAAACTGGGAAAAGCCTCTGCAAGCATCTATGTGAACAGTGAGCCAGAACGGGGAAATATCCATTCGCTCCCATCAAGAGGTACCACCGATACTCAAGAAACCTGCATTCGTCCAAATCTCACCTCGAGCTGACAAATGTATTGCAATGAAACTAAAGAGGGCCTGTGAAAAGGTGCAGAAATCGATCTCTTTCATTACCAGCCTTCACAATCACTTATGCTGCCACCAAAATAAGTAACAAAAAAGGCTGCTGAACTGGTAATTTTACAAGTCTCGGAGAACTGAAATACCGATATTTAACGATATCATTAATTTTGCACATTAATATCACAAAATTAACGTTCTATCACCTAACCCCCTTACCTCATTTTCAGTTTCAAATAGAAGAAATCCATAAGTCTCTTGCAGTTCTTCCTGGGTATAATTACTTGCTTTTTTTTCTTGGTAAAAAGTTTTGTACTGTATAAAGAGAGAATAATTGAATGCTATAAACATTTATTTTGCCTTGCAAATTTTTTTAAATGCATCATCTGAATTTCTCCTGTTAAAAAACTAATGAAATCGGCTATTTTTTCTATCCCCTGGAATACATTCTCATCACCTTCCAAGGATTTCTTATCTCATCTGAAAGTGACAGCTGAAAAGAACGAGGCTTATCTACCAAAAATGATGGGTCTATTTCTTTATTTTTTTTTTAATTTTTTATTTTTTTATTTTTAAAAATTTTTTTCCATAATATTTTGTTGTCAAATTGGGTCTATTTCTTTAAAGCTAACACAGACACAGTGTGTACCAAGCACCTCACCTCATTTAAGAAAATGTCATTTTTCACCAAAGTCACTTGACTGTACTGAAAACCATGCTCAGATGCAGAGTCCAAGTAAGAAGTGTGAAGAATTGAAACTGCCCTCTGGAAGATAGAGTCTGAACTCAAGGACACTGTCTCAAAAACTGTAAAACACAAACAAAAATAATGTAACTGTTTAAGAAAACCAAAGGATGGGGTTCAAAGTGGCACACTAAATATCAATGAGTACTTCATCTATTTCATGCCTATAGAACGCAGACATTTACAATGTGTTCTGGGCGACCTTTTCCGTACGGTCTTAAAAGACCTCTGCCAGGAAGAACAGAATCTAAACGGAGGTGGCCGGGGCACCTGGGTGGCTCAGTCGGTTGGGCGTCTGACTTCAGCCCACAGTTCGTGAGCCCGAGACCCATGTCAGGCTCTGTGCTGACAGCGCGGACCCTGGAGCCTGCTTTGGATTCTGTACCTCCCTCTTTCTCTCTGTCCCTCCCCCCTAGTGTTCAGTCTCTCTCAAAAATAGATAAACGTTTAAAAACCTTTTTGAAACGGAGAGGACTTATTGAAGGTGAGTTACTTTCAGTACAGGAGTAAAATAAACCCTGCCGGGTCCCTCAGGCCTTCCGGTTTCAAGCTGTGCACTGTGTCACCACAGCCGGGACCAGCACACCGAGCGTGGCAGCATCCAGGGGGTGATCAGCAGTCACTCAGACCAATGTTTCTCATCCTGAAGTTCTTTAAAACGTACGCCACATTTTGATAAACTTACCCTTCCCATCTTCTCATCAAACCCCCAAGGGAGCCTGCTGGGTTCCTTTCCAGGGGCCGAACAGTGCACGCGCCACAAACACAGCAGAAAGCGTTGTATCTTTCGGGTTTCCTAACAGCCTAGACGCATCTACCGAACTTTCCTTCTTACGGTTTATATTATGAAATTACTTTTTTCCTTTTCCTCAGAATGAAACTTTGTTACTTTTTAGGAAATGCTCTTTTCGAACCTACGCAGGCAGGTGCTATCCCAGAGACTCTGCGCAGCCCCTCCCGTGAGAGGCCGGTTCCTCATCCAGAGTTACTGACTTGAATCAATCTCTTGACTGAGCCTTCGCGCCTTTTGATTTTACAAGTCTTTACTTTAGCCAAGAATTGGGCCTAATGAGGTCTCATAACATTTAACTATTTGTTTACTCCCTTCTATTCCTATTCTCTTTAACAAGGCCGAGGTGGGTAGGTACAAACTAAGGACTGGAAGTTTTGGTCACACGGTATAAACAAACCATTACTACGGCTTCTTGCTTATGCCAGAAAGAACTCCGCCAATTACACTAAAGTTCAAAAGCTAAAGGAAAATAAGCATTTTAATTAAAAATAATAAGCAACAGTAAAAAAACTAAAACATTATAGAAATGGAAACAAACATTTCAGTCAAGTTAATTTGAACTAAACTGTCCTATCACTTCAATTAAGTAATTTAAAAATGCTTTAATAAACAAAATGTCCTAGTATCCAAAGTGAAAGACTGGATGTAGCACGGAAGGAAAGAAGAGGATGAAAAATGAAGACTATTCCAAAGTTTGCATACCTCATCCATGATCCATAAATGTTTACTTTTTCTCAGTTTCACTCCTTCCTTCGATAGCAATGTACAAATGTTATAACACATGCATATTTTTATGAGGCTCAAGTAGCAAAACACCAGGGATAATAATTAAAATGATGGCTCTATACAGCTACATTACTCAAACCGGGAAGCCGATGCCTTTGTGACTCTGTCTCACGAATAAAGTGCCCTGCTAGCCCAAATGCAAATCAGGATTCCTCTAAAACGTCTACTTTGGGAAACTTTGTATTTCACATTTTTATAAAGGCAAAATAATATTTAAAAATCTAAGTAAATTCTAAGGCTCAATATTTGAAAAATAGGTTGCTTATAGTGAAAGGAATAAAAGTTGTCACAGCTTTGGAAATGAACATTCTATGATTATCAACTCTCCAATCCCACAAGATGTCAATATGAAGACACAGGTTTTAAACTTCACAAGTAACAAATACTACATATATCCACACTTTTAAGGGTCAATGCACAATAAACTAAACCTGTGAAAAATAGTGCAATTCGAAACCTAAAAGCAGCCCATCTAATACAGTATTTCCCAAATACATGTGGTCAGAGAACACTATTTACCAGTGGGGGGAATACTGTCCTCAATAAAGCCATGAACAGAGGTGATGGTCAAAGAGCAGGAGGGGACGGATGACTGGGTGACACAGTCCGTTAAGTGTCTGACTCTTGGTCTTGGCTCAGATCATGATCTCATGGTTCGTGAGCTTGAGGTTCTGAGGTTCTCTCTCTCCTTCTCTTCCCCCCTCCCTTGGTACTCTCTCTGTCTCTCTCAAAATACATACATAAATTTAAAAACAGTTTAAAAAAATAAAATAAAATGTAGGAAATGACTGTGTGCTGATATATTTTTATTCGTAAAACTATTTATGTTTAAAAATGCTTCCTCTGGGTACCTGGGTGGCTCAGTGGGTTAGGTGGCTGACTTTGGCTCAGGTCATGATCTCATGGTTTGTGAGTTCAAGCCCCACATCGGGCTCTGTGCTGACAGCTTGGAGCCTGAAGCCTGCTTCAGATTCTGTGTCTCCTTCTCTCTCTGTCCTTCCCCTGCTCACACTCTGTCTCTCTGTCTCTCAAAAATAAACATTAAAAATTTTTAAAAAAATAAAATTAAAATGCTTCCTCTTTAAGTCAGCATTTTCCAAACAGCAACATATTTATAAAAGTAATAATTTTACAGTTAGCAGAAGGAAAAGCATGTCCACAGCATAACTGTTAGAAATCTACAGTAAATCTTGAATCTTTCATGATTTCATAATAAATGACCTCAGTTATACTCTCAAGAAAGCACAAGTTCCCTGCTCTGCAGCTAAGGAGATAGACGAGCATTTTGTCAAGAAATTATGTGACACTACCTCTTCTTGAACAAGGTACTCCCACTTAAGAGTCCTGCTAGTGTTTACAATGGTATGAGTACTAAATGGATGGCTGCATTTTTGCTGAGCAATGCACATGCTTCATTTAAATATTCAAGGTTATCAGATATTAAGAGAATGAACAAGAGGCTATTCTACAAAGAAACGCTAAAACAACTTGAAAAATACCTGTCTGTAAAGTGGAGAAAATTTAAGTTCAATCACAATGGCTCTAGACACTGAGTTAATATTCCTTCCTGTAGCACCTAGATTTGGGCACATTTCCACTAGTTGTGGTTTCAGTCTTAAAAGTTAAGTCAAGCTTGGCACAAAAACAGACACTCAGACCAATGGAACAGAAGAGAGAATCCAAAATGAACCCACAAACATACGGCCAACTCATCTCTGACAAAGCAGGAAAGAACTTCCAATGGAAAGACAGTCTCTTGAGCAAACGGTGCTGGGAAAACTGGTCAGTGACATGCAGAAGAATGAGCCTGGACCGCTTTCTTATACCTCACACAAAAATAAATTCAAAATGGATGAAAGACCTAAATATAAGACAGAAAACCATCAAAATCCTAGAGAGAAAACAGGCAAAAAACCGCTCTGACTTCAGCTGCAGCAACTTCTTACTCAACACGTCTCCAGAGGCAAGGGAAACAAAAGTAAAAATGAATTATTGGGAACTCATCAAAATAAAAAGTTTCTGCACAGAGAAGGAAACAACCAGCAAAACTAAAAGGCAATTGATGAAATGGGAGAAGATACTTGCAAACAACATATCAGGTAAAGGGTTGTATCTAATATCTATAAAGAACTTATCAAACTCAACACCCAAAAAATCCAGTGAAGAAATGGGTAAAAGACACAAATAGACACTTCTCCAAAGCCAACATCCAGATGGCCGACACATGAAAAAATGCTCAACGTCACTCATCATCAGGGAAATACAAAGTAAAACTACAACGAGATACCAACTTACTCCAGTCGGAATGGCTAAGATTAACAACTCGGGCAACGACAGAGGTTGGTGAGGATGCGAGAAAGAAGATCTCTTTTACACTGCTGGTGAGAATGCAGCCACTCTGGAGAACAGGGTGGAGGTTCCTAAAAATTAAAACTAGAACTACCCTACAACCCAGCAACTGTACTACTAGGTATTTATTCAAGGGATACAGATATGCTGTTTCGAAGGGGCACATGCACCCCAATGTTTACAGCAGCACTAATGACAATAACCAAGGTATGGAAAGAGCCCAAATGTCCAATGATGGATGACTAGATAAAGATGTGATACATATATACAATGGAGTATTACTCGGCAATCAAAAAGAATGAAATCTTGCCATCTGCAATTACATGGATGGAACTAGAGGGTATTATGCTAGCGAAATTATTCAAAGAAAGAAAATATATGACTTCATTCATATGAGGAATTTAAGATAGAAAACAGAGGAACAAAGGGGAAGGGAAGGAAAAATAATATAAAAACAAGGAGGGGGACAAAAGAGACTCTTAAATACAGAGAACTGAGGGTTGCTGGAGGGGTTTGGGATGGGGGGATGGGAGGATGGGCTAAATGGGTGAGGGGTATCACGGGAGACACCTGTGGGGAGGTGCGCTGGGTGTTCTACGTAGGGGATGAGTCACTGGAATCTACTCCTGAAACCACTATTGCACTATATGCTCGCTAACTTGGATGTAAATTAAAAAAAAAAAGAAAGAAAGAAAGAAAGAAAGGAAGAAAAACCAGTTAGGTCAGGCTTGATACAAGCTGGATTCTGCCCAAAGCACCCTGTATCTTCCTCGTTCTCAAAAGCCATCAGAGATCCTGAGTGTCTGCTTTTGGACACCTCTTTCTCTAACTTCCAATAAGAGGAATAAGAAAATTATAAACCAACCCCTGCTTATGGCACAAGTATCTGTTTTCCACTCTGCAAGCATCTGGTCTGAAAGCGAACAATGATGAGATGAACCGATGCCAACAACTTCAGGGCCACAACAACTGCTAACACAAACCAGCCACCTCTGCATCGCCCCCAAACTCTCAGGACCACATCCCGTTTGTGTGGGAAGCGGAGCACTCATCAAAGACAGAAATACTCAGGGGCGCCTGGGGGGCTCAGTAGGTTAAGCGTCCGACTTTGGCTCAGGTCATGACCTCGCGGTTGGTGGGTTCGAACCCCGCATCAGGCTCTGCGCTGACAGCTCAGAGCCTGGAGCCTGCTTCAGATCCTGTGTCTCCCTCTCTCTCTGACCCTCCCCTGCTCACGCTCTCTCTCTCTCTCTCAAAAATAAACAAACACATTAAAATATTTTTGAAAAAAAAAAAGAAATACTCAGAACCCAACACCGCCTGCCACCAAAGGCCCTTATTAGTGTTCCCTATGGACAGCCTGCAACCCACCCCTGGTAACACTGTCGACGCCTCCATTCTCCACCCAGTCTACACTGGCCCTTGATAGTGGAAGAAGAGTCCGTGCCTTAATCATCTGATCCTAAAATGTACTACCTTTACTTTTCAGACATTAAGGGACTGCCAGTCTAAGATAAGTTCAGCTGTTCTTTACAGTACAATTTGGCAGGAACTAACAAAAACTGAAAGGTGTACACGCAACAACGATTCCACTTACGGGAATCTACGCCTTAGACCCACGAGGCCGAGCGCACAGGCTCCATGTACAAGGGCACTCCATGCACCCGTGTCTGTAACAACAACACTGGAGACAACCAACTGAACCACCACAGCAAGGGAACACCATTCAGCTAATGAATAAAAATCAAGTAAATCCATACATACTGACATATAAAAATATCTATTACATACTGAGTAAATAACATGCATTACATAGTATCATTTTGGGAAAAAACATTAAAAATATGTGTTTGAACGCTTACAGAAAAATATCTAGAAAGATGGAAAACTAAACTGTTCACAGTGTTTAAACCAACGGTTACGGAAACAGAAGTGGATAAAGGGAACTTCTCCTGGTTTTCTTACAGAAGCGTGTAGTACTTCTGCTATTTAAAATATCTCAATTCAAAATCAAGCAAATTGAAGAAAACTTTAAAGAAATAGAGAAATGTGACAATTCCCCTTGAACATATACTTTTGATGCCATCTGAAAATTTAATCACATTAATTTTGGATGATTTTTTTGATTAATGAAATTTGTAGCTACTGGAAATTTTTTTTTTTAAATCCTTTCATTTTACATGATTGAAATTAAATTTTTTAAATTCTACTCTTCTACTTTGGATTTGTTAGCAATAATTCATAGCATTTAGTTTAATACCCACTCTTTTCTGATATGAACCCTGGCTCGGTCTTCTCTAAGAGAAAATGTAGCTGGGAGGGTGGTCTTATTTCATTTTCACCAAGTACACCCCCAGAATTCTTGACACAGTTCTGTTCTCTGTTAGTGTCATAATTGCTAAAATGAGAAAAGAAAAAAATGAAATCATAAAGTGAATAGTTTATGACATATCTACCATATAAACAAATGTTTACTGAGCATCTAATTTACATTAGGTACAATTCTGTAATGTTTTTTATCACCTTTGACGGGTCTCCAGGGCTAAGGGCTAAATTTGTTCTTTAAGCAGTAATGCACATAAAGTAAAATGCCTGTGCTTTAATATAATATTAAGTTCTAATGAAAATTCTGTTTACAGAAGTTATGCTTATAGAAAAAAATCACTTTTGCCTCACTAAAAAAACAAAAAAAACTTTCGAAATGAAGAGTAGAGATTATAGAACTGCTGCATGTTCTACTGGTTGAAAATAACAAAATCCAATAGAATACAATTACATAAAATCTCTCCCCACCCCCAAGTAAGCATATGACTCATCCATTCTTTAAATACAACTATTATCGGTGCCTATTACATATACAGTACCGTGCTCTACCCAGGTCTTATCAAGACAACTGAGAAGCTGTCTCTACAATGAAAACTTAGACTAGAAAAGGAAGATGAACCTGTACAGAAACCGGCACTATAAACGTGTGGGAGAATCTAGAAGACAATGTAGTGGATGCATAATAAGGAGTTCATTAAGATGGGGAATGTCAAAACATTTCAGAGGCACTGATACTTGAAGTCTGAGTAGGCACTCAAATAATAAAGCCAAAAAAAGGGCTAGCCTGTAAGTCTTCTAGACAACAGAAACAGTAGGAGCAAAGAGAGAGACATTCTACGTACAAGGAACTGTGGGTAGTTTATTTGAAGAATTCAATATGCTTCACACAAAAAACTAGCGTATTTTTACTTTTATAATAGCACGGCTTTTTTCCAAAAGGATTTGAGGCAGAACTGTGTGGCTATAGTCAAGATTCTTCAGAAGAAGTAGCAATACTGATGATATATTCATTCATTAAGCAAATAGGTCACTCATGTCAAGAGGGGGGCATTAAACTGGGAGTCAGGACACCAGGACGGTAAGCCCACCGGCAACTTGTGTTAAGATGTTCGTGTTATGACACTGTCGACTGGCTTCCCAAATACCATGCCCCGTTGTCTTTCCTTCCCCCAAACCACAATTTTCGTCAGGTATTGGATGCTTTAGGAGAGACTTGAGCGGGGGGAGAGAGAGAAAGTTAGTTAAGCTCATTATGATCTCTGGCCAATGAGATGTGAAAGGACATCAGCAGAGAGAATTCTGAAGGGAAAACCGCATTCTCTCCATCTCCTTCTCGCCTTAGGGTCTCGTCTTCAGACGTGTGTGCTGCCTCGCAGCCAGGATGGGATTGATCAATCAATCGGCACATTGCGGGTGGAGCGAACGGAACCTCAATCTCTGAAGAAGTCCTTGAACGGCTGAACAAACTCGCCTGGAGCTGCCCAGCCTCTCATCTTTTGAGATGTGAAATAATAAACGTTCCTTTATTGTTTAAACCACTTTCATTGCAGTTGAAAACACACTATGAACTTAAATCATTTATTTTAAGGTCTCATTTAGATGGAATTACCTTTTTTTAAATTTTTAAATGTTTATTTTTGAGAGAAAAAGAGAAAGAGTGGGAGGGAGGGCAGAGAGGGAGACACAGAATCTGAAGCAGGCTCCAGGCTCTGAGCTGTCAGCACAGAGCCTGACACCGGGCTCGAACTCACAAACTGTGAGATCATGACCTGAGCCGAAGTCGGACGCTTAACTGACTGAGCCCCCCAGGTGCCCTGAAATTATCTTTCAAAAGCTCCTTTCAGTTTTAAAACTGTGACTTTGCAAACTGCCTTCCTGAAGGCCTGTTATGTATGAGGCATTATGCACTGCCCTAGACAATTTATCTAATTCCTCTTTTGTTATCATGCACGGAGATATTTATCCCACTACGTATTTATTAGCAAGAAATCACAAAAGCTAATATGACTTCTGTGAAAACTCAAATCTACAACATAAAGGTATTTAAAGCCTTTGATTCCCACCTACTCGCTAAGTCTCATCTCCCTCCCACACACAAGGGAAAACTACCCTGGACTCAGATCACTCCTAATGTCATTTCCCTTTCAGTCACATACGAAGTCTGATTTTCACACCCCTCCACCACTTCAAGTTTTCCTCATACTGAAAGCCCCCCCACCTAGCTTCTCTGAGGACTTAAAATTTTTCCACCCTGCAATAATCATTTTTTTACAAGTGTCCCACAGATATTTACCATAGTCCTGCTTTATGTACAGGGCTGGGCTGGGGCTAGGGAATACAGGAAAAAATGGGAGACTGTATCTACCTGAAAGAACGTTAACATTTAGGTCATAATTTCATAATTGTGTGTAAAAGTTCTATTCAGGACAAGCTCCTCTTCTATGAAACCAGTAATTAAGGGCACACATTTTGTAATCAGAAGGACTTGGCCAAGACAAGATTTTAATCTCAGGTCTCTTAGTTTTGTGCCTCTGAGAAAGCAAAAATAAATTTCATCAAAGCATATACACTAAATAAAAAGCAAAATACCAGTAGTCTTATCAATCACTGCCCGTCCCCTCCGAGGGAGACCTGATTTCCATTCTTCTTAGGCAATCACTTTCAACTTTAGCTGTACCTTCCGGTAGGACCCCATGTTTCTGAATACGACAGCTGTATAAACGCATTATGCTAGCACCGCCACATCAGTGTTCGGTGTTTCCCTAAGCTGTATGCGTCAAGCACAGCCGGGCCACTCTGGATAGTCCATTTTCTTTTTCACGTGATGTTTCATTTTTCTGAATTTAAAATTGTCTCTGCCTAGAATTCTCCCAGAGAACCCAAAATCCCCTCCGAATAGTTACAGCAAGTGTTTTTGGAGACCTCACTTGCGGAGCAATATGTGACTCAGCTTCAGTCTGGAGCTGAGCTCTCCGAGAAGCCAGAGAGCTCTGTGCCCTTGCTGGGAGCTGCTGAGACACAAGACTGACGTATGCATGCTCAGCACAACCCCAGTGTGCAGAAACCGGTGACCTGACTCTAAAATTTACATTCAAAGGATACAGAAGAGCCAGAACAATGTTAGCTAATGAAGTCACGCCTGGCGCTCTAAGGAGCATACATACAGATCGGTGGGGCAGCACGAGCTCAGAGTCCGTCGGCAGCCGATGCAGTCCAACAGGGAAACAGCTTCACAGCTGGTCCGCAACCACCAACACAGAAAAAACAAACGAAAACAAAACACCCATGAACCTCAGCCCCTACCTCAAACAATAAAATTCAACTGGAAATGAATTACAGACATAAACATAACAGCTAACACTATGAAGTTGCGAGAAAAAGATCACAAGAAAAAAATCATGACCAGGGGCAGGTTAGGATTGCTTAGGGCATAAAAATCAGTTACCATAAAAGAAAAACGGATACACTGGACTTCATGAAAATTATAAAACGCTCCGAACTTCAAAAGACATCATTAAGAAATTAAAATATTTGTAAAGGACTTGTGTCCAGAATACACAAAGAACTCTTAAACACACTTCACAAAAAACATACTAACAGCAAACACGTACATGGGAAAATGGTCAACGTTTTTAGTTATCAGGGAGGTGCGACTTGCCCACCAGAATGGCTAAAATTAAAAAGACTGAGAATACTAAGTGTTGACAAGATGAGGAGCCTCTGGAACTCTCTCATACATTCCTGGTAGGAATATAAAGCTATATAGTCAATTGAAAAAATGTTTTGTCAGTTTCTTACAATGTTAAATATATACTTACTTTACGGCTCAGCAATTTTATTCCTACATGTTTACCCAATAAAAATGAAACATTATGTCCACAAAAAAAGGCCTGTACATGAATTTTCAGGGCATATAAGCTAAAATCGGAAACAACCTAAATGTTTATGATAGGCGAATGGATAAGCTATGGTCTTTTCATACAATATACTATTCTACTCAGTGATTTAAAAAAAAAAAACTGCTGATACATGTATGAGTCTCAAAAACATTAAACTGGACAAAAGAAATCAGACATAGAAAAGTACACACCATAGGATCCATACATATATGAAGTTCTAGAATTGACAAAACTAATCTGCAGTGATAATCAAATCAGCGACTGTTGGTAGGGGGGCAGTGGTGGGCAGTAACAGAAAAACTGACTGCAAGTGAGTAGGCATGAAGGAACTTTCTGGGGTGATAGAAATATGCTATATTTTTATGGATGTGTTGCTTACAGGATGCACACATTTACCAAAATTCACTGAACTATATACTTAAAATGTGTTTAGCACCAAAGACGGATATGGGATACCACATAATATCTGACCAAAATCCATTAAAATTACAGTGTGATTATAAAAAAAAAAAACTCATCTTAAGAGCCCCATGTTTAATAAAACCCCCCCAAACCTACTCATATATGACATAAGTTAAATCATAATGAAATTTAAAATATTTGAACTGAATGACAATGAAAACATCTATCTAAGCTTAGGCACATGTAAAATACCTACAATAAAAGCCTACAAGAAAACCATTAATTTTAAATGTACATGTTAAAAGAAAAACATTTGAAAGTCAGTGAACTAAAGAGTGAATTCAAGAACTTAGAAAACAGAGAAGCAGTAAATTCAAAGAAAATAAGGAAAGGAAATAAGCAATAAAGATTAGAAGTTAATTGAATAGAAGAAAAAAGAATGACAGAGTGGGAAAAATAAGATTAGTTCTTTGGAAGAAAAAAAAAAGGATGTATCTTCAGCCAAAAATTTTTTAAATGTCAAATAAAACTACACTGGGAATAAAAAAATGTATGATTTAACAGACACTTTAAAACACGGAAAATCATACAAAATTTTTATAGCAAAAATTTAATTAAAAAAATGGGAGAATTTCCTAGAAATAATTGATCATAACCTACTTAAATAGAAAACCAGAATATATAACTACCACTAACTGATATTGCTATTTGCTATAGGTATATAAATGTCCCACCCAGAAATTTTCCATATTAAAATTTTTCTCATGAACAGAAAACAGGAAAATCTTGTTTCATAAGGGTAGCACAACCCTGACAGAGAAACCAGAAAAAGGACAGTTGTAAAATAAAATTTTGAGGCAACATCACCAATGAAAATCTATGCAAAAATCTTAAAACCTAAACTAGGTAAATTATGCATGCCTGGAATGCAAGCAAGGCTTATTGACATTACAAAATCTATTCAGGTAATTCATCACATTAACGGATTAAAGAAAAACTTACGACTTGGAAGACAGCAAAAGCACTCCACAAAGTTCTATAGCCACTTTAAGAAAATGCATAGTAAACCGATTACTTTTCATGATAAAAGGATAAAAATAGAAAATATCCTACATATATAATGGTAGAACATTAAAAAAAAAAGAGGTATTCTCTCTCAGGGTGCCTGGGTCGCTTAGTCTTTTGAGGGTCCAACTCTTGGTTTTGACTTGGGTCATAATCTCAAGGTTGTGGGATCAAACCCATGTTAGGCTCCACCTCCTTGAGATTCTCTCTCTCTCTCTCCCCCTCCCCCCCATACATAAACGTTAAAAAAAAATGTACTCTCTTTAAAACTGAGAAGACAGTGATACCTACTAACAACTTACAATTAACTCTACAACTTCAGTGGGCAATTCTTTGGTGGAAGTTTCCTTTTTCATTTACTGACTCCCTGGAGTTTGTTTCTTTAAGAATGGCTCCTGTTGGGGCACCTGGGTGGCTCAGTCAGCTGAGACTCCAAATCTTGATTTCTGCTCTGGTCATGATACCAGGGTCATGGGACTGAGGCCCACATAGGGGTACCATAAAATTTCATGTCTATCTTTACATCCTTTGCCATGGCACCCAGTCTCCTGTGTATCACATAATTTGTTTCCAAAATGATTTCATGTTTTTCTTTCTTTTCTGTTTGGAAGTGCCTATTTCATATCCTCCTGTTGTCTGGCTGTCTCTTCCTCAAATTCTTATATTTCTGCTTTGTGGTCTTCATGATTTCCATGCTTCATTTTTAATACTTTATCGAGCTGTAACTCACATAGTGTACAATTCACCCATTTAAAATGTACAATTCAATGGCTTTATTCAGTTGTGCAACTATCGCTACTATCAATTTTAGACCATTTTCATCACCCTAAAAAGAAGCCCTGTATCCCTTAGCCACCACCCTCAACTTTTACTGTTCCCTATCCCCAGACCCAGGTAACCTCTGATTTACTTTGTCTCTATAGATTTGCCTACACTGCACCATCTTACAAACATGGAATCATACAATAAACGGTCCTTTGTGGCTGGCTTCTTTTATGCAGCATGATGTTTCAAGGTTCATCTGTATGGAAGCACATACAGTTCTTCGCTCATTTTTATGGCCAAATGATATTTTATGGATATACCACATTTTCTTTCTCTGATCATCAACTGATGGACACTTGGGTTATTTCCACTTTTTGGCTATTATAAATAATGCTGCTATGAACATCAATGCACAGGTTTTTGTGTGGACATTTTTAAATTTCTTGTGAGTATATACATAAGAGAACTGCTGGATCGTACAGCAAATCTACGCTTAATCTTTGGAGAACTGCCAGGCTGCTTTCCCAAGTAACTGCGCCATTTTAAATGCTCACCAGTAGTGTGGAAAGTTCTAACTTCTCCACAACAATGCTGACAATTATCTGTTTAGCCATTTTAGTAGGTGTGGAAATGATGTATTTGTTTACTTTTAAGTTTATGTTGTCATTTTAGGTTTTCACCTACTTCAAAAGGTCCCCAAGCTTTTTCATAAAGGGCCAGACAGTAAATAGTTTAGGATTATGAGCCATATAGTCTGTCACAAATACTCCATGTTGCTGTGAAGACAACAAAGATACTGTGTACATGAAAAGAAATGAGTATGTTCTAATAAAACTTTATTTAGGAAAATAGGCAGCAGCTTGCCCACCCCTGATCTACTCTATACCAATATTCTGAGGGTTTTTTTCATCATCTGTAGAAAATTGTGGTACACATCCCCCCACCTGAGCCTTTTCTTACATATCTGTATCAGTTAACTACCGCTTAGTAATAAGCCATCTCAAAATTCAGTAGCTTATAACCAGAATCATTTACTGCTGCTTGCAATCCTACAATTTGGCTGAGTCAGGCTTAGTTCAGCTGGGGTAGCCTTGATCCATGTCTCTCTCCTCTTCCTTCCACCAATGAACGAGGAATGTTTTTCTCATGGAAATGGCAGGGGTGCAGAGAACACATGGAGAATACCCAAGTCCTCTTAAGGTTTATCAGGCCTGAAACTAACATACTATCATTTCTACCTGATATTACCAAACCAAGTCATATCGCCAAACTCAAAGTCAAGGGGGAGGGAAAGACATCCTGTCCCTGTAGTGGGAAGAAATGCAGAGCCATGGCAGGAATGCAAGGAGGAGTAGAGCCCTGGGGTTCATAACGCAATAGATGGTGGTGACGGTTGTACGTCCTTGTAAATATACTAGAAACCAATTAATTAACAACAAACGTAATAATAAAATGTTACATGTAAAAAACGAACCAAGAAAGAAATGCAATCTACCACAGCATCACTGTAGGGATATTGTGCACATTCTATTTTTAATATTTGAGCAAGATGAATTATCCTGAACCAGCAGTAGGCTCAGGATATAGGGAGGGGGCAGAGGAGTTTTCAGTTTTCTTAATTTAGGAGTTCCCCTTCTTCATTCCTGCACCCAAGGATTTTTGAAAAAATAATATGGTGCCTTTGTCGCCAATCCTCTTCCCACCTGCAAGTGCACTCTGGATCAGGAGGACGTGTACTTCAGCTCTGTTTTCCTCTTCAAGGCCACTATTATTAAGAGAGACATCCCTTGCTTTCCAAGGTCATATACTCACTTCTAGGAATGTGTTGCTAGCTTGCTTTAAGACCTCCGGGCCGCCCGGGCACTTTCCAAGTCCTCTCTGCTTTCTTTAATGGACACTGTATGGCTGCTCAGCCTTGGCCTGCCGCACCTGTCTCTCAGGATGGGGCTGCTTCCAGGCCCTAAGGGCTGCTGGAGCTTCCTGAGCTCCGCCCCCTCTGCAGGACTAGGCTCCTCACAGAACTGCTGGGGCTTCCCACCAGCACTTACGCATATTTTCAAGTTTATAGGGCTTCTCTTCCCTCCTGCTCTTGTTCAAAAAGTAGTTTGAGAACTGTCCCCTCTGCCGCCCATTCTTTACAGAAGTGGAATGACTAAGAACTAATATGGTCTTGTTCCTTTTGGAACTACACATTCGGTCTGATGACTGGGTTTCATTCTCCTGTTTTGTTCTTCAGGGCATCAGACAGAAGGTCCGTTTAACCCAGAAACTCACGTCTTCCAGTTCAGGGACTAGATGGAGGTTTCCTTCCACTGTGTAAGACAAAAGACCCCCTTGAGTGGTCCTCTATTTTTCTTCTCTTCTCTCTCTTATTTTCTAATGCTTGTGGCTGTTTTATTTTGGGGGGAGAGCTTTATTATCCAATCCTTATTTATTTCTTCCTGCTCTTACAGAGCCCTTTTCTAAATAATTTCTCTTTAAAA
The DNA here is from genome assembly GCA_004023785.1 of Mungos mungo. NCBI lineage: Eukaryota > Metazoa > Chordata > Mammalia > Carnivora > Herpestidae > Mungos > Mungos mungo. The sequence continues at coordinate 210,533 of PISW01002456.1, forward strand.
AAAAAAAAAACCTCTTCTTTCATGGATGTCATATCTTTTCTACAGATACTGTAGTTTCATTTGGTTGAAGCTTCTTCTGTTAACTTCAGTAAGTCTATTTCTACGAGGCTCCTTTTATTTTCTACTTGTTTATCCCCGTCGGGTTTCCGTTATGGTAGAGCCTCGCACCAGCTGCCCGCTGACCGCTGGCTGTGTGCGCGCGGGAGGCACTGCGTGCTCACTCACGGCCCGGTGCCCCGGCCCTCACTCCCTCACGTGATCTGCTGGGGATGCTGGGGATGCGGTGTTGAATCCGGCAAACTCCCAAGGTTCATATCTGTTCAATATTTTGCCATGGGTTGGTAAGCTTCCCCAGAAAAGACTCCTTTAATATCTTGTTTAGAAGGAGCATAAATTTGACTATTAGTTTTGAGAATCTCACAGGAAGATAGCTCTGGCTTCACTGTTCACGTTCAGTATGCTTTCACTTAATTTTCATTTTCTTTTAGTTGCTCTTCCCCCTCCCGCAGCTGTCTGAGCCTAGCGAACGTCTCCAGAGTGTAAACCTTCAGTCCTCTGTCTGGATAGAAGAGAGGTAGACAGCTGTCTGGGCACAGGGAGTAGGGAAGGGAATCCAGAGCGTCAAAACTACAAAAATCATCACTCAAACCTTCTATTTCCACTCCTCCCTTCATTCCTGCCTTGACAAGTACTCGGAACTCCCAAATCCTGAGCAGCTGCCACGCTGCCCGGTGGGAATACGCTTGCTCCTCGTCGGCTTCCTGGTCTTCGCCTTCAGCCTCCTCTAACCCACAAAGTCGCTTACCACTTGACAAATTTCTTTCTAGTTTCCCAAAGCTGATTTCACCTGGCATCTACTTTCCCGTTCTCTTTTCACGGACTTACATCTTTATTCTTTTAGTACAACCTCAGTGGGATGTCCAGAGGGTGTATACAACTGGACATGTTAAACTACAAGTGTCTACTTAATGCAAGTCTTAATTTCTTCAATTATAAAATGTGGACTATATCCTCTAACTCTAGTAGTTACTATTACCAGCGATTGTTACTTTAACTTTTATAATTATGAATTTTATAATTATTCATTTTATTTACTTAAATCTATTGACTGCAGACCTAAGTACATATCAAATATGCAATAAACATTTCACTTAAAAAGACTTACCTTTTAGTGCATATATACTCGTAAGCGTGTCCTCACATCATAAAAAGTATAATCTCAAGTAGATCTTCAATATTTCTCTCAAAAGCACTCTGTTCCTTCCTCTCAGAGTATTGATTATGATTCACAATCACATGTTCATAATCACTTCAGTAATGCCCACTTCCCCAGTGAACCAAGCCCTGTGAGAGCACAGGCCACTTCTGCTCTGTTTATCTCTGGTTACCCGGCATCCAGCCCAACAGCTGGCACACAGCGAGTATGTGTTTGGTAATTAAATAAAAAAGTAAATAATATTTAGGCTATTTCATCTCTCCTGAACTCAGTAAAAGGAATAGTTTCCCCACTTTTTACTAAAGCAGTCAAACGCTAGTGCCAAAGTCTGACAAAGAAAACATAAAAAAAGAAATTAAAGATTTGCCTCTCTTATGAATACCGATACTAAAATCCTAAAATACACGCACTGGCAAAGAGAATCCATCAGGAGATGAAAATGATAACGTATCAATTCAGATTATAGGATTAAAAACTGGTCCAGTAAATAGGAAATCCATACATTTAACTAACAACATCGATGGGTAGAAGTAAAACCACCACAGAGAGGCTGCTGGGGGTGGGATGAGGTAGAAGAGAAGCCAAACGGCAGACTGTCAAAACAAAGCATGCCCATTAAAGAAAGAAAATACTATGGAATGAAGAAGGTAGGATTTCCATAACATTTTTTAAAAACCTAAAAAAGTTTGCCAGGCACAAAAGTTTAAACGTTTTCTTATGCCCAGATAACCATACACAGAAGGAATAAAACACCAAACATGACGGGACAACCCCGACTCACTGGTCTACACTCCAGAAGATGACCCGCAGTACCGGCCGTCTACACACACAGGAGACCCGGACGAGGCAAGGCCGGCTTCCAGAAGTTCTGCAAGGACTTCCTCGTCCCCAGACTTACAGAACCCAGGGGGGCGTGGGGAGCAAGGCCCTGGGGAAGCCCTTCAGGGCCTCCCATCCGGCCCCTGCTACCCCCTGACCCCCCAAAGCTTCACTCCCTAACGTCCCCCGAAGCTTAGAGCCCGAGCCGGCCGGCTGGGGCGCCCCTCCTCACCTCATGGTCCGCGGGGGAGGGGGCTGCGGCCCGGTCGGCCCCCTCCCGCCCGCCAAGGCCAGTGCGGCCGGCGACGCGGGCCGCTCCTTTTAAATGTCAACGAGGACAGGGCGGCCGCGAGCTGGAGCCACGGGCCCGGGCGCGGGGACAGCGAGCCGGGCCGGGGCCGCTGGCACAGGCGGAGCCCCTGGTCCCCCTCTCCGAGGTCTCCCAGCACGCTCGGGGGCGCACTGGGTCTACGGGGCGGCTCCACGCTGCCAGTTCTCCGCGGTCCTGCCCGCCGGCTCTCAGTCTCGGCGACGCACGGCAGATCCCGGACCTCGTCCGAAACCCAAGTCTTTTCACTACAAAAGTGACCCGCGATTACGCCAAGTCAGCGCCCCGACAGAGCTCTCCTAGTACCGTCTATATAAATCCACCAGCCACAGGCTCACGGGGCTTGCTTGTAGATTTTACAAAAACAGAAGGTCTACTGAATATGATTTTGAGCACTCCACATACTCTGGGAGATGCTACCAACCCCTCGCGGTCCGGATGGGGGTGCTCACACACACACACACACACACACACACACACACACACACACACCGGCAGCCCTAACAAAATCTACCAAGATTAAAACTGGGCGGTGACTTTTTCATTTAACTTTCATTTGCTTTTGGATTTAATACTTAATTTTTAAAGACTGGCTTGACATCCTCAGAATCCAAGCCGACAGTAAAAAGTATTTTTGTCTGTCAAACAGATGCATACAATCTTGTATCTACCAAGTTTTGTTTTCTCTCTTGCCATACTGTATAGATTCTTTGGAACCTATACTTTCCATGTTTAAGATTATGCACCTTTTACTGGAACCATTTCAAAGTTTATATGGTGTCATTTTTAGACATCGGTATAAACTAACTGATCTTTGTTCTGGCTCCTTATCAAACTGGATTAACTAACTTGTGCCTTCAACTATCACCCTGCAATGAAATGGCTGCATTACACTCACTCCTGTATTTATTAAAAAGACATTATGAAGAAGTTTTGTACCTTATAAGAAAATCCTAAGGAGACATTTTTCTCAACGACAATTCCATTTTCAAACCTGCTCTGGATTCATTTATTACACATGATGAAAGAGGGACCTAATTTGTACCATAACAAAGAATTTTTTCTTATTGCTGCCATTCCTAGAACCATCCTATTCCCAAGGCACCGGGCAAAGAGCAGGCCTGCTCGCTAGCGGCGGCTCGCAGAGGAGTGAGGGCCGGCCGCGGGCCGGTCAGGCGCCTCGGCTGCCGGACGGGGTCTCAGGAGTGGGCTTCCTGAAGGGTCTCCTAACGAGGGGGCTGCCCTCACTGCAGGCGTTCTCGAAAAGTTCTCACCAGGGTCTGTCTCCCCAGCCAAGGAACGCAGTGAGTCTTTACACAAAATACAGCAAGGGGATTAATTCTCCAATTAAGTGTTATTAAAATCTTATTAAGGGAAAACAAAGTATGCCCCAGACACATTTCCTACGATAAATGTAGTTATTTTAAAAAAGAGAAGCCAAATTTAAAACAACAACAGAAGGTCAACTGAGTTAATATAAATAAAAACTCTTACTTTTAGAATAAATGAAATAACCTTGTGGCAAATGTAATCAGAGAAGAAAAATAGCATAACAAAAAAGGAGGCTATAACCACAATATAGGCAAAATATTTCTAAAATTATAAATTATACATAATTTATACCAATTAATTTGCAAACTATAAAAATATACTTCACCAACGTTGATCTAAAAAGAAACATCTAAAAAAACCCATTTATGATGAAAACATGGAAAGAGTAGTCAGAGTCCCAAAAGACTAGTTCCAGAGTTTCACTGTCAACTTTCACTTCTCACTTATCAGAGTATCATAAGTCCATGTGTTTGGCAATGCATTCTGCTGGGGGAGCTGTGGGAGGCCAAGTGAAGAGAAAAGCAAAAGAACAGGAGAAAATATTTACTATACAGATTATAAAAGACTAATACATTAAGATGGACAAATCAACAGGATATATAGAAATGGAAACTCACAGTCCAGGAATTATGAATAGCCAACAAACACATTTCAAAACATCTCTAATTTATGGATTTAAGAAGCCAAACAATTCCAAGCAAGATAAAGATACATTACTCTGAAATAGCAAAAAGCTAAGGACAAAAAGTAAAATACTAAAGCAGCCAGAGAAAAAGGAATGGAGAGACTGATGGCTGACTTCTCAACAACAACAATGGAAAAACACAAAGGAATGAGGGAGGTCTTTAATGTGCTCAACGGCCACCTGAAACCATGCTATTCAGTCCAAACATCTCCCATAAACGACAGTGAACCAGACATTTTCAGGCAAACAAAAGCTGAGACAGTTCATCATCAAAGGGCCCTTTTCAGTAAAAGCCATCCCAAGGGATATTCTTTGAGCAGAAGAAAACGGGTCCTAGAGGATGTTCTAAAAGATAAAAGCAGTAGTTGGGACGCCTGGGGAGCTCACTCAGGTCACAATCTCACAGTTGACGAGTTTGAGCCCCACATCGGGCTCTGCGCTGACAGCTCAGAGCCTGGAGCCTGCTACGGATTCTGTATTTCCCTCTCTCTCCCCCTCCCCTGCTCACACTGTCTCTCTCTCAAAAATTTAATAAAGGATAAAAGCAGCAATAGGGAAAAGTAGTAAAAATGTGGGAAATGTAAATAAGCACTGACTGTAAAACATAACATTAATTCTAAACGGGCCCCCTTCTGTCTGGTAAGAATATTACTTAAAAAATTAAAATATATGATAATGTATCAGTCATACAAGGGCTGAGTGAAGTTAAATTTCTGAGGTTCTTGTATTGTATTGTTTTGTTTTCGGTTTTTAAAAGTCAAGGAGGCGTATTTCTAGGAGAATTATAAAAAGAAAAAAAAAGTTGATTTTCCAAACTAGGACATGGAAAAAAATGGAATGATAATGATATCAAATGAATATTTCAAAAATAACAAAAGGGAGAGAAAAGAAATCTAGAACAGCCAGCACAAAATAGGAGCAATTACAGTAAATGTAAATAGGTTATATGCCCCACACTTTAAAACTGCATTTATTTTTATTTTTCCCCCTATTTATTTATTCTGAGAGAGAGTGCATGGAGGAGGAGCAGAGAAAGAGAGAGGAAGGGAGAGAATCCCAAGCAGGCTCTATACCGTCAGCACAGAGCCAGATGTGGGGCTCGACCTCACAAACCGTGAGATCATGACCTGAACCCAAATCAAGAGTTGGATTTAACTGACTGAGCCACCCAGGTGCTCCTTCTTCATATACTTTCAACCAGAACAATATGTTGCAACAGACCAAATGCAGAAGCAGACATGAAACTGAGACATTAAAGGCATTTGCAAAAAAGTAAAAATGATACCACTTGTCACTAATTTTTCTGAAAAACAGTTTATTCATTAAAATGTTATTTATGTTAAGATGGAATAGGCTCATTATTTAGAAGTACCAATAAATACAGCAGGAGATGCCATATCTACTATATCTAAGATCAGTTTTGATATCTCACGTGATATAATCCATATAAACAAAAGCTCTTTAGGGTCCTCCATAGTTTTTAGGATCATGAAGGAGTCATGAGACCAAAGAGTTTCTGAATTACCGAACTAGAGGCATGTGCTTCAGCACTGATGAATTTCAGAAACATAATGTTTAAGTAATTCTCAAAGTTCAAAAACAGGTGAAAGTAAACAGTATGTTGATTAAGAATATATACATGAATGATAAAACTGCACAGAAAGGCAAGGGACTAATGAACCCCAAATCCAGGATGGCCATGGTGATGGGGGCAGCAATACACTGCTTCTGGGGAGAGGCACACACTGTAGAGCTGGTAAGGAGGGTACTTGTGGCGTCCTGTTAAGCAGGGCACACAAATATCCTTTTTTTAAACAGTACATGTAAATGGTATACTTCACGACAAAAATTTTAATAGAACAAAGGGACTTCCCTACTCTCCTAGAAGGAAAAACTCAAAAGAATGTCTTCTTAAATTAATCTATAAATTCAATGCAATCACAAACAATATCCTGATATCCCAAGATTTTCTACAGGACTTGGAAAGATGGTTCTACATTTCATTTGGAAGAAAAATGCAAAAAAAAAAAAAAAGCCCAAAGCTTTTTTTTTTTTTCAAAAGAAAGTACCAAAATGTATCACAAAGCTAAAATAATTAAAACAGTGTGGCAGTAGCTAAATGGGTCAAAGAAGAGTTTAGAATCCAATTGCAAAACAAAAGATTACGACTCAGCCAAAATGTTTCATTTTATCACCCAAGGAAGATAAAAGTTAAATTAGAAGGTTATTTTCTGGAAACATCTGGTGCTGACTGGCCCCCAGGGAGATGAAGCACACCCTTAGGCAGCAGTCACTGAAGATTACAGGAGGTGAGGACAATTTAAGTGTTACTAGCCGGCATTCTCATGGGCACCAACTCTTCAGAAACATACTATCACTGACACAGGATGCACTGCTTGTGACAACAAAAATAATTAACTAGAACAGTGTTAGTTACAAGGCAAACCTTGAAAATAAATGTCCATCGGTAACAAAAGACCGGTTTGATAAGGATACCTTTACCTATTTAACTATACTAAGTAGATAATCCACTACCGTTATTTAACAAACGCTATGTCTCAAACGAGTTTTTAGGCAGTTTGGGAATTTTAATTCATTTACGCAGCTATGTTCGGAGTACAGGAGACGCTTCTCATACAGATCTTTTTAACGAGAACAGTTACGTGCGGGCAAATGTCCTGAAAACACGGTTTCAAACCCGGTTCTCTGTCTTCCTTAAACTTCTTAACGCACACTTGGTCCTCCTTACTGTAGCCTGGGCTGGTCGTTTTCGGACGGGCTGACACGCCGCAGGGCGCTCTGCGTTCTAGAAGGCACGTTTCCCAACAGAGGCGCCTTCTCACGGCGCTAAGGAGCAGGGCTGTGTCACAAAGCTCCGGAGTGGGCTTCCCTCCGATCGCCGACCGACGCACGGACAGACCCCACGCACCCGTTCCCCCTCCGACGCGACTGCAGGAACACACCCGCCGGCCCCTGCACCACTGACGTTACCACTACAACGGCGTACGCGCTCTCAACACGTAAGTTTATCACAAAACTTTTTCGTGAACCTGGCCAGTCGAATTTTACCTTATGAGAGGAAACAGAAAAGGAAAAAGAAGGGCAAGGCAGGAGTGTTTAAAATTTCTATCTCAGGCAGACAAGCACTGACGACATGAACTTGGGGATTTGCAAAGTCGCCCCCGGTGTGAGGCGGACGCGCCGTGTCCCCTTACCAAACGCCGCTGGGCAGCTGAACTGGCGGGGGACGCGTGCGCAGACACCGCCACGACACCCCTGTGCCCTCCCCGAGCACAGAGCTACGTTCAGAAAGGGTCGCGCACTGCCGAGGATTCACACGGGAGGACGGAAGCCCGAGGTGCAGACTGCGCACACAAGCCTTTAAAACACAAACACACGCAAACCCGAATCCCCAGTCCGAACGGTGCGAGCAAAGCCCGGGCCGAGCGTGTATTATCGCGCCGCCCGCGAGCACCGAGCCGCCCTCCGACGGGCAGCTCAGGGGACGCACCGCGACAGTATGGGACGTGCTGCCTCCAAGGGGAAAGAGGAGTCCGGAAGCCCTCCCCCGGCCCCCGACGTGTCAAACACTGACCCCGCGGCCGCGAGGGGGGCCGGGCCGTCGGCGGCCCTGGGAACCGCCACAGGTGCCCCGGGGCGGGCTCCTCCGAAACCCACCAGCCTCCCGCCCCGCCCCCCGAGGGAACCCGCAGAGAAGCGTTAATCGCCCGTCAGGCGAGAAACGCAGGCGACAGCAAACGTTAATTGAAACTAGCCCCGAGAGACAATAGCGAGCCCCAGCCGCCCCCCTGCCCGGCCCGCCAGGTGCAGACGGGCGCCCGCCGCGGGGAAGCCTCACCTGTGTGCGGAGCTGCCGCCGCCGCCCCCCGGGATCTGGCGTTATTGTTCAGCTTCTTTCCCATGCTCGTCGCCGCCTGCCTCTCCACACGGGCTCTTCCTCTCTCGCGGTCCCCCGCGGCCGAGTGTGACAGGTTACTTCCGGGCCTATTCACACCCCGCCGCGGGCGGCCCGGTCCCCGGCCGCGGACCCAACGGCTCCGAGCTCTCCTGAGGGAGCCGTCGGCGCGCTCCGCACGGGCTCTCCAGAAGCGCGCCGCGCGTCCGTCCTCTCCGCCCCGGCGCCCGCAGCGCCCGGCGGCCCCGGCACCGCCGCGCTCCTCAGCCGACTGTCGCTCTTGCCACAGAAGCTCATAGGAAGGGACGGACCCCGAGTCGCGCCCCGGCCTGAGAGAGCCTGTCCATTACCTCTGGCACTGAGGCAGGAAACCGGAAGTAAAACCCCTGGCCTCAGGAACCAGAGAGGTTGAGAGGGGGGAAAAAAAAAAGAGAAAGTGAAAACTGAACCGTAGTGAAAGGCAGGAGCCAATCACGGAGGAGGAGCCGAGGCGCAGGCGCGGGCTGCGGCCGGCGTCCACGCGGCGCTCGTCTCTCCTCTCAGCGCAGGCGCGACGCTGCAGCGAGCCCTTGGATTGGACGACGCAGTCTGGCGTGCGCAGCTTGTGGGCGGGGCGAAGTGGAGCCTGGGGTCTCCAGGGCTTGGTGCGTGGCCGGATGTGGAAGAGGTTGCCGGGAACATGTCCGGCCGCCATGATGGGTCTGCGTGTATTCCAGGCCTTGGCTCACGTTGGCCTGCGATGTTTGTCTCCCATGATGTCTTTTGAGGGTGCTGTGGAGACACTTAGATTGTCTTGTCCCAAAGCGACATTTATAAGACGTTGTAGTTTAATGTTAAACCCCTAAAAATAACCGTAAAAGTTTGTTAACCTTAAAAATAGAACTGTAATTTTTATCAGGCTTATTTATCAACAGGAAAGGTCATTCAAGACATGCAAACAATAGTGAACTACAGGCAAATCCTAAGGACAGAGAGGAAAGTGTTCTATAAAGGAGGAAGTCTGGAGAGGTAGTTGTAACAATTCATTGGAGGAGACCCAGAGTTCAGGCTTATGGTCCCTTCTCGTTGGCTGACCTGTGGCACTTTCTTATTGGCTGGGTTGTGGTCTGGAAGGAGAAAATCTTCCTGCTGGCGTATGTAAAGTAAGCTTCCAGAAGTGGTGCTTGTGGTGTTAGACCCTAAATTACCAACTATTGTATTCACTTTCCCATTGCCATTCTGGTAACCCTAGGAATGTAACTGGATAAATCTGTTTCTTAAGATTCTGTTAAAACAACCCCACCTGGAAAAGGCAAAGTCAACAAGTGAAAGTCATCTAGTCACCCCCCCTCCACCACCATCAAATGCTGTAAGATGGTGATTGGTTACTCTGACCTATATAAACCCTGAGCTTCTGCTGGGTGGGGTGCTCTTCTGAGGAGTTACACCTACTCAGGAGGGGCCTTTTGGCTGAACTAAAATAAACACCTAATAACCAGCTCCATTTGTGTTCTTGGATTCCATTCTCGGTGACTCACATTGGGAAATAGGGTCCAACATTGGAACACTTCATTGCTTCCTGACTCCATTGAATTAGGTTTCTTTTCCTTATTCACACATGTAATATTTAAGTGCATGTAACTAAGTGCATATTTAATTAAGTGCATGTAATATTTAAGTGTTTTCTCTTCAAAAACACTTCTACATGGTTGTAAGGGACCACATATAGCTTTAATTCTACAAATAAGAGATATTATGTACTGCAGATACTTACCAGGAAACAGGCACTATGCCACATGCTGGGAATAGATTAATTCAAAAGCTTTTACCTCCCATTCTTTCAGCTCAGGTCATGATCCCCAGGTCCTGAGATTGAGTCCCACATTGGGCTCTGTGATGACAATGCAGAGCCTTCTTGGGATTCTCTCTCTTCCTCTCTCTGCCCTTCCATGGTTCGTTCTTTCTCTAAACAAACTTTTAAAAAACTTAAAAAAAATAACAGTTCTTACTGTTTACTCTGGCCAGCTGCTAAAGCACTAGGGTTATAATTGTGAATGAGCTAGACAAGCACACTGCACATAATGGAACTTATTCTAGAAGTGGATACAAACATTAACAAGTAAACCACCACAACAAACATAGAATTTCATTTAACAATACTGCTCTGAAAGCAAGCTGGAAATGCTGGAGAATGGGGTTGGAGGCTGGCGGCCGGGGGTAGAAGAGGCAGAGCTTCAAGGTCTCACTGAATAAGGGACATTTGATGTGAAAACTCAATAGTAAAAACAGACCAAACTAGTCCTTTGAAGATGTAGAGGAAGATCTTTCGAAGCAGAAGGCAAAGCAAGTGCAAAGTCCCTAGAAATGAAACTGTGTTCAAGAACTAAAGAGGACTGGCTATAGAAACAGAATGAAATATAATATTTTAAAAATACACAAAACCAAAATGTACAACTCCCTGATTTATCACAAAGCAAATATATGAAACAACCACTGTGGTCAGGAAATAGAATGCTGCCTAGATCTGAGAAGCTCCATCTTGTGTCAACTCCCAATGAATACCAGCCACCTTCCCTATTATGAAACCTAACCACTAATCTAATTTCCATGATCATCTCTGCCTTATCTTTCTTATTACGTTTAATGCCCAAACACACAACTCTAAACTTCACCACTTATTAGTTTTGCTTGTAGCTTGAGCTTCACGTAACCTGTATAATTTTGTACCTAGTTTCTTGGAGTAACATGGTTAGACGTGTTTTTGTGGATACTTATTCTTTCATTTTCATTACTATACAGATGTGGCTATAGAATTTTTTTTCCATTATATTATTTTTTAAATGTAGGTTCCATCCCCAATGTGGGACTTGAACTCACAACCTTGAGATCAAGAGTCTCATACTCCACTGACTGGTCCAGCCAGCCACTCCTCTGTTGTACTGTTGATAGGCATTTTTATTGCTGCCAGTTCTTGGCTGTTATGAATAATTCTGCTTCAACATTCTTACTATTTTGTCTCTTGGTGCACATGTGCATCATTTATGGTGGGTGTATACCATACTGGACATAATTTGGAATTGTTTCAGCATTTATTCCCTCCTTCCTTATGGTGTTGGCCAAGTTTATTTCTCTACTCCATTGTTACTGCTCTTAGTCATGTGAATATTTTTGGCTGATAGAATATTAGCAGACAGGACATGAGCAGGAATATTGAATATCCATATATAGTTCATTTGGCTCTTAAACTCAGATAATGCACAGAAGGAAACTATGTCTCAAATAACTGTGCCTTTTTGGCCCAGGCCTTCAGAACAAACATGTGGAACAGATGTGAATCCAACCTGCAGCATAAACCCACCTTAGATTCAAGAACGTTAGACCTCCTGAGGGCTGGTGAGCACGAGCAGGCTGTTGGCCTTAGACACTGAATTTGGAGTGGTTTAGTATGCAGCATCACTGTGGCAATACAAAAGATGAATGTTCAACTTCAGTATATGATGCCAAATGTTTTGCAAGTCGGTTTTATCAAGTTACATTCCCACAAGCAATGTATGAGAATCTACTTGCCTTACATTTTTTGCAACATTTAAAAAATTCTTTTTAAGTTTATTTAGAGAGAGAGGCAGAGCAGGGAGGGGCAGCAAGACAGAGAAAGCCAAGCATGCCCCACACTGTCAGAGCAGAGCCTGACACAGGGCTGGAATTCATGGACTGCAAGACCATGACCTGAGCTGAAATCAAGAGTAGGAAGCTCAACCAACTGGGCCACACAGGTGCCCCACTCACAAATACTTTTTTAGTTACTCTGGAGGGCATGTTATGGGTTGAATTTGCATGATTTCCAACTTTGTTCTTTTTCATATATATTTAGGCTATTCTGGGCCTTTGAATTTACACAAATTTTAGAATTAACTTTTCTATCTAAAAAAACTGCTATAATTTTTTTGGGGGGGCTTCTGTTCAATATATGGATCAATTTTGGGAGTATTACCATCTTAATATTTCATCTTCATGAACATATCTCTAGTAGGTCTTTAAAAATTTCCCAGCAAGATTAAAACTTTAAGTGTACAGGTATTATGCACATGGTTATATTTACCTCTATGTTTTTAATGGTGTTTAACATTTTAATTTACAATGGTTTGTTGCTGATATATGGAAATACAACTGATTTTTTTTCCATATTAACCTTATACCTGCAACTTGCTGAACTCAGTGATTAGATCTGATGGCTATTAGTGTGTGTGTGTGTGTGTGTGTGTGTGTGTGTGTGTGTGTGTATTCTTTACAATTTTCTAAGGTAAACAAATGACTACAAATAAAAATACTTTTCCTTGCTTACAATCTATATTTTTCCTTATTACATTATGGCCTCCAATGCAATGATGAATAGAAAAGGTGAAAACAAACATCTTGTGTATCTCTGATTTTAGAGGAAAAGCATTCCGTTTTTGACCATTAAGTATAATGTTGGCTTTAATATTTTATATCTTTTTAGATTGAGGATTTCCCCTTTTATGCCTAGTTTTTGAGAACTTTTATCATAAATAAGTGCTGAATTTTGTCTGCATCTATCGAGACTATATAGTTTTCTTTTTTAGACTATTAATTTGGCGAGTTACAATAATTGCTTTTCAAACATTAAGCCAACTTTGAGTTCTTGGGATAAATCCAATTTGATTAGGATGTAATATCCTTTTATATATCACTGGGCATAAATTGCAGATATTTTGTTAAGAATTTTGGCTTTAAATTCACGAGGGATTTTGGTCTATACATTTTACTTTTCTTGTAACATCTTACTTTTGTTATCAGGTAACTCTAGTTTCATAGAATTAGTTGATAAATATTCCCTCTTTTAGTAACCAAAATACTTTCATTAAAATTGGTAATATTTCTTGCAAAAATGTTTAATAGAATTAATCAGCAAAGTCAACATCCCTGACTCTGCTCACGGTCTCTAGCAGGAAAGCTCAAAGGAGAGGCGGTGGGAGGAAGCTAAGGATGGAAATCTGGTTAAGGTAACTGTGGTAGCTGCCAAACACAAGCTATGGAAAGAGAAGAAAACAATTTGTTGCTGGCCTTGAAGGCGGATGGAGAGTTGTCATCATCACAAACAGTTTCCTATTATATCCCAAATACCCATCAGCATTCTAAAATAAGGGCCATATAGAGAGGAGCCAAGATGGCGGAAAGGGAGCTCTGTAAACTTCGTCTGCCCCATCTATCGAACTGAGAAGGACATTACTCTCATCTGCAAGAGCGGAAGGAGAAAATATGGACTCCAGAAAGAAGAGAACCTCAAGGATACCTGAGTGAGTGAGTGCGAACTGGGGAGATTGGAAAACGGGCCAGCCTGAGACAGGCAGGGGAGGTGGGAGCCCCAGCCCAACACGGGGCAAGCGTGCGGAGCCCGAGAGACAAAGGGAAGAGACAGAGAAACTGAACACACTCATAGTACTGTCTCTGGGAAGAGATAAAGAATGTTTAACAGCGCTTGGGGAGAGAAGCTCACTCCATATATAACTGCTGGGTAGCCCAAATCCCAAACCCAGGTGGCGCAAGGGAAAGAACAGCTTCTAGCCCTGCGCCATCTTGGTGGGGAGTCAGCAGCTGTGGCAGCGGCAGTGTCATGGGTGCTCACTTCGACCTCGGTGTTGGGAGTGGGAGCACTCACCTCATTTCCACGGCGCATCTTGCCCGAAGCATTGGCTGCGCGAATCCTGAATCCCGGGTGCCAGCAGGGAAAGATAGCCCCCACCTCTGCGTGATCCTGGCAGGAAGTTGGCGGCCGTGGAGGTCTGGGCGAGCGCTCAGGCTACAAGAGCTCCCAGTTCATTTCCGGCAGCGCACTGCGCAATCGTGATCCCAGCTGGGGGTTGGGTCTGTGACGCACTTAACCTCCTGCTGCGCATCTCGCCTCAGGCAGGGGCAGCCGAAATCCCAGCCTGAGCCAAGACAAACGGATTCCTCCCCCTAAGAAGCCAGCCACCAAAGCAAATACATCTCATCTGTGGTAGAATAAAGGTGCATGGACTGGAACTATGACCCGAGGCAGGCCTGGAAAATACAACTCAGCTCAACCGTGGCACAAGGAGATCGGACTCATTAGAGTGGCCTACAGTGCATAGTTCAGCGGAGCTTGGCGTGCCGCCATTCTAATCTCTGCAGACACCAAGGCGGAGCCTCTGAGAGCAGCCTCCGAGACCTACCACACCAAACCATGCCTATCCACGAGGGGGAGCTGCTGGGTTTTTTTTCTTATAATTTTTTTCTTTTTCTTTTTTTTTTTCTTCTTTTTTTGTACTTTTTATTATTGCCTTTTTTAACTTAAATTTTTAAAAATTTTTACTCCTTATTTTCCTTTTTCCTTTCTCCCTTTTTTTTTTTAACCTTCTTGCAATCCAGATATATTCTCCTGTATCTCATCCTTACCTCTCCTCTCAACTGGCCATACACTTTTAGACTGTCCACTGTCCTTTGTTGTCTCTGACCCCTTTATTTTTTTTTCACTTTTTTCTTCTTCTCTTCTTTTAATCTCTTTCCTCTACATTTTCTTTCTTTTCTTTCCACCTTTTAATGTGTTTGTTTGTTTGATTTGTCTGTGCGTTTGTGTGTTACTGTTCCCTCTGTGTTTGTCTGTCTGATTTCCTTCTTAGGGCTACACCAAGAAACAAGCCAAAGTGTGCATGACAGCGAGTCCCAAATATTGCTGAGTAGGGAAATAAAATATTCAAAGGCACAACAAGTGTAACTGAGAGACACCATTAAAAGAATATTTCCTGAAACGACAGGCCCTGGACAGTCAATAAGCCTATAACAGAGAAATTTTAACAGGTGCACAGTGCACAACGAGCTTTCTAAAGCTGAAAAGAGACAGAAAAATAGCAAAAATGACAAAACAAAGAAACTCTCCCCTGAAGAACCTCCAGGAGGAAGTCACAGCCACAGAACTGCTCAAGGCAGATCTAGACAACATACCGGATCAAGAATTTAAAAAACTTGTCATAAAATTAATTGCTGGGGTTGAGAAAAGCACCAAAGAATCAACTGAGACAATTATTAGGCACGTTGAAAATAGGTGTGATGAGTTTAAAAAGGCTATAGATGAGGTGAATAACAAACTGGAGGCAGCCACCTCAAGGATCGACGAGGCAGAGAGAAGAATAGGTGAATTAGAAGATATAGCAAAAGAGGAAGCTGAAAAAGAGAGAGAGAAATTAATCCAGAAGCAGGAAAGGAGAATTTGAGACCTGAGTGATACAATCAAACAGAACAACATCCGTATCATAGGAATTCCTAAAGAGGAAGACAGAGAGAAAAGTCCTGAAGGGATACTAGACCAAATTATAACTGAGAATTTCCCAAATCTGGGAAAAGAAATAGACATTCAAATTCAAGAGGCACAAAGAACCCCCTTAAGACAAAACTTGAATCGGCCTTTGGCACAACATATCATAGGGAAACTGGCAAAATATAAAGATAAAGAGAGAATTCTGAAAGCAGCTAGGGAGAAAAGGACCCTCACATACAAAGGGAAACCTATCAGAGTGGTTACAGACCTATCTAATGAAACTTGGCAGGCCAGGAAGGAATGGCAGGAAATATTCAATGTGATGAACAGAAAAACCATGCAGCCAAGAATCCTTTATCCAGCAAGCCTGTCATTCAAAATGAAAGAGAGATAAAAGTGTTCCCAAATAAACAAAAATTGGGAGAATTCATGACCACCAAACCAGCCCTACAGGAAATCCTAAGAGAGACTCTATGAGGGAAATGTTGCAAAGAATACAAGGTGCCAGAGACACCACTATAAACATGAATTCTAGGGAGAACACAATGACTCTAAACCCACATTTTCCAATAATAACACTGAATGTAAAAGGACTGAATGCTCCAACCAAATGACACAGGGTTGCAGAATGGATAAAAAAAACAAAACCCATCTATTTGCTGTCTACAAGAGACTCATTTTTCGACCAGAAGACACCTTCAGGTTGAAAGTAAAGGGATGGAGAAATATCTATCATGCGACTGGAAGCCAAAAGAAAGCTGGAGTAGCCATACTTATATCAGACATATTGGACTTTAAAGTAAAGGCAGTAAGAAGAGATGGAGAAGGACATTATATAATAATTACAGGATCTCTCCATCAGGAAGAGCTAACAATTATAAATATCTATGCGCCAAATTTGGGAGCGCCCAAATACATAAAACAATCACAGAAAGAAACAATCTTATTGACAAAAATGTGCTAATTGCAGGGGACTTTAATACTCCACTGACAGCAAGGGATAGATCAACCAGACAGAAAATCACTAAGGAAACAATGGACCTGAACGACGCATTTGAACAGATGGAACTGATAGATATATTTAGAACTCTGCACCCTGAAGATAGGAAATTCACCTTCTTTTCGAGTGCACATGGCACATTCTCCAAGACAGATCACATACTGGGGCATAAAGCAGCCCTCCATAAGTATAAATGAATAGAGATCATACCATGCACACTTTCAGATCACAATGCTATGAAACTTGAAACTAACCACAGGAAAAAGTCTGCAAAACCTCCAAAAATGTGGAGGTTAAAAACCACCCTACTAAAGAATGATTGCATTAATCAGGCAATTAGAGAAGAAATTAAAAAATATATGGAAACCAACAAAAACGAAAATACAACAATCCAAAATCTCTGGGATGCAGCAAAGGCAGTCCTAAGAGGAAAGTATATTGCAATCCAGGCCAATCTCAACAAACTAGAAAAAGCGCAAATTCGAAATTTAACAGAGCACCCACTGGAACTAGAAGGGAAGCAGCAAGAGCACCCCAAACCCAGGAGAAGAAAAGAAATAAGGATCAGGGCAGAAATAAACAATATAGAATCCAAAAGAACAGTCGAACAGATCAATGAAACCAAGAGTTGGTTCTTTGAAAAAATAAACAAAATCGATAAACCCCTAGCCAGGCTCCTCAGAAAGAAAAGAGAGAGCACCCAGATAGACAAAATCATGAATGAAAAAGGATCTATTACAACCAATCCCTTAGAAATACAAGCAATCATTGAAAAATTATATGCCAACAAACTGGACAACACAGAAGAAATGGACAAATTCCTAAATGCACATGCACTGCCAAAATTCAAACGGGAAGAGATAGAAAGCACGAATAGACCAATAACCAGTAAAGAAATCGAATCCGTTATCAAAAATCTCCCAACGAATAAGAGCCCAGGGCCAGATAGCTTCACAGGGGAATTCTACCAGACATTTAAAGCAGAGCTCATACCCATTCTTCTCAAACTATTCCAAAAAATAGAAATAGGAGGAAAACTTCCAAACTCATGCTATGAAGCCAGCATCACCTTGATACCCAAACCAGACAGACCCAGCCAAAAAAGAGAACTACAGACCAATATCCTTAATACAGATGCAAAAATATTCAACAAGATACTAGCAAATCGAATTCAACAGCATATAAAAAGAATTACCCATCATGATCAAGTGGGATTCATTCCTGGGTTACAGGGCTGGTTCAATATTCACAAATCCATCAATGTGATCCATCACATTAACAAAAGAAAGGAAAAAAAACCCATATGATCCTGTTGATAGATGCAGAAAAAGCATTTGACAAAATACAGCACCCTTTCTTAATAAAAACCCTTGAGAAAGTCGGAATAGAAGGAACTTACCTAACCATAATAAAAGCAGTTTATGAAAAGCCCACAGCCAATATTATCCTCAATGGGGAAAAACTGCGAGCTTTCCCCCTGAGATCAGGAGCATGACAGGGGTGTCCACTCTCACCACTGCTGTTTAACATAGTGCTGGAAGTCCTAGCATCAGCAATCAGACAACAAAAGGAAATAAAAGGCATCAGAATTGGCAAAGAAGAAGTCAAACTTTCACTTTTTGCAGATGACATGATACTCTACATGGAAAACCCAACCGACTCCACCAGAAGCCTTCTAGAACTGATTGATGAATTCAGTAAAGTTGCAGGATACAAAATCAATGTACAGAAATCAGTTACATTCCTATACACCAAAAATGAAGCAACCGAAAGAGAAATCAAGAAACTGATCCCGTTCACGATTGCACGAAAAACTATCAAATACCTAGGGGTAAACCTAACCAAGGATGTAAAAGACCTATATGATGAAAACTACAGAAAACTTATGAAAGAGATTGAAGAAGACACCAAGAAATGGAAAAATATTCCCTGTTCATGGATCGGAAGAATAAACATTGTGAAAATGTCATTATTACCCAAAGCAATCTACACATTCAATGCAATCCCCATCAAAATTGCACCAACATTCTTTTCAAAGCTAGAACAAACTATCCTCAAATTCGTATGGAACCACAAAAGACCCCGAATAGCCAAAGTTATATTGAAGAAGAAAACCAAAATGGGAGGCATCACAATCCCAGACTTTAGCCTCTACTACAAAGCTGTCATCATCAAGACAGTATGGTATTGGCACAAAAACAGACACATAGACCAATGGAATAGAATAGAGAACCCAGAACTGGGCCCACATATGTACAGCCAATTAATTTTTGACAAAGCAGGAAAGAGTATGCGATGGAAAAAAGACTGCCTCTTTAGCAGATGGTGCTGGGAGAACTGGACAGCACCATGCAGAAGAATGAAACTAGACCACTTGCTTACACCATACACAAAAATTAACTCAAAATGGCTGAAGGACTTGAATGTGAGACAGGAAACCATCAAAACCCTCGAGGAGAAAGTAGGAAAAAACCTAGACCTCCACCGCAACAATCTCCTACTCAACACATCCCCAAAGGCAAGGGAAATGAAAGCAAAACTGAACTCTTGGGACTTCATCAAGACAAAAAGCTTCTGCACTGCAAAGGAAACAATCAAGAAAACTAATAGACAACCGACACAATGGGAAAAGATAATTGCAAATGACATATCAGATAAAGGCCTAGTATCTAAAATACACAAGGAACTCACCAAACTTCACACCCAAAAAACAAATAACCCAGTGAAGAAATGGGCAGAAGACACGAACAGACACTTCTCCAAAGAGGACATCCAGATGGCCTACAGACACATAAAACGATGCTCAACATCACTCATCATCAGGGAAACACAAATCAAAACCACACTGTGATACCACCTCACGCCAGTCAGAGTGCCTAAAATGAACAAATCAAGAGACTATAGATGCTGGCGAGGGTGTGGAGAGACGGGCACCCTCCTACACTGTTGGTGGCAATGTAAACTGGTGCAGCCGCTCTGGAAAACAGTGTGGAAGTCCCTCAAAAACTATCCCTAGAACTCCCTTATGACCCAGTAATAGCACTGATAGGGATTTTCCCAAGAGATACAGAAATGCTGATGCATAGGAGCACATGTACCCCAATGTTCATAGCAGCATTGTCAACAATGGCCAAAACATGGAAAAAACCTTAATAATCATCACCTGATGAGTGGATCAAGAAGATGTGGTATATATACACAATGGAGTACTACATGGCAATGAGAAAGAATGAAATATGGCCATTTGTAGGAAAGTGGATGGACCTCGAGGGTGTCATGCTAAGCGAAATAAGTCAGGCAGAGAAGGACAGAAACCATGTGTTTGCACTCATAGGTCTAACAGGAAAACAGGAGAAACCTAATGGAGGACCAGGCGGAGGGGAAGAGGGAAAGAGAGTTGGGGAGAGAGAGGGACGCAAAACTTGAGAGACTATTGAATGCTGAAAATGAACTGAGGGTGGAAGGGGAAGGGGGGAAAAGAGGTGGTGGTGATGGAGGAGGGCACTTATGGGGAAGAGCACTGGGTGTTGTATGGAAACCAATTAGACTATAAACTATTTTTAAAAAATAAGCAAGATCATCAGTGTCTGTTCTTTATGGAAAGATTTAAAAAAATTTTAATAATAATATAGTTATTAAGAAATTTTGGAGAAAGATAGCTCTACCAGTATTACTGTCCATACCAGGACGACTATTGCCATACAGCTGTGCCTCCCTGAGAAGGAATAACAGAAGACTAATTACCTATGGGGAAAGAGATCACTAAAATAATCCAGTCAGTCACTAAACAAATAAACACAATAAGTCAATGAGGGAAGTATGACCTATATACTGAGGGGAAAAA
Organism: Mungos mungo; assembly: GCA_004023785.1. Lineage (NCBI taxonomy): Eukaryota > Metazoa > Chordata > Mammalia > Carnivora > Herpestidae > Mungos > Mungos mungo. The sequence continues at coordinate 230,946 of PISW01002456.1, forward strand.
AAAGCAATGGAAACTCCTGTGAGAGTGACTAACCTTGGATTTAACAGAGACTTCAAGTACTCGTTATAGATATATTCAACAATCTAAAGGAATGTGTGATAAAAGAAAGAAAGACATGACAATGCCACATAAAATAGAGAATATCAATAAAAAAATTATTTAAAAACAGCCAAATGGAAAATGTGGAGTTGACAAGGACAATAACTGAAATAAACACTAGAGGGACTCAACGATAGATCTGAACTGGAAGAATGACCAAATTTGGAGATAGATCAACAAAGATTATGTGAACTGAAAAAAAAGAGAGAAAAAGAATGAAGAAAATGTTAAAACTCACAGAAATGTGAGACAACACTTGTCTAAAACATAGGGCCCGGTCCGGGCATCTATATCAAACTGTCTAAAACCCAACGCCCGGTCCCAAGAACGCGTGCTTAGTCCCTAACCCGCAGCCCCGGAGCGGCTGCGGAACGCTTGTTCGCTCGTATTATTCGTTTCCCATAGGAGACTAAGAATGCTGGACCCGTAAGTCTCTACGGCGGATTAGGATGGCAGGTGCCGCAAATAGCTAGCCAGCCAGGTCCGGGCGCGTTCCCAGCTAGAACGTCTCCCCGGCCGGCGCGAACGCAACGCCTCCATCCCACCCCTGCCGGTGGCCGGCTGCCAGCTCCAGGCACGCAGACTATAGGACACGCCTCCGCCGCGGGTCCTACACCTGAGGGGAGGGAGAGAGGAAAGACGCAACAAACAGAACACACTCACGGTTTTGTTCAGTCGAAGAGAGAGCGTTTATTAAAAGGGCCGTCTATATATAGACTACCAGGGTGGAGATATCCAAACACCTGGCCTACGTCAACACCAGGTGAATGGAGTCGAAAATGCATAATCAATGAAGTGTCCCGACATTTGCCTCAGGGATATGGGGGGCGGAGGAGCAGCACTAAATACGGTTTTGATCTTTTGTGTCCCTGCCCTTCTGCATCTGTCTCCGCGGGACAGGCGCCGGCTGGCAAACACCGGCCTCCAGAAGAAATCTTGTTTACTGGTTTGCTCTCCAGAGAGAGAAAATCCTAGCCTGAGGCAAACAGGAGGCTTGGCCCCCGACAAACACTGAGTAAATCAATATATGTGTAATGGCATGACCAGGAGAAGAAGAAAAAATATTTGAAGAAACAATGGCTGAAAACTCCCCAAATTTATAAAAATAATAATAATACATTCAGGAAGCTGAACGAACTCCACGTGGGATGAATTCAAAGAGATTGACAAACAGGCACTTCATCGTAGCAATGCTAAAACAGCCAAGGACAAAATTTGGAAAGCAGCAATAAGACAACTAACCTGTCACTTACAAGTGACACATTATAAGATTAAAAGCTGACTTAGCAGAACTAATGGAATCAAGAAGGCAGTGGGGTCACATATTCAAAGTGATCAAAGGGAAAAAATTGTCAATCAGGAATCTTTTTTTGTTTGTTTGTTTATGACTTCATCATATGAACAGGTTTAATGTAACATGGATGCAATAGATTAGAACCATTAATAAAATATCCAGTTTTCAACTTAAAAAAATAATTAAAATAAATAAAATCAAAACAATATAGTGACCAGGATAATAGTACTATGACAATCACAGTAAATAGAAAAGCTTTCATTAACATTTCAAGGATATAACAAATGCACTATGATACATATTTAAAATATTCCACTCAATTTTGTAATCTCTTTCATAAAAATGCTACTTAGAAGACATCGATGAAAAGATGAGAACTCAAGTTAGAAATACATTATATGCCAAGATTTGCTAAATTCACTGTTAAAAAGTATATTTGCTCTTAGGTATTTTAAACAAATGAATAATTATATTTCACATTTAAGATAGGTGGTACCTTATCTACATGAAAATTATATAAACTTTTAGATGTACACTTAATTTGGTTTACTTTGAATCTTGTCATGTTTTATAATTTTCATTTCTACTTATTGAAAAAGCTGACCAGGTTGTTTACCAATACAGTATTAGAACCAACAAATGTTGGTCTGCACTACATTTTGTATCTTACCCAGTTTCACATAATATATATTAGAAAAATACCACTCCTAAGTGATTTTTGGTGTTTCTTTGTAACAAAAATATTAATTTTGTGAATGTGACACAGCCTTATTCATGGTGTTTTTTTAATGAGGAATACAGATAGCAGACACATAACTCTGTACTACTTATAACTACAAAGAAATGAAGCCAAACTTTAGAAAAATACAATGCAAGAAAAGATTCAAGTTAAAAATATATTCCTTTGGTTAAAAATCATCCCCTTTATAAGACTTATTTGTAATCTAAACTCACAGCATGTCCCACAGGCCAAAGTAATCTTCTAAGTGTCATTATATTTGTTGAATTATATATATATTTTTAAATCCAGTATTTATGGAGGTCACTGGGTTGGAGCAACAAAATATTTTAACTCTAAGAAGAGTATTGCCTTGTTGCATTATGAGCTCCTTTGACAAATGTCTTTCTTAAAAGATATTTACTTTAGAAACCTTCGACACATGTAGTTTTCTTCAGACACTGTGTATCCAAACTTTTGATAGAAACCAACATTTTGTGGTAGACATTCAAGGGTAATCTTATAACAGTTCAGTTTCTTGCTTAGCAAAGTAAGGGTTGATAATAACAGTTTGCCAAGCTGCTTTCCTCGGCATTCATCACTAACAACAACATCTTCCACTCTGCCTCTCTTAGCACAGGAATGGATGAATTTATGTTCTATTACCAGAGTTGCTGTAGCAACAATTTGTCCTAAAGTCACATCTTCCACAACTGTAACATAATAGTCCCCAGATTTCTTCATGTGCTCAAAAGATTTCATAAATTGTTCGGGGCTGACAACGCCAGTCTCAGTCAGCTGACCCAGTACTTTAAAAAAACCTCTATTTAAGTCAGCAGTACAAAGGGGTCTCAAAACCAAACCTTCTCCAGGATGTGTTGGGGAAATGGCTGGAGAAAATGTAGCTGTATTCTGGCTCCAGTCCACTTCTTTGAGTAGACTTGGGTCAAACAGAGGAGTTTCATCAGGTTTCATCTTTGTTGTAAGGTCTGGCAAGGCTGAATGCGCGGCTCCCGGAACAGACATCTCCCACCCGGGCCTAGCTCGCCTCGCCCGGACACAGCGGTCACACCTGCTTGATAAATGTGAAGGCAGGCCCACGACGCCCCCGTGGACATCCGGCTCTCGCTCTCCGGCCCCCAGCCTCCCTCACCGGTGGAGGCCTCGCGGTCGGCGCTCCTCTCCAGGCCCGTCGGACTCTCACGCACCCGGGTACACAGAACCGGATCCGGCTTCAGCGCCAGCCCCACCTCGTGCCCCACCTCCCGCGCCACGGTTGCCGTCGCCGCAGCCTCTGCGCCGCCAGCGCCTCTGCCCCAGCCGGGCCGCTTACGCCGGCCCTCGCGCAGGCGGGCGGGCGGAGGCGCTCCAGGGGCGAGGGGTGGGCCGGGGCGGGGCGTGCGGCGGGCAATCAGGAATCTTATATCCAGCAAATGTATCAAAATGAAGGTGAATAAAAGACTGTTTCAGATAAACAAAAACTTAAAGATCATGTTGTCAGCAGATCTTCCTTATAAAAAATACTGAATTCTTCAAGTTAAAACCAAGTGACCCAAGATGGTAATCTGAATCCATGTGAAAAAAAAAAATAGAGAACACTGGTAAAGTTAATTATGTAAAGATTTAAAAAATGTGTAAATGTGTATTTTCTCTTTTATTTTCAAGTCCATGGAACAGTATGTATATAATATTGGGCTTGTAACACATAGAAATGTAACACACACACACAAATACATCTGCTAATCAAAGCACAGAAGGGGAGGTGAGAGCAAAGCTGTAGTTGACTAAGGAAATGACAACAAATGGTAAAGTAATATTTATAGCAATATATTGTTGGGTTTTAGCATTAATAACAATAATACCACAAAAGGGGGGAGGAAGTATTAGAGTTTTATAGGTATAGCACTTCTATACATCAGTAGAATTTTGCTAGTTATAAATCTGATCTGATTCTGATGAGATGTATATGGCAACCCCTAAAGCAATCATTAAAAAAGCAAATGAAATTAAAGTAAAATGATACTATAGAATGTGTTCACTTAAAGAAAATGAAAACAGTAAAGAAAGAATAGAGGAACAAATGAAACATGAAGTATAGAAAACAGAACAAACAATAAAATGGCAAACTTAAATCCAGCTATATCAATAACTTAAAATGTAAATGATTAAACAATCCTATCAAAATGCAGAGATCTATAAAATGGATTAAAATGATTCCACTAGAAGCATCTGGGTGGCAGTCAGTTAAGTGTCCGACTTTTGGCTCAGGTCATGATCTTATGGTTTGTGGGTTCAAGCCCCACATCGGGCTCTGTGCTGACAGCTCAGTTCCTGGAGCCTGCTTTGGATTCTGTGTCTCCCTCCCTCTCTGCCCCTCCCCTAATTGCACTCGTTCTCTTTCTTTCAAAAATAAATGAAACATTTAAAAAAATGATTCTACTATAAACTGCAGAAGATAAACTTTGGATTTAAAGACATAAATATATTGACAGTAAAAAGATGGGAAAAGGTATATCATAAAGATAGCGTCCATAAGAAAGTGAAATGGCTGTATAAAGAGTATACTTTCAAACAAAAAGTTACTAGAAATAAAGAGGAAATTTTTATGGTAAAAGTTAATTTCTAAGGAAAATATAATAACATAAATGGATATACGCCTAATAACAGAACTACAAAATACATGAGGCAAAAATTTCAGAAATGAAAGAAGAAATAGAAAAGTAATAATAGTTGGAGACTTCAACACTCTGCTTTTGATAATGGATAGAATAAATAAATAGAATATCAATAGAAGACTTAACCATTATAACCCAATTGGACCTAATAGACCTCAATAGAACACTCCACAACAGAATATACATTCTACTCAAGTGCATGTGGAACATTTTACAGAATAGACAATATATTAGGTCATAAAACAAACCCCTATTAAATTTTATGTTTCTCTGAGCACAGTGGAATGAAATTAGCAATTACCAAAAAATACTAGGAAACTTATATGCATGTGGACATTAACACACTCCTAAGTAGCCAGTGGATTTAAGAATAAGTCAAAAGGGAATTAAAAGACTTATTTTAAGTTGAGTGAAGATTAACACACTAAATACCAAAACCTATGAGATGGGTGAAAACAATGCTTAGAGAGAAATTTATGCTTATAATGCCTATATTAACAAAATCTTAAGTCAATAATCTAAGCACTACCTTAAGAAACTAATAAAAGAACAAACTATACTTAATACAAGCAATAAGAAATAATAAAAAATTAGCACAGAAATTAGGAAAATAGAGACTAAAATAACAATAGAGAAAAATAAGTGAAATCAAGAGGTGGTTCTTTGAAAATATGGACAAACCTTTAGTGAGACTGACCAAGAAAGAGAAGATTCAAATTAATAGAATCAGAAATGAAAGAGCATTAACATAAACCTTACCAAAATTCAAAAGGTGGTAAAGAAGTACTGTACACAACAGTAGGGCAACAAATTAGACAAACTGGGTAAGTAGATGAATACATAGATATACTGAAATGCTACTGAAAATTGACTCCAGAAGAAATAAACAGCGTAAATGGAACTCTAACAAGTGAAAAGATTGAATTAGTAATTTAAAAATATATATCCACAAAGAAAAGCCCAGACACAGGGGGCTTCACCACTGAATTCTATCAACCACATAAAGAAGAATTAGTACCAATTTTCTACAAACTTTTCCAAAAAATAAAGTGGGGGAGAACATTCCCAACTCATTTGATGAGGCCAGTGTTATACTGATACCAAAAAACAGACAAAACGGTCACAAGAAAGGAAAACTATAGATCAGTGTCTCTTATGAATATAAATGCAAAAATTCTCAACAAAAATATTAGCAAACTGAATATATTTTAAATTATTTAGAAGGCTTTTTGAGAGCTGACTCTACTTACTTTTCCATCCTCATAGTTATGCTTATATCTGTTTTTGCTTAGATCTCTGGCCATAACCTTATTTTGTTCTTTCATTTGGGATAAATTCCTCTGTCTTCTCATTTTGTTGGTCTCTGCCTTCTTCTCTGTGTTAGAAAAGCTAATTATGACTCCTGCTTCTGCAAGTAATGGCTTTATGAAGAAGAGGTTATGTAATGCCTAGTGTTTGGTGCTTCAGGGAGTACCTTCTATGGGCAGTTTTTGGTCCCTGGTCTAAATTTGGTATGTTTTAACTAGGTGTTATTTAGTCTGTTTGTGAAATGAGACCTGTCACCACCTCCACCAGAACTGAGGGCCTGCAAAACTCATTGGTCAGGAGCTGTGGTGCCAGCAGGTGTTTGTGCCGGTCTTCTGGGGTAGGAGCCTGCTGCACTGGCACGGAGGCAAGCTCGACTGAGGAGGAGAGTCTCACCAGAGCACAGAGAGGGAGGCTAGGTATAAGCAAGTTAGGCAGCCAGTGTTGCTGCTGTGCTGCTCCTTGTAGGTTAATACTCCTGTATTTACATTGAAGTGGGGGTTGGGGGGGAGAAAGAGTGCTAGCCAGTTCCTTGTTTTCCCTGAAGGGGTCTCTCTGTGAATGCTGCCTCTCAGGGACATGCTCCAAGGAAAACAAATACTCTCTCCACTGTATGCTTTGCACACTCTTCCGATCACTGTCTCCACATTGCCGGCCCCTGGGTTGCTTGCTTGGGTTCTCTCCAGAACAGTTCAGTACCCTCTGGGATCTATCTCAACCAAACCTACTGACCTTTAAAACTGCAGGATTTAAGTCCCACTTGTAAGAACTCAAAATTTGGCTTCTCTAACTTTCCAAACCAATGGCTATGGGGAAACATTCTCCTTGTACATTCCTCTGTATGTGCCTCTCTCTCATCTCTCCCTTCTGTGACCATGGCTCCCCCCGCCCTACATCAGCCAGGATCCATTTCTCTCCCAAGCTGCATCTCCACACTTCCTACCTTCTTGGATATGGCTTCTTCTCTCCCTTTAGTTGTGGAGTTTGTTCTGCCAATCTGCAGGGTGATTTCAAGGGTGTTTGGGATTATTTGATAGATATCTAGTCATCTTAGATGAAGTGAGTCCTGGCTTCTTCTACTCAGCCCCCGCCTTCCTGTCTCTCCTCAAAGAGGTACACTCTTATCAGAAGATTCGATATGTGCCCTTCACACTGGAAGCTAAAGCTGTGACCAGAACATTTTGGCCTCTTACAGCTAGAGAGCAGCAGGTGAGAAGAGGAGTCACTGTCTTGACAGTTGCAATTGGCACTGATCAGCAGGACACAGGGCTGATTTTACACACAGGAATACCTGTATACCCAGAGGAGCCACTTGGGTGCATCTTGGTCCTCCCATGCCCATTATAACTGTGAATAAACAAACACAGCCATTCTAATGTATGAATGTATGAAGTGATTACTATGGATGCAAACCACTCAAGAATCCAGGTACGAGCCCCATCACCAAGTGATAAGTAAAGACCAATTGAGAGGATAGCTGACAGTGAGGGGAATTTAAAATTGATAGCGGAGGAGGAAAACAAGGAGGACCATGCTATAATACCAAAAGGAAGAGCAGGGGCGCCTGGGTGGCTTAGTCAGCTAAGCGTCCAACTTTGGCTCAGGTCATGATCTCACTGTTTGTGAGTTTGAGCCCGACACTGGGCTCTGCACTGATAGAGTAGAGCTTGCTTGGATCCTCGATCTCCCTCTCTCTGCTCCTGTCCTGCTCGCGCACATGCTCTCCCTCTCAAAAACAAATAAGCATTAAAAAAGAAAGAAGGAAAGAAAGAAACTTTTAAGGGATAAAGACAAAATGAAAACATTGATGGCATGCATAAAGACTAGAACTACTGGGGTGCCTGGGTGGCAGTTAAGCGTCCAACTTCAACTCAGGTCACGATCTTACCAATCATGGGTGTGAGCCTCCAGTTGGGCTCTGTGCTGACAGCTCAGAGCCTGGAGCCTGTTTTGGATTCTGTGTTTCCCTCTCTCTTTCTTCCCCTCCTCTCCTCATGCTCTTTCCCTCTCAAAATCAAATAAATGTTAAAAAAAAAATTGAATTACTTTCATAAAAATGAGGGTTGGCAAATTACGCTCACAGGCCAAATCTAGCTTGCTACCTTTTAAAATAGTTTTGTTGGCACTCTATCACACACGTTTGTTGCTGTATTGAGTATGGATACTTTGTACTTTAAGAGGAGGGTCGAATTTTTGCAATGGGAGTTGTCCACAAAGCCTAAAATATTTACCATCTGACCTTTTACAGAAAAAAAACCTCAATCTTTGACGTAAAGACTTAATGAAAATGAAGTGAATCTAGTGAAAGCTCTGGAGACAGACTGAGTTCAAGTTTTAATTCTGGCACTCACCAGCTAAGCAGATACTTTAATTTATCTCTGTTTAAATATTCTTATTTATAAAATGGAGATAATAAGAGTAACAACATGATAGGATTAATAATCAAATGTGATTATATATATAATTTCTTAGCACATGGGTATGTGATAAAGAATTTTTAAAAGTTATTTTAATGAATGGATCAGGCTGACAACTCCTAGACTGCTTGATCAAATTAAGTATCAAAGATGAAAGTGAAAACATCACAAACTTCCTGATTTAACGCAATAGGAATTTTATAATCTATGGAGTATTCATACCAAAAGACCTGAATCTAATTAAACATCTGAACTATAGATCCAGTTTCCAGTGTACAGAAACTATGGACAACAGAGGAACATGTTAAATGACACCACAGAGATGTAAGCAGCAAAATCTAGAAGTGTTGAAAATTCTATAGTTAAAATGACTAGTTTCTTTAAAAAATACATTACAATGGGGGAAATAAAGAAGATGAGGAAATCTAGTTCAAGAGAGATGTAAGTAGTATATCAGCAATGTAATGGCCTTATTTACTCTCCAATTAAATAAATGGTAAAAACATTTTTTGGAGACAATATAGAAAACTGGAATACTAAGCAGAGTTTTAATATTTAGGAATTAATATTTTTAGATGAGGTTAATGGCACTGGGTTTATATTTTAAAATTCCTTATATTTCAGAGATATGTTCTGAAGCATTTAAAGATTAAATATTATATTATTTTGGATTGCTTCAAAATAATCCAGTGGTATAAAGAATTGGCAAATTACGGACAACATAAGTTTAGCCTTGCATTAACAGTAATTACAGCTAAAATGAAAAACAAAAAAAGTCAGCATTTTTCTTTCTGACCACAATGGAGTCTAGCCTTCCCACTATGAAATTCTGAAAAACTGGCAGAAATATATAAAACAGTCATTTTCAGACTTTGACCAACACAGTTCAAGACTTTAATTTCTTAAAGAAAGTTAACAAAGCATGCCCCATAATTGTTCCAGTTTTCTGAATAAATGTATTTATTGCATCTTGGACAGGAAGGGAGAACCCTACATAGAATGATGGTTTTCTTGAGCTAAGGAAACACATTTTAGCTTCAATGGTTTGAATTTTGGGGATAGCACACAAGGAGGAGAAAGTATTCCGAGAATTTCAGAAATCTTTCCAGGGATTCCCTTGATTCTCTGACACAGATTCTTAAACTGCACATCGATAAGGAAAGAGACCAAGAAGTCAGGAGAAGAACAAATTCCAGGGAAAGACTATCAAGTTCCAGGGCTCCCACAGGCTTGGGAAACATTTGAGTTCTGATCTACCAGAGCAGAAAGACCTTGTTGAACACGAGGGCATGCAGTAGAAATTTATAAAAACCATAAAATGCATCAGTAGGAATAAACTAGCCCAAAAAGAAAGCTACTGCACGCGTGCTCTAGCAAAGTTAAAAGACTTGAAAGAATCAGATTGACCTGCAAGTAAACTAACTGCCGGCTAGAACAAAACTCAATGTTCTTTTAAGACAACACGATCCGAACACTCAATGATGCAAACCTCACAATATTCTGTATTCAATCATCTTTGAACATAGAACACAGCAGAAAAGAATGTGACTTATAATGAGGAGAAAGAAATCAGTTAATAGAAATATGTTCAGAAGTGACAGATATTGGACCTGGCAGATAAGCACTTTTAAATTGCTGCTACAATATGTTCAAAAAAATGAAAGAAGTGGATATAATATTAGAAGTAAGATGGGATTTCTAGAACTGAAATAAATGACATCTAAAATGAAAAATTCATTTGTGTGGCTCATTACGTTAAGCATCCAACTTGATTTCAGCTCAGGTCATGGTCTTGAGGTTTTGGAATCAAGCCCCATGTTGGTCTCTGTGCTGAGCCCCTCCCCTGATCTCACATCCTCTTTCTCTCTCAAAATAAAAAACCAAAATATTGTAAAATATAATGAAAAATTTACTAGATGGACTAAATAAAAGAGTAGACATAGCAGAAGAAAAGATCAGTAAACATGAAGACATAGTAATGGACACTCTAATCTATTTAAGTACAGAAAGAAAAATTCTTAAAAAAATCTCCAGTGACTTTTGAAATATTAAACAGTCCAAAATATGTACAATCAGAATTTTAGGAAAAAAAGAGACAGTAGAACACACTTAAGGAAACAATAGTTAAAACATTTCCAAATTTGATGAAAAAATATAAACTCAGAGCCTCACAAAGTTTGAAAAAAACCCTAAGAGTGATATTTTTAATAAACAAAAGCATATTGAGGCACATTGTCATGAAATTGTTAGAAATCAATGATAAGGAGAAAATCTTAAAAAAGCAATGAGAAGGAAAAACAGCAAATGACATTCTAAGAAAAACTCACGTCCTAAAACAACAGAAGGAATTAGTTAAAGTAGTGAAATTGGGGCGCCTGGGTGGGTCAGTCGGGTAAGTGCCCGGCTTTGGCTCAGGTCATGATCTCATGGTTCGTGGGTTTGAGCTCCGCATCGGGCTGTGTGCTGACGGCTCAGAACCTGCAGCCTGCTTCGGATTCTGTGTCTCCCTCTCTCTCTCTGACCCTCCCCTGCTCATGCTGTCTCTGTCTCTCAAAAATAAATAAAAACCATTAAAAATTAAAAAAAAATAAAGTAGTGAAATTAATAACCGTTAGCTTACAATGCTACATGCAAAAAATGGCAGAGTAGGAAGAGTCGGCTTACCTCCTCCCATGGCTATAAGTAGATGATGCCCACATCGGTGTAAATAACCCATAAAATGGTCCAAACACTGGACGTACAGACTCTCCAGAGATAAATACAGAGAAGAGGCTGCATGAGAGAGAGAGAGTAGGAAGTGTAGAAACGCAATTAGGAGCCAAACTGATGCACTTGACTGTCTGCAGAGGGAGAGACACCATGAGAACAGAGAGGGGAGAGGATCAGACCCCACACCAGGCATCCCAGGCAAGGAGACCGGCACTGGGAAGATGAATCACCTAAAATTTGGCGTTGAAAAGCAAAAGGGCCTAACTACATGCGCTCTTTCAATAAGTAGCATTTAACACTTGGAATTAAAAAAAAAAATTCACTGGGCTTGACCTTGGAAGAGCCAGAGGGTGATAGAAAACTGAGTCCCTGTCCTTAGAGAGCACAACAAACAACTCTGCTAAGATACAGCATAGAAAGAGCAGTTTGGCCACTCTGGCAAACAGTACAGAGGTTCCTCAAAAAATTAAAAAGAGAACTACCCCACGACTCAGCAACTGCACTCCTAGGTATTTACCCAAGGGACACAGGCGTGCTGTTTCAAGGGGCACATGCACCCCAATGTTTACAGCAGCGCTATCGACAATAGCCCAAGTATGGAAAGAGCCCAAATGTCCATCGATGAATAAATGGATAAAGAAGATGTGGTGTGTATACACGATGGCGTATTACTCGGCAATCAAAAAGAATGAAATCTTGCCATTTGCAACTACGTGGATGGAACTAGAGGGTATGATGCTAAGCGAAATTAGTCAGAGAAAGACAGATATCAGATGAGTTCACTCACATGGGGACTTTAAGACACAAAACAGATGAACATAGGGGAAGGGAAGCAAAAATAGTATTAAAACAGGGAGGGGGACAAAACATAGGAGACTCTTAAATATGGAGAACAAACAGAGGCTTGCTGGAGGGGTCGTGGGAGGGGAGCTGGGCTAAATGGGTGAGGGGCTTAAGGAATCTACTCCTGAAATCATTGTTGCACCTGTGCTAACTTGGATGTGAATTATAAAAAATTAAATAAATTATAGAAAGTAAAAAAAAAAAGAAAAGAAAAGAAAAGAAAAAGACAAAAAGAGTAGCCTGAAAGCCCCCTGGGGAACTCTCTTACACTGTTGGTGGGAACGCAAACTGGTGCAGCCACTCTGGAAAACAGTATGAAGTTTCCTCAAAAAGTTAAGGATAGAACTACCCTATGATCCAGCAATTGCACTACTAGGTATTTACCCAAAGGATTAAAAAAATACTGATTTGAAGGAGCACATGCACCCTAATGTTTATAGCAGCATTATCCACAATATCCAAATGATCGAAAAAGCCCAAATGTACACTGATGAATGGAAAAGGATGTGGTATAAACATATCATGGAATATTAGCCATCGCAAAGAATGAAATCTTACCATTTGCAATGACGTGAATGGAGCTAGAATGCATTACGCTAAGTGAAATAAGTCAGAGAATGATAAATACCATATGATTTCACTCATATGAGGAATTTAAGATAAAAAACCAGAAGAATATATGTGAGGAGTGGGGGGAAAGATAGGGAGGCAAACCTAAGAGACCCTAAATATAGAGAACAAACTGAGGGTTGCTGGAGGGCGGGAGGTGGGCAGGGCGAAATGGATGGTGGGAGTCAAGGAGGGCATGTGTTGTGATGAGCACTGGGTGTTAGGTGTAAGTTCTGAGTTATTAAATTCTACTCCTGAAACATTACACTGTATCTTAACTAACTAAACAAAATTAAATAAAAACTTAGAAAGAAAGAATAGAAAACCCTTTGGGGTATATAAGAAAGATTTGATTACTAATCTCAGAGCATGTGACAGAGGGGCAGGGATCATTGGGAGACCTCTCCAGGAAAAAAAGAGCTGGCAGTCACCATTTCCACCCACCTAGCCACCCCTGCCTAGATTCAAGGACATCTGTGAGAATCAGCACAGAGCCAACGCTCTGACCCAGCTTGCTAACCCCCCTCCCGCTCCGCACACTCCTCCGTGGGACTCCTCCAGCCTGGCCTCCGCTCCCAGCAGAGCAGCACGCACTCTGCTAAGTGCATGGCCTGCCCCTGAGGTTTCCTGTGGAGCTGCCCGCTACAGAAATCCGCCCAAACCGGCCCGACGAGCGTGGCAGCGTGCAAGCAGCTCCGACAGAGGCCAGCACCACTCCCAAGTGACTCCTGCTTTGGAGAGAGAGAACCACACATACCAGTCTGGCTGTGGCCCAGAAGTGGGCTGGGGACAGACATTTGGTCTCACTTCAGGCCCTGCCCACCAACCAAAACGGTCCCCAGGGGACGACACAGGTAGAGTGGAGCACCCTGCAGTTTGGTGCTGCCACAACTCTGGCCAATGTCTGCCTCTGAGGGCTTTCTTTGCAGGGTTCCTGTGCGTATCGGCTGGGTTTCTGGGACTCTCCCCGTTGGGACGTTTATTCTTTTAATGTCCTTTCTCTTTGCAGTAGGCTCATTGACCCCTTGCTAAGAAGGTTCTGGGCCTCCCCCCTTTTGGCAGCTGGACCTTCCCTGTCCTTTTGTCGTGACTGTCTTGTGCCTTGGGGTCAAAAGGGGTGTAAGCCTTGCGGAGACCCTTATAATAATCCCCAGCTCATTCCCCTTGCTGCTGGGTGATTGAGGATATCTTCATCTTGTTCATGGGCTTCTTGGCCCCTCCTTGGATCCCCCAGAGGAGAGCCTCTTGGTACCAGCGGATGTGGACTTGTCCTTCTTCTGTAGTGAAGTCCCACATAGGACATCCTTCGGGTGCGGCAGTTCTAGCCCAGGTGCCAGGACCTGGCTGGTGCGCATTCCTCAAGGCACTGCCGAGCTCCTCTCATAACCCCCGTCTCTCTCCGGCGTTAAGCCAAGTGCGGAGCAGCTGTTGGCAACCTTTCCAAGATGGTCGGTGGGTCTGGAAGACTCCACTGGATCTATCATTGCTTGTGGTTTTTCAGAATATAATGGGGTGTGTTATGTTTCCAATTGAGGAAATAGTAGTGGAGAAAGGCTGGTGATAAATCATCAGGCGGCCAGGATGGAGGGTTGCATTTTCATCACGTCTCTCAGGTTTCCCTTGTTCTGGCGTCCTGGCCAACGTACCAGTCTCTTGTACTGGCATCTGGAGGGCACCTGTGCCTGGCTGAGGGCGCAGTCTGACTGCTGGTTTGGGGAGAGAGGATCTGTTGATTCCGGAGGTGGTGGGGAGGCGGAAGGTGGCAGAGTTTTGGGAGCCAGGGAGTCAGGTGCTGACGGTCTCGGGGGAGCTTATGGCACGGGCAAAATTGGTTCTTCCTCCAGATCATCGGTGGGAATTTGAGGAGGTCAGGACCTCTGTTCCTTAGTCTGTCCGTGTTCATTGCAGGTAAATTGCACCCAAGCAGGGAGGGTTTGGGCAATCTCTAACCCGGAGTTGATATACAGGAACTGATAAGGGTAGCCTGGGTCTCAAGATGCGGCTGACCACTGGGACATCTAAGGTTCCCTCTGAGGGCCATCCTACCCCAAAAGTGGGCCATTCCAACTCACATAGGGTCCTCAATTTGCTGGGAGTCATGTCTTAATTCCATAGTCTCCTGAAAACCCCTTCTCAAAGTTCTCAATCATAGTTTCAAGAGCTGTGGGTTTGCTCTGTCCCAACCCCGTAATGTTCCTGTGAGGTGGTGTCGCAAAGACAAAGGGGTAGGGGCGCCCCCTCTAATGAGACCAGTCAGATGCCCATCTGGCCATGTCCCCAAGGAACTTAGGTGACGCTTAGCCGTAGCGGTCTCAGCTTTGTGACTTACGACTAAAAACTATTCCAATGCTGCCATAGACTGTGTGCTGTTCATCACGGAATTGCAGATGGGCCCACTCAGACTTCATAGGATTTCAGGGGCCTTAAGGGTGCCCACCCATGGAGCCACAAAATCAAACGCAGCAGGCAAGTCAGACCAAGTCGCACATTCCCACTCACATACACACCAGAGATTATTACATTCTCTCCCACCGAGTTTCTACGGATGAGACCACTGAGGTCTCTCGGGAGGGATCAGATCCTCCTTCCACCACTATGGGTGGTCCGGACAGATGGGGGGCCCTAACAGAAAGACCTCTGAAGTCTCTGGGGAGTGATCAGGTCCCCCTTCTACCACTAAGGGTGGGTCAGTGAGACCACTGAAGTCTCCAAGGAGTGATCAGCTCCCCCTTCCACCACTATGGGTGGGCAGGGCAGGACAAGACAGGACAGATTTAGGGCCCAGGCCTTACTGGTTTCCAATGCCAGTTCCAGGTCCTCATTAGTAATGTCTCCTAGAGTCCAGCAAGAACGGCAGAGCAGGGCTGGCCTGAGGCAACCGAGCTCTGTCACTGCCTTGTCGTTTTCCCAAATTGGTGGCAACAACAGGCCAGTGTGGTTGGGTTTCCTGGTCAGGGAACCAAACGTTACGGAATCTGGTCTGGATCACCTGGCAGAAGAACCAAGTAGCACTCAGAGATCTTGGAAGGCAGGAGGTTTATTTTACACCAGTGGGCTCAGAGATCTTTCTCAGAGGTCTGAGCCACAAGCATTAGCAGAGGTAACAACTTATAGCCTATTACTTCTGCATTCCTCATTAATCAGGGACAGGTGTTTTCTCATTAGTCTTGGCAGCCATCTTACAACAGATTTCCCCTATCAACACCAATGGACAGACCATCCAAACAAAAATCAACAAGGAAACCATGGCTTTGAATGACACATTGCACCAGATGGATCTAACAGATGTATTCAGAAAATTTCATCCCAGAAGAGCAGAATACCCATACTTTTCAAGTGCATATGGAACATTCTCCAGATGTCTAACCTGTAGACAAAAAAAAAAAAAAAGAAAGAAAGAAAGAAAACACATGGTCCAAATTTTTGGGATGCAGCAAAAGCTGTTCTAAGAGGGAAGTTGATAGAAATATAGGTCTACCTCAAGAAGCAAGAAACATTTCCAACAAACAACCTAATATTATACTTAGTGGAGCTAGAAAGATAAGAACAAACAAAGCCCCAAACCAGTAGAAGGAAGGAAAAAATAAAAATTAGAGCAGAAACAAGCAAAACGGAAACTAAAAAGAACAATAGAACAGGTAATTGAAACTGGGAGCTGGTGCTTTGGAAAGATCAACTAAATTAGTAAATCTTTAGACAGACTCATTAAAAAGAGAGAGAGAGAGAGAGAGAGAGAGAGAGAGAGAGAGAGAGAACTCTAATAAACAAAGTCATAAGTGAGAGAGGAAAAATTACAACTGATACCACAAAGAATTGTAAGAGAAAATTATGAAAAACTATAGGCCCACAAATTGGACAACTGAGAAGAAATGTGGGTGAGGGGGATGGGTGAAATAGATGATGGGTATTAAAGAATATGCTTATCATGATGACCACCGAGTAACGTATAGAACTATTGAATCACTGTATTGTACACCTGAAACACTACATTCACTTTACTGGAATTTAAAATCTTAATAAGAAAATAAATACCAAAAAAAAAAACCCAGAAAAATTGATAAATTCCTAGAAACACACAGCCTCCCAAAACTGAGTCAGAACGAAATAGAAAATTTGAACAATTACTACCAATGAAGTTGAGTCAGTAATCAGAAAGCTCCCAACAAACAAAAGCCCAGGGCCAGATGGCTACACATATAAATTCTATCAAATATTTGAAGAACAGTTAATACCTACTCTTCTCAAACTATTCAAAAAAATTGAAAAGGGAGGAAAGGTTCTGAATTCATTCTCTGAAGTCAGTATTACTTTGATATGAGACCCAGATAAAGACACTAGAAAAAAAAGGAGAGAGAGCGGGAGAGAGGGAGAGAGGGAGGGAGGGAGGGAGGAGGAGGAGGAGAGAGAGAGAAAGAGAGAGAGAGAGAGAGAGAGAGAGAGAGAGAGAGAGAGAGAGAGAATGAGAACACTATAGGCCAGTATCTCTGAAGAACACAAAAATTCTCAACAAAATATTAGCAAACTGAATCCAACAATACATTAAAAAAATCATTCACCACAGTCAAGTGGGATGTGTTCCTGGCATACAATGTGGCTCAGTATAATCCAACCAATCAATGTGATAAATAAACAAGAGAAAGGATTAAAAAAAACCCATATGATCACCTTAACAGATTCAGAAAAAGCATTTGACAAAGTACAATGTCCATTTATGATAAAAACTCAAAGTGGGTTTAGAAGAAATGTACCTCAGCATAAAAGCACACATGAAAAACCCTCAGGAAACATATGTTCAAAATGGTTAAAAACAGAGCATTTCCCTTAAGGAAACAAGACAAGGATGTCCACTCTCAGCACTTGTATTCAACATACAAGTCCTAGTCATCATATTCAAACAAGAAAAAGGATAAGCATCCAAATTGGTATGGAAGAGGTAAAACTTTTGCTACGTGCAGATAACATGATACTGCATAGAGAAAATCCTAAAGACACTACCAAAAAACTGCAAGAACTGATCAATGAATTCAGTAAGGCTGCAAGATATAAAATCAATGTACAGAAATCTGTTGCATTTCTATGCACTAGTAACGAAGCACAGAAGGAGAAATTAAGAAAACATTTCCATTTGCTATGCACCAAATATAATAAAAGGAGGTGAAAGATCCATACTCTGGAAACTATAAACACTGATGAAAGAAATGGAAGATTACACAAATAGACACATTCCATGCTCAGGGCACATGGGTAATTCAGTTGGTTATGTGTCCAACTCTTGATCTCAGCTCAGGTCTTTATCTCAGGTTGTTAGTTCAAGCCCCACATTGGGTTCTATGCTGGTTGTTTTCAAAATTTCAGCTGCAATTTTTGGGGGGAAGCAATTGCCAAGCCAATCTTCAAATTAAGGTGAATATACAGGACCCAGACTATCCAAAACAATCTTGAAAAAGAACAAAGTTGGGAGACTCATTTCCCAATTTCAAAATCCAGCATACCATTCCAATAATCAAGAAAGAATGACACTGGCATAAGGATAGGCCTATAGATTGATGGAATAGAATTAAGATTCCAGAAATAAACCTTTACATTTATAGTCAAATTATTTTTTGTTATGTCTTCTTTCCAATTTTATTTATTGATTTATTTATTTATAGTTTATTGTCAAGTTGGTTTCCATATAACACTCAGTGCTCTTCCCCACAAGTGCCTTCCTCCATGACCATCACCCCTTTTCCCCCTTCAGCCCTCAGTTCGTTTTCAGTATTCAAGAGTCTCTTGATTTGCCTCCCTCCCTCTCCCTAACTCTTTTCCCCGCCTTCCCCTTCCCATGGTCCTCTGTTAGATTTCTCCTGTTAGACCTATGAGTGCGAGGTGCTATAGTCAAATTATTTTTGACAAGGATGCCAAAACAGGACAACAATTTCAATCAGTGGTACTGGGACAAGTGGATAAACACAAGAAAAAGAATTGATTTGAACCTCTACCTCACACAGAAATTGACCCCAAATGGACTGTGGATCTGAATGTAAGAATACCACAAAACACTTAGGAAAACTGTAGGACTAACTGCTGTGACACTGTGTTAGGCAATGGTTTCTTAGACTTGATCACAAAAGTACAAGTGACAAAATAATGAATAAATGGACTTCAATAAAATTTAAAACGTTTGCATTTTAAATGATATCATAAAGTAAAATGACAATACACAGACTTGAAGAAGATATTTTCAAATTATATATCTGAGAAGGGACTTGTGTTCAGAATAAAAAACTCCAGCCAACAATAAAAATGCAGAGAGTCCAATTTTGAAATGGGCAAAGAATTTGAACATACACGTAGTTACTGAACACATGAAAGATACTCAATCATTAGGGAAGTGGAAATTAAAAAACACAAGATGCCATCTCACACCCCCTAGGAAGGCTAAAACAAAAAAGATAGACAATAACAAGAGTTGGTGAGAGAGTGGAGAAACTGGAACTTTCACACATTCCTGGTAGGACTATAAAATGATACATCCACTTTGGGAAATAAGTTGACAGTTCATTAAAAACGTCACACATAGTTATCATATGACCCAGCAACTCTACTCCTATATATCTGCCCGAGAGAAATATAAGCATATGTGCACACAGATACTTGTACACAAACGTTAGTAGCAGCATTAATGGACCCAAACTGGAAATAGCCCCAAATGCCTAGCAACCAATTTATAAAGAGAATGTAAGAGTCCAAACAATGGAATATTATATGGTAATAAAAAGAAATAAGTTGTTGATACATCTTATATAAATGCATTTCAAAAGCATGCTACGTCTGGAGGGAGGTTGGGAGATGGCAGTGGAGTAGGAGAACGCTCCCTCGTGTCATCCCATAAAGACAGTGAGATAACTAACAATTCATCCTAAAAACTCTGGAAATAGACCTGAAGATTGGCAGAACAAATTCCACAACGAAGGGCAGAGAAGAGGCCACACTGAAGGAGGCAGGAAGTGCAGAGACCTAGTTTGGGAGAGAGACAGCGTCCGCTGAGACGGGGAGATAGCCATGGTCATGGAGGAGGTGAGAGGCAGATCAGGACGCAGGGAACAGAAATCCCCATAGCAAATGGCTTGGAAAGTTAGAGCGGCCGAATTTCGTGAACTCTCGCAGCCAGTGGGGCTTTAAGCCTCGAGTTTTAAAGGTCAGCAGGCTGAGATAGAGCCCAGGGGGCATTATGCCGCTCTTAGAAGGCAGGCAAACAATTCCAGGACATAGTGTGGAAGCAGCGATCTGAAGAGCTCTGGGGGCTCACAGTGGGAAGGTTATTTGCTCATCTTGGAGTGAATCCCAGAGAGACTCCCTTCCCAGAGAGGCCGGTCCAGGAACAAAGGAACCGGTGGGCACCACTTCGGCCTCCCCCCCCCCCCGCCCCCCCAGTCAGCATAAACATGGGGCCAGTGGCAGGAACTAGCTCAGAGATGGAACTCCCTACTAATTTGCTTGTACCCAACGCCATCCTCCTATTCCAGTGGAACAGCCCCTCCCAGTAAGGTTTCCCTCGACCCCAGAGAAGTGGGCCTCCTCCTCCAGAAGACTGGCCCATACTCCTGTCCACGCCGCCTGTCCCGATGTAGAAGGTTTGCAGAGCCCCAACTGGCGGTGGTGGCAAAAGATCTCACTTCACAAACAGACCAGAGGACACCTAGTTATGATGCAGCACATTCAGGCCAGGGACGAAGCACTGCTCACAAAGGGCAAAGACAGGCTCCGTGGATGAGGATCTGAATCATGAAGTGGCGGGGACAAATCAGCAGAGCACACAGGGCCCGTAGCAGACACACCCTGAAGTGACAGGCCCCGGGGAACAGAGGAAACGACACAGCAGGGCACTGGAGAGCCCCCTCTTCATGAGGCCATTACCCTCAACACAGGAGATGGAGCCGACTTCCCTAACGCACAGCAACACGCACAGAGACTTGGAAAATGAGAAGACAGAGAAATGCATCCCAAATGAAAGAACAGCACAGGCCACCACCAGAGATGGAAGAAATCAGGTCTAAGTACGTGCATGCCTGATAGAGAATTTAAAGTAATGACCATGAGGCTGCTCACCAGACTTGAGAAAAGAGTGGCGGACACAGGTGAGACCCTTAACACAGAGAACAGGAATAATAACAGAGAGGAAGGCCTCAACAAATGAAATGAGAAACACACGTGGTCGAATGAAAATCAGGCTGGAAGAAGCAGAGGAATGCATCAATGCCCTAGAAGGCCAAGTAATGGAAAGTCATCAGGCTGAACCAAAGAGATAAAAACAAGAATTATGCAAAATGAAATTAGACTTAGGGAATTCAGTGAGTCCCCTGAGCATGATATTCATATAATAGGAGAGGAGGAGGAGGAGGAGAATATTTATTTGAAGAAATAGTAAATGATAGCTGGAAACTCCCCTAATCTGGGGAAGGAAACAGATAACCGGATCCAGAAGGCAGAGAGAACCTCTGTCAAAATCAACAAAAGCAGAGCCACACCAAGACATATTGTCATTAAACTGGCAAAATATAGTGATATGGGAAAAAAAGTTTTTTTAATCAGCAAGACAAAGGAAGACAGGGATTTACAAAGGAAAACCCCTAAAGCAAATGGGGGTTTTTCAGTAGAAACTTTCCAGGTCAGAAATGATATATTCAAAGTGCTGACTAAGAAAAATCTGCAGCCCAAAATACTGTTTCTAGCAAGGCTATAATTAAGAATAGAAGGGGAGGAGCACTTGGGTGACTAAGTTGGTTAAGTATCCATGTCTTGATTTAGGCTTAGGTCATGATCTCATGGTTCATAGGATCAAGCCCCATATCAGGCTCTGCACTGATGGCATGGAGCTTGCTTGGGATTCTCTCTCTCCCTCTGCCCCTCCCCCAAGCTCGCCTGCACTCTCTCTCTCTAACCTCTCTCTCAAAGTAAAGATTTTTAAAAAGGAAAGATTAAGAATTTCCTAGACCAAAAAAAAAAACAACAACAACAACAAAACAAAACCCCAAAAAACCCACTAAAGGAGTTCATGAACACTAAGCCAGCCCTGCAAGAAATATTAAAGGGGACTCTTTGAGTGGAAAGGGGAGATAAAAAGTGATAGTATGAAGGTGGGAAACTAAGCAAAAATGACTATTTCAGTAAAATATCAGTGGAAGAACTCACAAAATGAAAGGATGTAAAATATAACACCATACATCTAAAACTGGGGAAGAGAGCAGTAAGAATGGGTTCAAACTTAATTGACCATCGACTCAATATAGACTGCTATATGTAGAACAGAGTACATACAAACCTAATGATAATCATATATCAAAAACACTAATAAATATGTAAATAATGAGAAGGAAATCTAAATATGTCACCAAAGAAAATCAGCAAACCATGAAAGAATGACAAACAAGGATCAGAGAAAGTCTTCAGAAACAACTTCAAAACAATAAAATGACAATAAATATATATCTATTAATTATTTTTTGAATGTAAACAGACTAAGTGCTCAAATCAAAAGACAGAATAGAATGTGTGAAAAGAAAAAGGAAGACCCATCTATATCCTTCCTACAAGAGACTCATTTTACACCTAAAGACACCTGAAGATTGAAAGGGAAGGGGCAGAGAAGCATCTCTCATGCAAATAGACATGAAAAGAATGCTGGGGAGGGGGGCCTGTGTGCCTCAGTCAGTGTAGTGTCTGTCTCTTGATTTTGCCTCAGGTCATGATCCCAGGATCATGGGATTGAGCCCTGCATTGGGCTCTGCACTGAGCGTGGAGACTGCTTGGTATTCTCTCTCTTTCCATCTGCCTCTCTCCCCTGCTCACATTGTCTCTCTGAATATTAATTAAATAAATAAGTCAAGAAAGCAAGCAAGCTGAGGTGGCAATACTTATATTAGACAAAGTAGACTTTTAAATAAAGAGTGTAATAGAGACCAAAAAAAGACACTACATAATGGAAGAAATCTAACAAGAAGATATAACAAATTATAAATATTTATGCACCCAATATAGGAGTACACAATTACATAAAACAGTTAATAACAGATAATATTAGTAGTTAATAACAAACAAATAAGCTCAACCAACTGAGCCACCCAGGCACCCCAACAATACACTTAAAAAAATCATACACCACAATCAAGTGGGATTTATTCCAGGAATGCAAGGGTGGTTCAATATTTGCAAATCAATCAATGTGCTGTATCCCATCAATACAAGAAAGGATAGAAACTATATGATCATTTCAATATATGCAGAAAAAGCATTGGAAAAAACACAATATCCATCAAGACAAAAAACCCTCAAAAAGGCAATTATATGCCAACAGATTGGGCATTCTGAAAGAAATAAACAAATTCCTAGAAACATACAAACTACCAAAACTAAAACAGGAAGAAATATAAAATTTGAACAGACCAATAACCAATAATAAAATTGAATCAGGAATCAACTCTCGGCGAACAAGTCTCCAGGACCGGATGGTTTCACAGGAGAATTCTATCCAACATTTAAAGAAGAGTTATTACCTATTCTTCTCAAATTGGAGAATAGTAGAAAATATTACCTATTCTTTCAAAAATTAGGAAAGGAAGAAAACCTCCAAATTCATTTTATGAAGCCAGCATTACCGGATACCAAAATCAAATAAAGACACTACTAAAAAAGAGAACTCCAGTCCAATATCCATGATGAATATAGATGTAAAAATTCTCAATAAAATATTACAAACCAAATAAACAATACATTTTATTTTTTTAAACTTATTTATTTTGAGGGAAGAAGGAAGGGAGGAAAGGAGAGGGGGAGAGAGAGGGAGAGCGAGATACCAAGTAAGCTCCACTCAGTCAGTACAGAGCCTGATGGAGGGCTCGATTCCACAAACCAGGAGATCATGACCTGGCTGAAATCAAGAGTCAGATGCTCAACCAAGCGAGTCACCCAGGCACCCCAACAATACATTTAAAAAATGATACACCACAGTCAAGTGGAATTTATTCCAGGAATGCAAGGGTGGTTCAATATTTACAAATCAATCAATGTGCCAAATCCCATCAATACAAGAAAGGACAGAAATTATATGATCATTTCAATAAATGCAGAAAAAGCATTTGGCAAAACACAACATCCATCATGATAAAAACTCTCAAAGAAGTAGGTTTGAGGGAACATACCTCAATATAATAAAGACCATATGTGAAAATTCCACAGCTAACATCATCCTAAATGGTGAGAAACTGAGAGCCTTTCTCCCAGTATTAAGAACAAGATAAGGATGTCTACTCTCACCACTTTTATTCACCATCTATTGGAAGTCCTAGCCACAGCAATCAGAGAACAAAAAGAAATAAAAAGCATCCAGATCAGTAAGGAAAAATTAAAACTTTCATTATTTGCAGAACGAATGATACTATATATAGAAAACCCAAAAGACTCCACCAAAAAACTGCCAGAACTGATAATGAATTAAGTAAAGTCTCAGGATACAAAAATCAATGTACAGAAATCTTTTGCAATCCTATACAGGATTCTATACTATTCTATAAAAATAAAGCAGCAGAAAGGAAAATATGGAATCAGTCCCATTTAAAATTGCACCAAAAATAATGAGACACCTAGGAATAACCCTAATCAAAGAGGTGAAAGACCTGTTCTCTGAAAACCACAAAACACTG
Organism: Mungos mungo; assembly: GCA_004023785.1. Taxonomy (NCBI): domain Eukaryota; kingdom Metazoa; phylum Chordata; class Mammalia; order Carnivora; family Herpestidae; genus Mungos; species Mungos mungo. Next base: position 255,296 of record PISW01002456.1, read on the forward strand.
ATGAAATAAATTGAAGATGGAAGACCATTGTTAGAAAGTTGATATAACCCAAAGCTATCCACACATTCAATGCAATCCCTATTAAAATACCAGCAGCCTTTTTCACAGAATTAAAATAGCAATCCTAAAATTTGTAGGAAACCAAAGATGACCCCAAAAAGCTAAAGCTATGTTGAAAAAGACAAATAAAGCTGGAGGTATCACAATTCCAGACTATAGTTATATTACAAAGTGGTAGTCATCCTAACTGTATGATACTGGTGTAAAAATAGAGATGAAGAGAGCAGAATAGGAAACCTAGATATGAACCCATAACTCTATGGTCAATTAATCTTTGATGAAGCAGGAAAGAATATCCAATGGGAAAAAGATAGTCTCTTCAACAAATGGTGTTGGGAAAACTGGACAGCTTCATGCAAAATAATCGAATTGGACCACTTTCTTGCCCCATACCCAAAAGTAACTTCAAGATGGATTGAAGACCTAAGTATGTGATGTGAAACTGTAAAAATTCTAGAAGAGAACATAACCAGTAATTTTTTTTTACATGAACTGTAGCAACTTTCTCCTAGATAGATCTCCCAAAGCAAGGGAAACAAGCAAAAATAGCTATTGGGACTATGTTAAAATAAAAAACTTCTGCACAGTGAAGGGAATAATCAATACAACTAAAAGGTAAGATACAGCATGGGAGAAGATATTTGCAAGTGACGTATCCAATAAAGGGTTACTATTCAAACTATATAAAGAACTTCTAAAAATCAACACCAAAAAGTCAAATAATCCAACTAAAAAGTGTGCAGAAGACATCAACAGACATTTCTTCAAAGAAAACCTCCAGATGGCCAACAGACACATGAAAAGATGCTTGACATTACTTATCATCAAGGAAATGAAAATCAAAACCATAATGAAATATCATCTCATACCTGTCAAAATGGCTAAAATAAAAAACATAAGAAACAACAGGTGTTGGTGAGGATGTGGAGAAAAGGGAACTTGCTCGTGCACTGTTGATGGGAATGAAACTAGTGCAGCCTCTCTGGAAAACATTATGGAGTTAAGAATAGAACTACCTTATATTCCAGCAATCACGTTACTAGATATTTGTCCAAGGAATATAAAAATACTAATCAAAGGGATACACGCAGCCTGAGGTTTACAGCAGCATTATTTACATTAGCCAAATCATGGAAGCAGCCTAAGTGTCCATGCTTGATGACTGCATAAAAGATTTGATATCTATATCTATATATATCATATATACATGTGATATATCTATATTTTTATATATGGAATATTACTCAGCCACAAAACTATGAAATCTTGCCATTTGTAACAACATGCACAGACCTAGAGAGGACTAAGTGAATTAAGTCAGAGAAAGACAAATACCATATGATTTCACTCACATGGAATTTGAGACCCAAAACAAAAGAGCAAAGGGGCAAAAAAGAGTGTGTTAAATCAATAGACTTTCAAGTGCAGAGAAGTGAGGTTACCATACGGGAGGCGAGTGGGCGGGTGGGTACACAGGTGATGAGGATTAAGGAGGGCACTTGCTGGGATGAGCGCCAGGCGGTGTGTGGGAATGGAGAACTGAAACCAATATAACACTGTTAACTGGAATTAAAACAAAAACTTAAAAAACATCATGCTAAGTGAAAGACGCTAGTTACAGAGGATCACACAGTGTATAGTTCCACTTGCATGAAATTCTGAGAGGAGGAAAATCTATAGAAAGGATATTAGCAGATTCTTAGGGCTGAGAATGGTCATTTGTTTCACAAGTCTGCATATGCTAAGAAAATGGTATACTTTAGAAACATGAATTTTATGGTGTATAAATTATATCTCATTAGAGTTATTATTAAAATTGTTTAAGAAAAATAACAACGTACTACGGTTTAAAGCACACGTAGAAGGAGAATATTTGAATAGAGCACAAAGGATGGGTAAAATGAGGTATATTCTTGAGAATTTCTTACATTATGAGTCAAGTGCTATAATATATTTTGAAAGGAGCCTGTTTTAAGTTTAATGTGGATTGTGTAAGCTCTTGAGCAACTTCCAAAATATAAAACTAGGAGGTATGGAAAAATAAGTCAATGAGGAGGCAAAGTGGAATTTTTTTTTTAAAGCCTTGATCCAGAAGGTGACAAGGGGAAAAAATAAGTCAAGGAGAAAATAGAAAACAAATAGCAAACTAACCCTTTTACTAATTGCACAGGCTGTAAATGCACTAAACCCGTTAATTAAAGGGTGGAAATTGTTAATCCCAACTGAGTGCTAAGTATAAGGGACACACTTTAAATATGGATGTAGGTAAGTTGAGGATAAAAGGACACAAAAATATATACTTGTGAATACTAATCATAAGAAAGCTATAATTTGTAATCCAAAGAGTGGCTGCATTTGAATCAGACGATGCAGACTGCCCAGCCCCCGCCCCCGCCCCCAATTACCAGAGATAGAGGATCATCCAAAATGTTCAAAGGGTTAAATTCATCAAGAAGATAAATCTAGTTAACTGAGTATGCCTCTCATGAGAGCTTCCATAAACATAAGATGAAATCGGACACAATTGAGAAAGAAACCCTTGGGGCGCCTGGGTGGTTCCGTCAGTTGTGTCCCAACTTCAGCTCAGGTCATGATATCATGGCTTGTGAGTTCGAGCCCCACCGTGGGGCTCTGTGCTGACAGCTCAGAGCCTGGAGCCTGCTTTGGATTCGTCTCCCTCTCTCTCTGCCCCTTTCCCACTTGTGTTCTGTCTCTGCCTCTCTCAAATATATTTAAGAAATTATATATTTAAAAATTAAAATAAAATATATATTTAAAAATTTAAATAAAATATATATTTTAAAAATTAAGGAAAAAAAAATTCTCCCAAGCGCATGTAACCATTCACTCCATTATAACATTTTCACTAGTATGCGTTGGGGCAACAATGACTTGGCCCCCACAGCCCCGCCTTCTCCCAGGTAGCCATGGCTGATACCTTCAGTAACTTCTTTGCCCCTGCGTGCTGCAGACGACCAGCGCTCCCTTTTCTGACAGCAACGGCATCGTCAATGCTTTAAATCTATCCAGAGCAGGACTTCCCACACCCACCAGTGCAGCCAGCCCATTAACAGTCTGTCTCCCACCGGTTACAACTAAAAACTGCACCAACATCAAAAGCAACATTCCAACGTCTCTGGAAAGTTAACAGCAGCAGCAGATTGGATGGGGAGGCGGGCAACAACCATGAGGATCCCCTGAGTACACCTTCGGCCACCCTTCAATACTCGTATATTCAGAAAAATCATCTCTGGATATTGGTTTTTCACCGAGGCCTCCTCACAGCCTTTGGGAGACAGGGTGCACCAGCGTTTGTGGAAGTTGCCTACGGAAAGTATCTCCCTTGGCAATAGTTAATAACTACAGGAGGGGCCTCCTGGGTCTCTTCCTTGCATTCCAGAAACTTCAGGAAGAACTTGGGAATATAAATTATTATTTTTTATAACTTTTATCTATTTTGAGACAGCAGGAGAGAGAGAATTCCAAGCAGGCTCCACACTGTCAGCACAGAGCTAGGTGTGGGGTTCAAACTCACAAACCATTAGATCGTGATCTGAGCCCAAACCAAGAGTCAGATGCTTTAACTGACTGAGCCATCCAGGCACTCCAGGAGTATAAATTATTAACAAACATCTCAGGTTATTCTCTTTATGAAGCCAGTTTAGAAAAATTGGCTTAACCAAGCAAATAGAATCAGACTCCCCATAAGTTCAGTCCTCATCCAAGGTATCCTTTTTTGAAAGCAAAAGGAGAGTATTATACGACCTAGAAGATTCTGAAAGCTGTCTGTATTAGAAAAATCAGGGCTGCTGGTGACCATTTGTTTTAGGAGGTGGGGTCCTCGAGTCTGCATTTTCCACTGTCCAACACAGAAAAAGAAAACCTGGCTGGTGGATGGCAAAGAAGGGTGACCAGCGATGTGATTCCCCATTAGTACAAAAAGAGGTTTCAGGGTTACAAAACGTCTCTGAGCCTTGCTTTCCTTGCTTATAAAAAGGAGATGTTGGTCTAAGTGGAGAAACACTTTTCAGACTGCGAAGATAGTACAGTCTTGCATTTGACGCCTGTGTGGTAGATACGATGTGGTATTTCTATTTACAGAGAGAAAATACAATAAAAATACTCCCTGATCTTTTGTTATTAAATTTATTTATTTTAATGTTTATTTAGTTTTGAGAGAAAGAGAGCAGGGGAGGAGCAGAGAGAGGGAGACAGAGGATCTGAAGTGAGCTCTGTGCTGACAGCAGAAAGTCCGATGTGGGGCTTGAACCCATGAACTGTGAGATCATGACCCCAGCTGAAATCAGAGCGCTATCCACTGAGCTACCCAGGTGCCTCTTCAGGTAATTTATTTATTTATTTAGAGAGAGAGAGAGAGTGAGCACGAGTCAGGAAGGGACAAAGAGGTAAGAGAGAATCGCAATACAGAGATGGATCCCAGGAATGGCAAGACCGTGACCTGAGCTGAAATCGAGTACGAGGCTCAACTGACTGAGCCGCCGGGCGCCCCATCTGATCTTCAAAAACTCTAAGTCCGACTCTTCTACTCGATACCCTCCAATGCTTCCCCGTTGCACTTGGAATCCACCCTTTTGCCGTTTCTTGTTCTTGCTACACACACACACACACACACACACACACACACACACACACCCCATCAGGAACTTGTCTGTTTTGTGCTTCAGCCTTCAGAATAGCATTTGGCTCTGAACAGACTCTCAAAATGGAATCTTGAATAAATGAATGATTAGGCAGTCTTTCATGAGCATTTCCTCCCTTTTTGATGGTAGAGACTTATCAGATGTTGATTTGCCACCTCGAAAAGATGAAGATTTCAAGCTAAGGTGAGAAGGAGGAGCAGGCAGAAGGCACTGGGTTCTGGAAACTCTCGGAGCAGAGCCCCTTGCCAGCCAGACTGTCAGCCTGCCTCTTCCTGCCAGAGGGACAGTAAATAAATTGTCTTGTTGGGGCGATTGTGTTTTGGGGATTCTTTGTACCCTAATATACTTGGTAATTGTCTGCCCAGCCCAGAATGCCATTGGGAAGTACGCTGCGTATCTATGGTACAGACTCCAGGAACGGGGACCAGTATAGAACAGGGGCTCACAAAGTAATTGTTAAATAGAAGATTCATAAGAAACTATTCCATTCTTAGGAATTTAACCATGACTCGGAGGGAATTTATTCAAATGAAACCAAGGTATTGCACCTGGAGAAATAAAAATGAATAAACAAAAAGGTATCACCTTGCTGAATATCAGGTTAAATTCAGAAGGATGGAGTCATTCCTACACTGGGCATCCTAGAGCAAGAGTCTTGTAAAGCTTTGCGTGACCGCCGCGTGACATCCATTTTATTCTGCTCCCGTTGCTTTTGCTGATGCAGGAAGGGAGGGGAAATACTCGCTCTGTCTTTGTCAGGGGAGCGCTGATGCCTCGGGCTAACATGGTGTAAACTTTGCTCAAATGGCTGCCCCCTTTCCTGGGGGCAACATAATCCTAATATTGGCCTGACACCCTTAACTCTTACCATTCGGAAGAATGAGTGAACAAGCATGCTAACATCTTAAAAAAGAACAAGGTAGACTTACCTTACGAAGTTACAAAGCCTAAAATCTGTTGTACGGTTTTAAAAGTTATGAAGATCTATGTTTACCCAAAGGATACAGAAATGCAGATGCATAGGAGCACATGCACCCCAATGTTCATAGCAGCACTGTCAACAATAGCCAAATCATGGAAAGAGCCTAAATGTCCATCACCTGATGAGTGGATCAAGAAGATGTGGTATATATACACAATGGAGTACTACATGGCAATGAGGAAGAATGAAATCTGGCCATTTGTGGGAAAGTGGATGGACCTTGAGGGTGTCATGCTAAGTGAAATAAGTCAGGCAGAGAAGGACAGATACCATAGATTTGCACTCATAGGTCTAACAGGAGAACAGGAGAAACCTAATGGAGGACCAGGGGGAGGGGAAGAGGGAAAGAGAGTTGGGGAGAGAGAGGGACGCAAAACTTGAGAGACTATTGAATGCTGAAAATGAACTGAGGGTTGAAGGGGAAGGGGGAGGGGGGGAAAGAGGTGGTGGTGATGGAGGAGGGCACTTATGGGGAAGAGCACTGGGTGTTATGGAAACCAATTTGACAATAAACTATTTAAAAAAAAATAAACCCAGTCGAATGGGTATAAAGTGGCATCTCACTGGCATATCAAATGATTTATTTTCTTTCTCTGTGAATTGCCAATCCATACACTAAGCTTAATATTTTTTCTATTGGTTTGTCTTCTTCTCATGGACCCGTAAACCTTCATTATATTATCCCGCAGCTCAATCTTGTTGACTACATGATTGCAACTATCTTCTAACTACGGTTTATCTTCTCAGTTTGTTTATGGGATCTTTGTTGTATGAACCTTTTTATGTTACTGCAAACTGACCAATATTTAGGCCTCATGCTTTTTGTCTTGAGAAATTCTTACTTGTCATGATGTCAGAACAGTTTTATTCTCTGTTGTGGTCACATTTTTGTGTTTTATATGTGAGTCTTTAATCTGGAATTAATTTTATGTGTGGTGTGAGGTAGGAAACAAATTTTATGTTTCTTCAAATAGATATCTGACTCAATACAATTTATTAAACGAGTCACTCTTTTCCATCAATAGTTCCTCTGTTGAATACCAGGTTCCCTTAAGTAAGTGAATCTGTTTCTGGAAAGTTCTCTTACATTCCACATTATCATGCTGTTTTATTTACTGACTTAATTGCCACTTAGTAGAAAGATATCTGGCGGGGAGCCTAACTCTTTAAAGACTTCTCAATTCATGATGTGGGAAAGTCCCTAATACATCATTTTTCCAAATAGCTCTTTTATTTCAAAGGAAAAAAGTTATGATCCTATAAAATGACATTTATGTTAAATATGTGGTGGTTAGCTTAAAGATTACCTACTTAAAAAGAGGTGGTCAGGAAATATTTGCTAAATGAAGAGAACTTTTATTAATACCACAGAGAGTCTTACAATAGATTTGAAGGATAGTCAGACACTTGTAATGGAGTAGAGAGGGAACCTCCCTCAGGATAATGAAGGGCATGTGTGACACTCCTACAGCTAACATACACTCAACAGTGAAAAGCCAAAATCTTTTCCTCTAAGATCAGAAACAAGATAAGGATGCCCATCTCTTGCCAGTTTTATTTAAAGTCGTATTGGAAGTATCATTCAGATGACATGATACTAAAACCATACAGTATATCACAAAAAATCTGCTAGAATAAGTTCAGTCAAGTTGTAAGATACAAAATCACTCTACAACAATCTGTTGCATTTCTATAGACAAATAACTATCAGGATAAGAGTTAAATAATCTCATTGATAATTCCATCAAAAAGAATACCAAGGAATAAATTGGACTACGGAGGTGAAAGAATTATACACTTAAAATTATAACATTTAAGAAATAAACTGAGGAAGACACAAATAAATGGAAAGGCATTTCATATTCATGGATTGAAGGATGTCGTTAAAATGTCCATGCAACCCAAAACGATCTGTAGCTTCAGTGAAATTTCTATCAAAACCCCAGTGGCATTATCTCACAGAAATAGAACAAGCCTAAAATTTGTATGAAACCAAAAAAGGACCCTTGAAGAACCAATGCAATCTTGAGAAATAATAAGAAACCTGGAGATACCACACTTCCTGATTTCAAATGATATTACAGAATCCATGGTAATTAAAACACCATGAAATTAGCATTTAAACAAACACATAGAAGGATTGCTGGGAAGACAGCAGAGTTGGAGGACCCTGGGCTCACCCCGTCTCATGGACATAATTAGATGACACTCACTCTAGTGTGAGTAACCCAGAAAAAGACCCAAGACTGGCAAACCAAACTCCACAAGTAAATGTGGAGAAGAGGCCCCAACCAGCAGCCTAGGGCAGGGCAGAGATGCGGAGGGGAGCTAAACAGACCCAAGGGACCATCGTGGGAGGGAAGGCCCCGCAGGTGCAGCGGAGGGAGAAAAACAACCCATCACACTGGGGAACCCAGATGGGGAAGATGAATCCCCATAACACTTGGCTGTGATAAACAGAGGGGCTGAATTTCATGAGTTCTTACCACCAGTTGGGCTTGAAACATGGAATTTTAAAAATAAGCAGGCCGGATCAAGGAGGCAGCTGAGCGCCCACCCTTAAAGAGACCGCACAACCGACACCCCGTAGAGACATATTCTAGTAGCAGCAGTTTGAATACCTCCCGGAGCGTACAGGAGGGAGTTGGTTACTGACCTCAGAGCAAGTCCCAGAGAGGCAGAGACCCTTGGAGGATCCTCCAGGAACAAAGGAGCTGGCAAGAGCTCCCTCCTTCCCCCAACCCTCAAAACCCCTCCCACTGGAAACACACAGCCTCCTATGGGAAGGAGTGCTCCCTGCGCTCACTACCCAACTTGCTCACACCATGTGAAATGCATGCTTTGGCAGATCCACCCGTCCCTCCCCAGCTGCCTCACTCCCAGGGCAGGAGGCCCCCCCTGCAGAGGACCAGCAGCCTGCAATACACCACAATGCTGCCCTGCCAGCCCGTGCGTGTTGAAGATCCGCCCTCTAAAACACTCCTGGCCAGAGGCCATCCAGGATGGGGCCATGGGCCTGGCAGTGTGCAAAAGCTCCAACAATGGCCCACACAACTACGGGCCGTGACTCCTGCCCCGGGGAGAGGGAGAGATGACCACATGGTGGCAGTGAGGCTGGGCCCCAGCAGCATGCTAGTGGCCGGACAGCTGTCTGACTGCAGGCCCCGCATGCCAGGGAAAGCTCCCCAGGGAACAACTCAGGAACAGCACCCTGTAGTTTAGTATCACTGCGTCTCTGGCAAATGCCAGGACTGACTCAGCTCAAACCCAAGGCAGCCCCAGACTGGCCCACTAACTCCACAGGGACCAGACACTGCTTACAACAGGCAGAGAGAGCCACTGACGACAACTGGGCTGGAGGAAAAGTGGCCCGATCACAACAGTAGGGTGGACACAATACACCTAAAAGACAGCCTTGAAGTGCCAGATCCTGGTGCACTGGGGACACTACACTTTAGGGCACTAGAGGACCTCTTCTTCCTCAATGCATTTGCTTTCAATAATAGGGAGATGTAACTGAACTTCCTAACACATATAAACACACAGAGGGTTAGAGGAGACACAGGAACATGTCCCAGATGCAAGAAAAACACAAAAATCACAACAAGAGACCCAAGTGAAATGGAGACAAGTAATATGATAGAGAATTTGAAGTAATGGCCATAAAGATACTCACTGGACTTGAGAAAAGAGTGGTGAACTTGATGTGACCCATAGCAAAGAGATAAAAAGAACCAATCAGAGATGAAGAACTTACTAAATATTGGTGGATTATATAGTAGATGAGAGGGAACAGAATAATGAATCAGCAACCTGGAGGATAGAGTGATGGAAAGTATTCAAGTTGAGCAGGTAAGAAAAACATGATGCAAAGAGACAAAGAAGGACACTATATAATCATCAAAGGAACAATCCAAAAGGAAGATATAACACTAGACTTAGGGAATTCAGTGACACCATCAAACACAGTAGCATTCACATTATAGGGATCCCGGAAGAAGAAGAGAGAGTAAAGGGGACAGAAAGTTTATTTGAAAAAATAATAGCTGAAAACAGTCCCAATCTGGGGAAGAAAACAGAAATCCAGATCTAGGAGGTCCAGAGAGCTCCCAACATAATCAACCCAAAAAGGTCCATACCAAGACATATGGGACTTAAAACGGCAAAAAGTAAAAAACAAAACAAAACAAAACAAACCCAAGAAAACCTTAAAATCACCAAGAGAGGGATGCCTAGGTGGCTCAGTTGGTTAGGCATCCACCTTCGGCTCAGGTCATAATCTTGCAGTTCGTAGGTTTGAGCCCCATATCAGACTTTGTGCTGACAGCTCAGAGCCTGGAGCCTGCTTCGGATTCTGTGTCTCCCTCTCTCTCTCTGCCTCTATCCCAGTTGCACTCTGTCTCTCTCAAAAATAAATAAACACTATTTTTTTTAAAAAAAGCAGCAAGAGAAAAGATGACAGTATATCATGGGGTGAAGGAAACCCCCTAAGTCTAAAGCAGGAAAGAGTGTCCAATGGAAAAAAGACAGCCTCTTCAACAGGTGGTGTTGGGAGAGCTGGACAGCAACATGTAGAAAAATGAAATTAGACCACTTTCTGACACCATTCACAAAAATAAACTCAAAATGGATAAAGGATCTGAATGTGAGACAGGAAACCATCAAAACCCTTGAGGAAAAAGCAGAAAATAGCC